>CM062816.1:235076989-235676989 GCA_031772625.1 Pinus tabuliformis | reverse complement strand
AACAATACATGGGATCTTGTAGAACTTCCTAAAGGGAGAAGTTTTTTTGGATGCAAATGGGTCTTCAAACTGAAACAGAAAGTTGATGGAAGTATTGAAAGGTATAAGGCGATACTGGTACAAAAAGGTTATTATCAGGTTGAAGATATCAAATTTCATAAGATTTTTTCACCAGTTGTAAAACTTGTTTATATTCACACTATGTTGGCACTAATTGCATTACTTAGCCTTGACTTAGAAGATTTAGATGTTAAAATAACTTTTCTACATGGTGATTTGAGTGAAGAGTTATATATGGAACAACCATAAGGTTTTGTACAAGGTCGCAGCAAAATATTAGTTTTCAAGCTTAGGAAATCATTGTATGGTCTGAGGCAGTCTCCTAGACAATGGTACAAGAAGTTTGACTCCTTCATGGTGAGCCAGAACTTTATTAGAAGTGAGTATGATCATTGTGTATACTTCAAAAGTTTCAATGGCATATTCATTATCTTAGATTTGTATGTTTATGATGGGAATAAGATTTTGGGGATTAACCAAAATCCCTTCCCTAAAGAAATTGATCTTGAGGCTTGTGGGTTATGGTACACTAAGCCTATCAGAAGCATTTTAATATTTAAGCCTTTTCAATTATAATCAGGACCATCGAAACCAATAATACTAACGAGATTCCAATTTAAGTCGGAGCATTAATGTTATAGACATTTTTGTGCCCTGCAACCCCAAGCATGAAATGTCCATAAACCAAGGGCTCCTAAGTCCCAAAAAGTTTTGTTCTAACCCCTAAAGGAACAAGGTCAATAGATTACAGCTTCTCCCAAAAGTTCTCTGTGAGAAACTACCCAGAATTGGTCAAAATAGGATCATTGCAGCTGCTCCACTGGCTAGGTGCGTTGCATCTCACCTAAATACACTATGACGGTGCGTTGCATTTCAAAATTCCCTTCTGTGGGGTGTGATGGGCGAGAAATGACAAATGGCAGTGTCATTCCGCGACGTGGAGAGGCAATGGAAGCTTCCAGAATCTTCTCATGTGACACTTGCCTCACTCAATTCGACCAAGGATCAATAAGAGGCCCTCAGTCTCCAAGTGGAAGCAAGAACTGTCAGAGAGGAGACACTAATCAAATCACAAGCTCACTCATCCCCCTTACAGATATCTATATATGGATCCCTCATCCCAGAGATCCAGAGGCTGGAATTTTGCATATTGTAAGGAATTGTTGTTGGTTTCTAGAGACAAACATCAGATTGTTGGGTGATCTAAGCTTTGTTTGAGGTGAAGAGGGGCTTATTTGCTGGGAGGTTGATGTTGGGTCGGAACCACTGGTTGTAACTCCTCCTGGATCTTTTCTTATTTATCAATAAAAACTATTTGAGTTTTCCTCCATGCTTTTGTATCATTGATGCTTATTACATTTGTATGGTCAATTTACATCTGATCCTAGATTGTTTATGATTATAGATCCATGTCTTTTTATAGTGCTATGCTTCTGTGATCTTACAGGTACTTTATGAAGCTGGGCATGCAAGGGAGAAGGTAGCTGAGGACTATCAAAGAAGACAGGGATCGAATCGAAGGATTAGCGCAAGACAGAGGTTGGTCTTTCTGTTCCTCTCTATCTATAATTCATAAAGGAAAAACAAAAGTAGTTTTTCTCTGTTTGTTTCTAAGGCAGCTGTCACACCTTAGTGGGATAGAGCAGTTCTAAATAGACACTTTTCCCTGTAAGAAAATGGCGACTTCGCTGGGGAGCTAATTAGTTTGTTTGTTTATCATTCTTTGTTGTTTGTTTCATAAACTTACAAGTAGCATTCGAACTGCATTTGCCATAACAAATGCAAAGTAGACAACTACTTCAATCCATCGACTGGATCTGTTTATGATTTAAACAACTGATTCACAAACTATCTGATTTCCCTTGTGATAGCTCTTAGATCCTCCTTAGATCTACTCTTGATTGTTGCATTACTGATTGCTTTTTACTCGGCCAAAACCCAAGAACTGAACTGTAAACTATGACCCGGAACCCAAACAGAGTCTCGTTTTCGGCTTAGCGCAGGTACTATTCAGAAATTCTGAATTTCAGTGCACTTCCCGAGTGGACAACCTACGTTTCATTTCAGATTCTCTGTGTTACAGGTGCGCTGATCAGACTAGCTGTGTGCAGTTGTGGCTTCTGTGGATCATCCTTTCCAGTTCTATTCCTGAATTTTGCTGCGTGTGATTAGTATATGTCTGTTTGAAACCCCTTTTCCTTGTTGTTATTCTGCCTCCTTTGTATGAAAGAACTGTAGATGTTTTTGTGTGTTAGTTGAGTCATTTACAGTTCTCCTTTGCAAAAGTGGCATAGTCGTACTGTCGTCCTTTGATTTGAATTTGTCGCAAGTGTCGATTTCGATCGTAGGAAAAACTTTGATTGTTGTTGATGGTCGATTATCCAGTTACTATTGCTTTTGGTCTGAATTTGTAATTTTATAGTGTCAAGAACAAGCATTCAGTTCAAAATCGTAAGGTGTTGTAATCGTCTCCATTTTTTGATTTCGAAAAGAAGCTTGTTGATATTCGTCGCTTGAAAAGAAATTCAAATTTGTGCATCAACTTTCTTTTTAGCATCCATATACTAAGAAAGTTGAAAACAAATACATGCATGTGCATTTGCATATAGACAGTCCGTTTGGCTTGATTTAGGAAAGTGCATTTACAGTGTGCTCTTTGCTCTTTGTGGAAAGATTATGTCTTTCTTTTCCCTAGTAGCTAGGATTTTCATTGCATAAAAGAGATAAAAAGTTTGTTTATCATCTTAGATTGCATTTTAGGAATTACATCTACATCTAGTGGTGAACCTGAAAGGCAAACTTCATAAACAAGATCAACTTAAAATAAATTCAATGAATCTAACAACGCTTTGGAACTTAACGCACAACATTTAGAAGTCTAGGCTAGAGAAGTATTCCGGCGTTGTAAAGCCTGGTAACTGTTGTTCTCACTGATGGTTGGGTGATTCCTCCACTTTGAGACGATAAGTGCCAGTACGGACTTGTGCTCCCACGTACCGTCGAGTATATTTTGGGAGACCCCAATAGGCTTAATCCTTTATCCATAGGAAGCCATTTATGCCACCCTATCGATCGCAATGCACTTAACACAACATTCGGGAAGATTGATTGCCATACCGTAAAAAGTCTTCTGCAGTTTTGCGATTGGTTTGGTACTCCCTCTACCTAGACTTCCAGAGTAGTCCCTTTCATTCCTTTTCAGACTCCTTAACGAAAAAGGTCCATCTAAGCACTTGTCACTTCAGGCTCATTAAAAATCGAAGGAGACTAGAGTCATATTTTGTTTTTTCTTGACTCTTAAAAACTGAAAAAGCAAGTTGTGTCAAAGCGTCTGAAATTCATTTAATTCGGAAACATACTTCCCCTTTATTTTAGTTGATCGAGTAATCTGCAATCATGGAAGAAAGTCAATTGAAACCCCGTCGTTTGCGGAGGCTTGCGAGTCAACCATCTTTGTCTCCGGAATCGAAGCGAGTACGGACAAAGCGAACTCGTTTAACCGGTTCCAAATCTCCTATTAATGTTAGAACAAGTGTTCCAACGACATCAGAGACTCTGGTTACTCCAAACATTTCTAGAATCCCTGCCTCTACAGAAGAAGTTTAGCAGCCACAAAAGGACAGTGATATTGATCCTAGTATGAGAGTAAACACTTGTGTTACCAAACCAGTTCCATCTACAACCGGTTCAGAGAGTCTTGCTCTTCAAACATCTGTCGCTGCCAATTTCATACCTTCTTCGGCACCAAAAATATTCTACGGACCTGACGGTCTTCCCCTTCCACCTGGTCTGATTGCCATAGAAGAAATTGTAGAAGATCCTCAAAAAAGTACTCCAACACAATTTGGAGTCGGGATCACTCTATATCCTTCTTCGTCAGAAGTTAGTCTACCACCAGCGGAAGCTCCTATAGAATCGCTAGGTAATCTTTTGGATAGACTACAAATGTCTGAACAACCGTCAACATCTAGGACTCTGTCGTCTGACACAGCGACGACAGAACTCCCTGATATCACTCCGAAAATGTTCGCCGGTATACCATCTGTCCCGACTAGCTCTCAACCTCTAGAAGGAGTCCACTCAGGGGCTATCTCGACAGTATGGTCTGTTCCTATTTGTTCATCTGGAATAACATCTGGAAACTCTTATGTTGAGTCTCAACAAATTGATCCATTTGGAGGTCAATTTGGGCAGTCTGGTCCCCAAGGGCAAATAATTCCCTTGAGTTCTGGATTACCACCGTATGGGGGGTAGTATACCCTTTCATTATCCCCTCTGGGAGGATATCCATACGGGAATTCAGGTTATACTGGAATTACCTCAAGCGGTTGGGTACCTATACTACCTCAACAACCAAGAGTTGTATACTCGATGCAACAATGCTTACCTATGTCAAATATCCCAACTACGCCAACTATTGTAACGGTGTCACAAGTTCAAGCGCTGCCTATTGTATGCCAACCTCGGGTTTCTCAGGTTGTAATGCAACAACCCCTTGACCCTGCAACTCAACCACAATCACCGACCAGTGGAACGACACATGTTTAGACGGGTACAATTACCCCTCATCTTGGTCAAACTGTTAGTATCGGGCAACAACACATGGCTTCACAACCATGGCTGGTGCAATACCAACAACCGCAATTCCAACAAGTATACCAAGGTTCTGAGCAACAAATATTTGCTAATAGTGGACAGCCGTACATTCAAAATGGTAAAAAACAACCATTTTACAATGGTCATGCCCACCAACATTACCAAACATACCAGCATCAAATGCATTATGCCGGTATGCAAAGACCAACTGCTTAGGCAATCCCATCTTATCCTGGGTATGCTTTACCTAACCTAAATCAACAGTTACCCTTTGTGGCAACTTTGGAGTTACCTGATTTAAACCGGTTAACAAACGATCCAATCGCTTACGCCCCTTGGTGGCTAGCGATTTGGCATAAACTTCCATCAGATATTCCTAAATTTAATGGAAATTCGGGTGAAGATCCATCGAATCACGTGATGACCTTTCATCTATGGTGTTCATCAAACACCCTGAATGATGATTCGATAAGACTTCGCCTCTTTCAGAGGATGTTAACGGGTCCGGCGGCAAAATGGTACATCGAATTGCCTAGAGCTTCATTCGACAACTTCAGTACCTTAGCCACAACCTTTTTAACCCATTTTTAGTTACCAATAAGGTACGAAACGGGAACAGAACTTCTTACCAATTTCAAACAGACAACGGCCACTCACATATCTGATTATATACATGAGTGGCGATGTCGTTGTAGAATGGTAAAAACGTATGTCCCCGATCAGCTCTTAGCTGAATGGTTTATCAAGTCATTACTACCATCCATTATGGAAGATGTGGAAAAGGGGGGAGTCATAACAGAAGAGCAAGTCATCGCTCGTGCGCAATATCTGGAATTGATTTACACTTAGTCCGGCATGCTCTATGATAAAATACCTGACGCCCCTAGACTAGAATTCTCAATTCCTCCTCCTCCTAAATCAAACAATGACTCTCATGTCGGCGATGGCGTGATTGGCGCAAAAGACATGAAATCGACAAAGGCTACATCCAAAAAGGCCCGTAAGATTTCAAGTCAAAATGCAAAAGAGGAACTTCTTGCTTCGGAAGTAAATGTCGTATCAACAGATAAAGGCAAAGAAACCAAACAACCAGGGAGCAAGAAGAAAGGCAAAGGGAAGAAGAAGAAACAAGAGGAATCATCACCTGAAAAATCTTCTTCAAACCCTCCTAGAGATAGGAAACCAAAAAATCCATGCTTGATATGCGATGAGGATCATCGGACCGCAGATTGTCCACACAGAGCTGAGCTTAAAAAATTCTTCAAGAATTCAAAAACCTTTGCAGTGTTAACTGATCCGTTTCCAAATCCAGGAACAAATCTGGTTGAGAGTGAAGATGCTTCTTGGTGTCAAGTGCTAATGTTGTTGGTTTCAAAATAGCAAAATGATTCTTTGATAACGACAAGGAACAAAGATTATGGGAATCCACAGCTGTCGAACAACCTAGTAGTTCGACAACAACTTCGACAGAAGTTGCACAACCCACCATTCCTGAATTTACAATAAAACCGCCAAAAGGAGTAGTACACAAGTCGGAATTTAATCCCCGCGCTAGAGTGGCAAAACATTATAATATAGTGGAAGATTTGGCCCAATCGCCATCCGCTATGTCGACTCTTGAAGTACTACAAAATTGCCCATCCCAAAGGTAGGCTTTATTATCAGCCATTGGTGGGGTAGACCCAAAGGATTACAATCTTGTATCCTTCGACCATAAAGGATACGATCCTCAATTACCAGTTCAACTAGCTTTCCTTGTTCAAGTGAAAGCCCTTAACAAAACTGTTCATCGAACAATTATTGATGAGGGGGCATCTACATGGATTATTTCGATGAGTTTCTGGAAAACTTTAGGATCTCCAACCTTGTCGCGATCTTCAACGACATTAAAAGCATTCGACGGAAGGACATATACCCCATATGGTATTCTAAATAACTTGAAAGTTGAACTAGGAGGGAAAATGGTAGAAATAGATGTTGAAGTAATCGATGGAAATCTTGATTACAACATCCTATTAGGAAGACCATGGATATATGCTATGGCGGCTGTTGTGTTGACCTATTTTAGGAAGATTGCATTTCCCTTTCAAGGAGGGATTACAATCGTTGATCAACAAAACTTCCTCCCCAATGGTTCTCAAGTTACAGGAAGCATTCCCATGATCCATGGAAGCCCCAATTCGCTTCAAAATATCAGAGTAGGCCTATTAAAAGATCCTATACTAATGAGAACTTTCGCCCTTCCACCTCCAATCAACCTGGCGGAAGTAGCGTCGACAGGAATCTGCAATATGATATCTTCTAAAAAGATCTCAGAAAACGATATCGACATGGATAATGCCATCGTTTTGCCCCCAAGTCCAACGGAAATATTGTAGCAATCAATGTTCCTAGCATGGGAGGCAAACCCAAATCAACGCTCATCGAGTGTTTTGATAGATAGGTCTAAACAATATGGTACCCCTTTAGATCCTTGGTCGCGAGTGCATGTCACCGACGAAGGAATTGTCCAATCAATGGTAATTGAAGAGGCACCTTGGAATGATTCTCACCATCGTTCCCTTCTCCTGGATTGTGGAGAAGATACTCAAGCTGACCTTTATCATCCTTCAGTCTTTGATTTCCTATCAGATACTATAAATACGGTGGATTCTGAGTGAAACTTGTCCAACATTGAAGAGACTATCGCCATAAATATCTCAACCAAAACAGATGTTGTAGAGAATATTTATGTTGGCAAATGTTGTTCTCCTTCAGAACTGGAAATATATAACTCTCTTTTTCACGAATTCAGAGATGTCTTTGCTTGGTCATATAGTGAGATGCCAGGCATTGACTCGAGTATCGTTGAACACTAATTTAAGATGTATCCAGATGTCAAACCAGTATGACAACGGCTAAGGCAGGTGCACCCTAAGAAAGCCACTGCCATTAAGGCAGAAGTTGAAAAACTTCTCTATGCTGTTTTCATCTACCCGGTTCCTCTAACCGATTGGGTATCGAATATTGTCCCTGTTATGAAAAAACAAGGAACAATTAGAGTGTGCGTCGATTATAGCGATGTAAATCAAGCTTGTCTGAAAGACAACTACCCTACACCCTTCATTGACTAGATAATTGATGAATGTGCTGGATGTGAAATCTTTTCTTTCATGGTGGAGTGAAAGACTGTCTTTATTTGTTCGTGGGGCACATTCGAATATCGAAAATTACCCTTTGGTTTAAAGAACGCAGGGGCGACGTTTCAGAGGGCAATGAATTATGCCTTCCATGACATCAAAAACATCGTTCAACCATACCTCGACGACCTTCCGGCTCATTCGTGAAAGCGGACTGATCATTTGCAGCATTTAAGAGTGATATTTCTACGTTGCTGACACTACAATATACGACTCAATCCACACAAATGTGTATTTTGCGTCAGTTCTGGTCATTTACTTGGCTTTGTAGTCTCGAAGGACGGGATTCGCCTCGACCCATGTAAGGTCCAGACAATCATAAATTTGCCTCCACCTTCGAATTTGCTTCAAATTCAGAAACTCCAAGGGAAAGCAAACTTTCTGAGGAGGTTCATTCCAAATTACGCTGAAGTTGCTAAAGGTTATACACGTCTTTTGAAGAAGGAAGTACCCTTTGTCTGGGATCAGGTTGCGCAAGCTTCCTTTGATGCTTTAAAAGAATCACTAATGAAAGCATCATTAATGTACGCTCCTGATTATCAAAAATATTTTAACCTGTATCTGGCTGTAGCGGATACGACCATCGCAATGGTTTTAGTTCAAGAAGTCGATGGAATTGAACATCCTATATTTTATTTAAGTAAAAACTTAAATGATACAGAAAGCAAATATTCTTACATTGAAAAGCTAGCACTTGCGGCTGTTCAAGCGATACAGAGATTTCGACACTATGTCCTCTTTCGGAAAACTACCATTCTGTCAGATTGCAACCCCATGACATATATATTGTCGCGATAGATGCTGGGGGGCAAATATTCAAAATGGATAGCAATCCTACAAGAGTTTGATCTGGAATTTGTAAAATCCAAGTCAAAGAAAGCTCTAGTTTTCGCAGAATTATTGTGTGATCTCCCATCGTCGTCCAACGATGACACATCCGAAGAAACAATCGTGGACGAAAATTTGTTTCTGATATCTGTAAGAAATGAGTGGTATGGAGATATAATCATTTATCTTCAAACCCAAAAGTACAGGCCAAACACCTCCTACTCCGAACAAAAATGTATTTGATACCAAGCAAAAGACTACATGATCGTCGGTGATACACTTTACCGTCGTGGTATCGATACAGTTCTGAGAAGGTGCCTCACCCATGAGGAGGTCGAAAAAGTCCTGAATGATTGTCATTCAAGCGCGTGTGGGGGGCATCAATATGGATATGCTACAGCGCAAAAAATCTTACGAGTAGGATACTTCTGGCCAACAATGTTCAAAGATTGCATAACCGCAGTCAGAAGTTGCCATGCTTGTCAAATTTTCGATACCAAAACCAGAAGACCACCTGCACCTCCGCAGCCAATAGCGGCTGTTGGGCCATTCACCAAATGGGGCATCGATTTCATGACATGTGACCCCACCTCGACCGGGGGGCATGGGTATATCATAGTCGCAGTTGACTATTTTACCAAATGGGCCGAGGCGATGCCTACATTAGATAATACTGGTGAAACAGTTGCCCTCTTCTTTTTTAATCATGTAGTCGCCAGATTCGGCGTACCACAGGCTATAGTCACAGATCATGGATCGCATTTTCGCAATCACATGATGGTCGAATTAGCTGCCAAACTAGGGTTGTCTCACGACAGCTCTACTCCATATTATCCGCAAGCCAACGGACAAGTTGAAGCAATCAACAAAGTCCTAAAGTGCATGCTACAAAGGATGATTGGAGTTCACAAAAGAAGATGGCACCTAATCCTATACTGAGCTTTGTGGGCTTACCGAACAGCGGTAAGGAATGAAACCGGGTTTACACCTTTCCAACTGGTATATGGCCTGGAAGTAGTCTTACCAATCCAGTGTGAAATCTCGTCTCTCAAACTCGCAATTGATCTCCTCCCCGAAACTTCAGAAGAAGAAGCTCGTTTCTTGGAATTAATCCAATTGGATGAAACCCATCGTGATGCCGCTTTGGCTAATGAAGCCCATAAGAAACGAGTCAAGGCGTAGTTCGACAAAAATGTCAAACCCCATGTCTTCTCTGAAGGTGACTTGGTCTTGCTTTACGACCAAGAATCTGATAAATTGGGAGCAGGTAAATTTAAGTCTTTATGGATGGGCCCCTATATTGTTAAACGAGTGTTAGCAAAAGGAGCCTACGAGTTAATGGATTATGACGGAATTCCACTAGCGCAACCTCGTAATGGGTTGTACCTCAAGCGTTACTATGCGTAATGGTAACCTGTATGCTTTTGTTATGTTTTTGTTTTCATTGAAGTGTTTAGTTTTGTCAAGTAATCCACTTTTTATATTTATTGAAGATGCCAAACCTATTGGAGTCATGTGTTGGATATGCCGACGGAGCAAGTTGTAGTTCGCAGAACCTATCTTTCGCAGCCTGGGCTATTTTTGATCCAAGCGGCGAGTTAGTAAGTTTTAGAGGGGTATGTATTGGTTGATCAAAAAATAACATCATTGAATATACTTCTCTATGATGCCATCACACATGGTATACACCGACTAATTGTCAAGCTAGACTCACAACTCGTAATACTACAACTCAATGGTATATATTCCGTCCGAAACCCAGCTATTTATCGCATGTTCCTAAGGGTTAAGATTTTGGAAAGACGATTTGATTTTATTCAATATCAACACATTTCCAGAAACTTAAACACATTAGCTGACTCATTAGCAAATTATGTGTTAGATAGACATTTGTAACATTTATAAAAAGAAACATATCATCAATGTTTGCATTTGGATCATGTAACTTAACCAAAATAAAACTCTAAAAATCAAAAATATATATAACTATTTATGGTTTACACATAGTGTTCTGTAACCAAGACAAAATCGGTCAAATGACCAAAAAACTCAAAAAGCTAGGGGGCACCCTAGTCTAATGATGATCGTGATAGCAAGTCACAGCCTGTGCGATCATGCGTAAGAGACGAGTCCATCGTCTGGGCACACCAGTAGTATGCCGTTGTAACCTCAAAGGTAGCTCGCCAGTCCTCACATCTGGAATACCAAGAGTGAGGCCCTCAACCTGCTCCTGTAAGGCTGTGAGAGTCTCGGCCATGTCGAGGTTGCGAAGGATAGCCCTTCCGGTGGCCTCTCCTGCTGGGGCAACAGCTGGTACTCTTAGGCGAACTATTGGACGAACAGGACCAACATCTGCATGTACACATGAGTTTGATTAAAGTCTTGATAGAATAAAGCACAAGGACATTATAAACAAAAACGATAAACAGGAATATGGTCAAATATTTTACCAATGGCGCCCCACTGTTCGCCATCCGGCAATACTAAATCTGGATCACCCCGGAAGTCCATACCCGCATATGGATACTCAGAATAAACCATCTCCTGACGACCATACCACCTAAAGAAGGTATCAGAAAATGAAATCTGAGATTGACCTGCATGCCTAGACATATGTTCAACCCATCTCTGCATACGTGGTTCAGTAAGAGAAGTTAAATCGAGTGCAATATACTGCGGCTGCATCAGTGGTATCTTCTCCAAGGCAAAGGTGGTCAAAATAGAACCGTACCCAAAGTTCTTCAAGCTCCCGCTCTTTATCTTGGTCAACTGTTATTTCATCACAAGAAGTACTGCGTCGCACCAGTTGAACACCTTCAGTTGGAGGCATTTCAAGGCATACTGCATGTAAGATCGGTTGGCTACATGAAGAGCCGCACCACCGACCATCTTACCAAAAGTAAACAGAATAGTCCTGAGGGACCTATCAGTAACATCACGAATGATGATCTTGCTGTCTTTACTCGGCTGAGATCCTTCTCTGCAGTATCGGCGAACATAATCTCTCACAGAGTCGCCTCCTCGGGCCGAACTTGATAAGAAGATGGGGGCACCCCACCTCAACAAGCCAGTCAAGCAATAAATGTCTACTATAGTCAAGGGAATAGATTTTCCCCTGATCTGGAAAACCTGGTTGGTAGGATCCCAAGCATCGAGCAAATACTACAGTAAATTTATCTGCTGTCTCATGCTAGAAATGCGGAAGAACTTCAGAAAGCCACAGTTCCGCAGTGCGTTTACTGTAACCGGATCATGTAGGGAAAGCATGTCCTCTTCTTTATGCTCACGTTCTCGCCATGTAATGGTCATCTTACTCCAAAGATCTCTGAAAAACAAAAAGGAGAGGAGTTAGATCCTGATTTTGGTAAGAAACATACAAAATTTCCATTAAAAAATTGTGCATTAAATTCCTTTTCTGCGCCCAATGCACCTATAGCAGTGTTCTAGGTGCGTTGAATGTGAGATAGCCTTTAGATAGGTCAACATTCAACGCACCTTTCGATACACAGAGGGTGCGCTGAAGGCAGAATGAGTTCTTCAAACCCTAGGGGCTCAGAAAAGCTAGGAATCAAGTTCAAAATGCAAAATGGAAACCATGAAATGAAAGAGCTCAGGTTTAGCTCCTACCTGGTCCAGGCGGCGCCGATAATCGTCCACAAAATCTCCCGAAATCAGCTGATGAAAATCAAGGGGGAAAAGCACCTCCAAAGCTCCAACAAACGAAATTTAAAATGAAATGGTAAAATGAGAGGTAAAAACACTTTTTCATTACATTTTACGTAGTTCAAAGTAAAATATTAGTGTTCTAACTCATTTTCAAGCATATATTGTTCATTTCTGACTAGTTTGATGAAGTAGTTAAAGATACAGTACAGCCTTTGAAAGAACAGAGCTATTTATGGTAAAATCAAAATGGGACCATTTAATCGAGTAGTGTTATCGCAAGGTTCAAGCTTGTTAAAAAATAAACCCGCATCGAGCAGTTTTAGCACATAGTTCAAGCTTGTTAAAAAATAAACATAAGACATGAGCAAATGTTTCCCCCCGCGTTTAAGCTCGTTAAAAAATGAACTATTCCCCGCTAAATAACCATCGTGAATGTAGTACTTCAACCGTTAAAGCCTTGGTCGTGTTTGCACCATCACCTCCACCTTTTCATTGGCCGATCATTCACCTCCATTTGATTGTTTACCCATTTTGAGGAACAGCTGCGAAGAGTGATTTCACTAGCCATCCTTGTGACACTGCCGTGATTGGAAAATTCCAAACCTTACTTGGAATCAGCTGCTACCCGTTTTATCACTCGTTCCTCAAAACACGAGTCTCCTTTAAGCTCTTTTCAACTGACTTGTAAAATATGAAAAGATTGTCGAGCCATTGGCCTCTCCAGCTCGTTAAAGGGACAGGAAGTGTTATCCCTCCTCTAGATTTTAATCTTTTTGGACCTGAGGGATTATTACACAAAAAGATCGAGCGCTTGTTTTGTTCGACTCGTTAAAAGTATCGAAAATTCATCCCTTCTGTATTGTTTTATACTTTTTCGGACTTAAGGGATTAGATGACGAAAAAGGAATTTTGGAGTTACCTTTACGTTCCTTTTCAGACTCTCTAAAATTGAAAAGGACCGAGTTATCTTTGTCGTTAAACTCGTTAAAAATATTAATAGTGACAAACTTGTCTATAGACGAGAACGAGTTTCACTATCCCTAGGCTCGTTAAAACATAGCGATGGGTTTGCCTGAAGCGCAAATTATAGAACATGCATATGTTATCCTCCTCAAGCTTGACAAAAATAAAGAGGTACTGGTCAGCAATGACTGGGGAAAAATTGGGAAGAAAACTCAAAGAAACTTTGTTGGTAGCAAGTCGCTCTTGAACATGACACTTCCACTCCGTGTCCGAGTCGGGTAGGGTTGTTTCATTCACTGGTCACATCACCATGGTCACACCATACCATCCACATTTGGGGTTAATGCTACTGATCCATCACAGCAGTGTCGCCGATATGTTCAAGAGAAGTCATTCAGAGGATTCACCTGTGTCTCACCCACTACCATACATTATACTCCATTCTTTCATGACCGCCACCCTGAACCTTATATCACCAGATCGTTTTCACCTCCATTAAAATCATTTGCTCCATTCCGTGTCATTGATGTGGGATTCATTAAGGCCCTCCTGTGACGGATCACTTCTTGTCGGCATCAGCTCATTATTCAAGAAGTTGATCTAGGAACACCCCATTCAGTACTTTGAATCTTGCATGCCTCAATGGCAAGTTTCTCACTTCCAGCGACAGGTTTACATCAATGGCCTTCGACCGAAAGATTTTGCGTGGTGTTCGACGCCAAGTCATTTATTCACACCACGTGAATTGTACTGCAATACCTTGAGGGTCATTGTCATTATTAGTGATTCCTCTCGCACTTGTTAACAGTTTACATCATTGACTGGTAATCAAGCGATGTCTTTCCATGTTTGACTTCAGATCATTTCTCACATGGATCGACTTGTACTTCGAGTGAAGATCGGACGAGATTGAAGACCCTGGATCTAGTTTCATCCATCCGGGCTGTGATATATATTCAGGGAAATAAAGACATTAAATGTACATCATTGCAGCACAAATAATCATCCTATCAAAAGGATGATGGATCTACCAGAATCATCAGTCTACACTCAGACGATTGTCTGTCCTATGTACATGAAAATGAATTTATAAAGATGAGCATGGGAATGCCCGCCTCAGCTAGATCATGAAAAATATTATGACGATAATGTATTGTATTGTATCTTATTAGAGGTCTCCTCCCAGCATTGAAAGAACTTCAGATCCTCATAATAAAGAATTTCACCTGACACCAAAAGGTTAACGGCCTCATACTTTAGGGGGCAACTGTTATAGACATTTTGTGCCCTGCAACCCCAAGCATGAAATGTCCATAAACCAAGGGCTCCTAAGTCCCTAAAATTGTTGTTCTAACCCGTAAAGGAACAAGGTCAACAGATTACAGATTCTCCCAGAAGTTCTCCATGAGAAACTACCCAGAATTGGTCAAAACAGGATCATTGCAGCTGCTCCACTGGCTAGGTGCGTTTCATCTCCCCTAAATACACTGTGAGGGTGCATTGCATTTCAAAATTCCCTTCTGTGGGGTGCGATGGGCGAGAAATGACAAATGGCAGTGTCATTCCGCGAGGTGGAGAGGCAATGGAAGCTTCCAGAATCTTCTCGTGTGACACTTGCCTCACTGAATTTGACCAAGGATGAGTAAGAGGCCCTTAGTCTTCAAGTGGAAGCAAGAACTATGAGAGAGGAGACACTAATCAAATCACAAGCTGAAACATCCCCCTTACATATATCTATATATGGATCCCTCATCCCAGAGATCCAGAGGTTGGAATTGCATATTGTAAGGAATTGCTGTTGGTTTCTAGAGACAAACATCAGATTGTTGGGTGATCTAAGCTTTGTTTGAGCTGAAGAGGGGATTCTTTGCTCGGAGGTTGATGCTGGGTCGGAACCACTGGTTGTAACACCTCCTGGATCTTTTCTTGTTTATCAAGAAAAACTATTTGAGTTTTCCTCCATGCTTTTGTATCATTGATGCTTATTACATTTGTATGGTCAATTTACATCTAATCCTAGATTGTTTATGATTATAGATCCATGTCTTTGTATAGTGCTATGCTTCTATGACCTTACAGGTACTTTGTGAAGCTGGGTGTGCGAGGGAGCAGGTAGCTGAGGACTATCAAAGAAGAGAGGGATCGAATCAAAGGATTAGTGCAAGACAGAGGTCGGTCTTTCTGTTCCTCTCTATCTATAATTCGTAAAGGAAAAACAAAAGTAGTTTTTCTCTGTTTGTTTCTAAGGCAGATGTCACACCTTAGTGGGATAGAGTAGTTCTAAATAGACACTTTTCCCTGTAACAATTAACCTTAACCCCAATAAACAAAAAACACGAGACAATTCTACTTAGAAACAATGGCCGAACCACAAATATTATAGACCTGCCTCTATAGATATCGATGGGTCCGCCACTTTAAGAGTTGTTCTTTAGCCCTACTCCAACTCCAACCTCCAAACTCCGATAAGCGATCAACCCAACCTCTGATTCCTAATCAGCTTTATCGGCGATATTGTCATCGGCATATCTGCCTTTGATCTTCTGTCCGCCCTTGACCTCTCTTACATGCGATCACCGATCATGTCTGCACCATCGATCTTGAGCCTTGATCCGATGGTTGCAATTTAAATTGAATTTCGCTATCACCATTTCTCATTAGTCAGTTCTAATAACACCCAAGAGGCTCCGCTGATGTGATAACGTATCTCGACTATTGATCTTAAGAGACCCAATGACTCCTGAGTATTCTTTCATGTTTCCTCTTTAACTTGATTTATCTACCATTCGAAGTAATTTTGTGTTAAAACACAGCTCTGCCACTGTCTCTGCCATTCACGCATAACCTCCATTTACATCGCTGGGTTTCCATCGATCCTTTCCATGATCGATGGTTAATCAACACATCAAAATTGGGATTTAAACCCTCGTACACACATATGAAATAGATTTTGAAAAAGAACCATTTATGCATACATATATATAAAACATAGTCATGTGCACAGTTCACATGAACACACATATATGACACTAATGCAGCATGATTACAATCCTAAGGCATTTCATCCTTAGCCGCAGTGCTCCAAATTACTACACCTTTAACACTAAGGTTTTCAAATCAAGTCTATCACTCTGTTTCTCCTCCCTATACACGCAGGTTCATGATACATATATTTATATGGAAAATATTGTTGGATTGGATCACTATAAAGGATCTGATCGCATCCCCTCCTTTATTTGCTCCAACACAAGCCCTAAAGCTTTATAATGCATGTATATGTGGCAGAATACATATTGATAAGTCTCCTCGAGACTTTTATCCAACTTTTTCCATCTTTAAATCTATTTTAAAACAAATTTTCCCTGTTTTGGTCCCTTGGTCGACGTCCACTTTTTTTTTTTTTCTTTGGATTGCTCCCCTGTCTAAGGGTGTTGGATTCTCCTGCATTAGACTCCTAAGGCACAAAAATTTATGACCTCCTCGTCATATGCTTCTCCTTCTTCTCAGCAATTCTACTCGCTGCATTTTTCTTCAGTGGAACTATCTTCATGGTCTTTTGTCAGCTGCAACCAAACCTCTGCAGTAACAGTCTCCTTCTGCTACATGACACCTCACCAAGCTCTACTCACTCTGTCTTTTGGCATCCTTTAGGTTCTCTCCTTTGGAATCATATGAGCACACATTTTTCTAGGTTTGCTGCAATCTTCTCACCTTCTATTGTCGTTCTCTATGTGATAGTAAGACCAAAAAATCTCCAACTTTAAACAACTGTACCTCCTACTCCTTCTTTCTTTCTCTGGAATCCTTCTCCTCATAGGAAAACTTTCATTTCTATGATACCAAATGATGGGAATAATATTTTGGGGGTCAACCAAATTCCCCTCCCTAAAGAAATTGATCTTGAGGCCTGTGGTTTATGTCCCACTAAGCCTATTGGAAGTGTTCTAGACTTTAAGCCTTCTAAATTATAATTTGGAGAATCGAAACCCATAATAATATCGGGATTCCATTTTAAGTCGGAGGATCAACCTTAACCAATACACAAAAACCACGGGACAATTCTGCTTAGAAGCAATGGCCAGACCTCAAATATTATAGACCCGCCTCTATAAATATCGGCAGGTTTGCCACTATTAGCATTATTCTTCAGCCCTGTTCCAACTCCAACCTCCGAAATTCGACAAGGGTTCTACCTAACCTCTGATTGTCGATCGGCTTTATCAACGATATCGCCATCGATGTATCAACCTTGGCTCTTTTGTCCACCTTTGACCTCTCTGACATGCGATCGTTAATCGCATCTGAACTATTGATCTTGAGACTTGATCTGACAGTTGCGATTTAAATCGCATTCCGCTATTGCCACTTCTCACTAGTTAGTTTTGATAACACCCGAGGGGTTCTCCTGATGCGGTAAAGGGTCTGGACTGTTGATCTTAAGAGACCTAATGGCTCGTGAGTATTCTTTCCCATTTCCTCTTTAACTTGATTTATCCACCATTTGAAGGAATTATGTGTTAAAACACAGCTCCCCCACTCTCTGTGCCAGTCACGCATAACTTCCATTTTTCCATCTTTAAATCTGTTTTAAAATAGATTTTTCCTTGTTTTCCTCCCCTAGTCCACATTCGCTTTCTTTTCTTCTCTTTCGATTCCTCCCTTTTTCTAAGGGTGCTGGATGATCCTGCATCAGTTGACAATATGCTTATTGCCAGAAAATGCATGGAAGAGCTCAATAGGTTAAAGGCTCAGCTCTCTATTATGTTTGATATGAAGGATCTCGGAGCATCAAAACATATCTTGGGTGTGGAGATACACAGAGACAGGAAAAATGGTAAGCTTTGGTTATCATTGCAGAAGTATGTGGAGAAAGCACATGAAAAGTTCTGTGTGAACAATGTGAAACGTGTTAATGTTCCATTAGATTCCCATTTTAAGCTTTCTTCGGTTTTGAGTACTAGAATTGATGAAGAAAAGCATTATATCTCTTAAGTACCATATGAAAATGATGTAGGAAACTTAATGTATGTGATGGTACCTACAAGACCTATCATTTCACATGTAATTGGAGTTGTTAGCAAGTTCATGGCAAATCCAAGTGAAGAACATTGGCAAGCAGTGAAATGGGTGTTTCAATATCTAAGAGGCACAAGTGACCATTGCATCATCTTTCATGGTAGTGAAGGATCAGTCTGCGGATATGTAGATACTAATTATGTAGGTGATTTGGACAAAAGAAGATCTACTACAGGTTATGTCTTTACTCTTGCAGGTGGAGCAATTAGTTGGATGTCAAAGCTTAAAGAAAATATTGTGTTGTCCACTATCGAAGCATAATATATAGCTGCTTCAAATGCCAATGAAGAAGAAATCTGGTTAAAGAGTCTACTTGATGAGATTGGAAGGACGCAGGAGAATGTGAATGTAATTTGTGACAGTCAAAGTGTTATTCACTTGGCTACAAATCCTACTTATCACAAAAGAACTAAGTTGTTAGGGTCCAACCCTAACCCCCTTATTTATGTAATAGGATCAAGTCATAGTTATATTTCAGTAAAGAGTCAATAAAGCCTATATTAATAATTATAAATGGTTGACCCACATTTAAAGAAGGGACCACAATTAGTTACAAATCGGCCATGGTATTAGATAGATGGTATTAATAAGAACCATGGTATTGACCCATGGTATTGAATGTATGAATCCTATATAAAGGATAGAGACTCCCTTTGAGGAGCATCATGTCTTATTTTGTAATTGAGCCCAACTCTATTGGAGGTTGCCCCCTCGAAGAGGCAAGTGAACATTGCTTTCCTTTTTTAATAATAAAATACTTGCTGTTATTTCTTATTATTCTATGTTCTCGGTATATTTCTTCGAATATTTTTTATTCTGGTATCTTCTTGTAGGTCAAGAGCATAACAAATGGTATCAGAGCACATTCCAGGGCCGGTGGGATATCCATTTTTAGCCAAAAAAAAATTGGCTAGAGACGTGTTCGAGCATATTTAAACCATGGTATCTGTCGTTGAGTGCATAAACCTGCAGATTTGGGGAGGCATACACATAGGAAATATAAGAGGTGGTCATGCTTGTTGGACTCCCTTGTAACCCCTGCAGGTACCCCTTTGAGTAGCATTTTATTAGACAGAACTGCACACGAAATGTCTTCCAAGTACCCTTTGGGTATATTGGAAGCCCCCTAGGCTCTCTTGAAACTTAGCCATAGATAAGTTTTCGACCATCTTGCTGCTATAGTACAACGAGAATAGCACTGAGGGATATTACTCGTGTGTACAATAGGGTAGTTGGGTTTTACGGCTAAGCGTACAGTTGATCCTCCTTGGTTAGTGCCCTGAAATATTGGGCCGAGTACTACTGTTAGACCCTTATGTATATTGTCATCTATAGCACCTAACACTCCTTGAGACCATAGTTCCTGAGTCTCTCTCTAGATCATGCATCATCTTCGACAGGTCAGATCTAGAAGGTGGGGTTCTGTCACAGCCACAATAATCAGTTTCGCTATTCATATCTATCAAATCTGATAAATAGATTTATTAGATCTGCCATTCAGATCTAGCCGTCGGGTTTGGTAGTAGTCGCCACAATCAGATCCGCCATTTAGATCTAGCAGCAAAGGTTCGATCACTACCACATTCCTACTCATACTATGCATTTGAGGGAGCCGACAGATTAGAAAATTTGTGTGGGCCCCTATACCTTGGCACAATTCTCGCAGGACATTGGGTGGAATTTAGTTTTCTAGGATTCAGCTACTACAATATTCCTAGGCGAGGAGTAAAAAAAAAAAAAGTCTGAGACCCTCCTAGGATGCTTATAAGGGACTTAGGCCATAAGAATTAGGTCGATGAGCTGAGTAAGGTGGTACCATTCACTTGTTAGCATCAAAAATTTCTGGCGGTCCAAAATTTTAAAGTGCACCGGATCAGAGGATGGTACAAACTAGAGCTCAAGCTATGGCCAATGAGAAGATCGAAACCCTTGAAACAAAGTTGGGCACAGTACTGTTGTCGCTTGAGACCTTAGCTAACACAATTGCAAAGCATAAGTCGAAGGAACAATCAGAGGCATATGCTTTTAGTGAAAACATTGAGGGTGAGTCTAACCATTCTCTTCACCTCTTTGTGTTAAGGGAAAAGTTCGCCTAGGGTCTTGGGCTGATACCCTAGCAGACTGAAAGTTGTTTATATAGAGAAACACACATTCCATACAACCATAATGCTAATATAAGAAAACTCTATGATAAGGGGCATACCTGAGGGCCTAAGTTTGAGAAGGTCCTTCCAGGGTCCAAACCCTTCTTGAAGTTCCTTTGCTCCTTTGACCTGCAAACAACCAATTCTCGAAAGTACAATAGTATATGGACTAAACATCGTAAAGAAATCATCTTCATAACATATTGAAAGGTAGTTGGTTATGCAATTAAACAACCATTCATACATGAATCATAACATGGATATCATAAACATGAAGAAGATTTATATCAGGAACAAAGACATGTGTTTCTGTTATTATAGACAAATAAAGTATAGAAAGGAATAATTTCACCTGAGTCGTCCTTTCACAGGCTCCAAGCGGAACCACCCTCTCGATTTGTCCAATATCAAGCCTTTAACAAACTCCTTCCATGATTTACTCCATGATATCACAAGTAGTAGATGGACATCATCACACAAGGAAACAAGGGTTTCCTATAAAAATGAGGGAAGTGCAGGAGGCACAAGGATCTTCAGACCTGGTTAGGGAAATCTCAGCATAATAACCTTTCTCTCTTCTCTCTTCCCTTAGGCCTTCCCATTGAAGCCTTTTTATACTTCTCCCAAAGTAGTTTTTTAGTTGGGAATTCGTTGGAAACAGTTGGGCCACAGGCACTAAGAGGTGATGAGCAAGTAAAACCTGCGATCTCTGCCCGAAATTAAGGAGATTTAATTTTTTTCAAGTGTTTTAAGACACATACACGAGTTGGGTATACACAAACCCGCGTATACATGCGTTTAGCTCAGGGAAATGTCGCGTATAGGGAATAAAACATTGTTTTTTAAATTTTGGACCAGGTGTGGAAGGAGGGGTTGCCCTTGGCCATGAGTGCAGCATCACAGACCCCAAGAGTGAGATTTGAAGCTACAACAGATTCCCCCTAATATATGAGGTATGAAAGGGTACATGATGGCCGAAATGTATTAAGCAAGTACATGGAAAGGAAATCTGTCAAAGACTGAGAAGGACTTCACCAGAGTGTAGCCTGCCAAGCCACAAAAGGAGATTAGAAAGAAAAATTATCTGAGGCAGGCATACCCATGCTCAGAAAAATTAAAGCATGTCTGCATATGGAGTACAAGAAAATCCACTAAGTATACAAGTATAAAGAACTGGAAAAACATAATGGATCATCTCATCATGATCGAACAAGTACATGTCTGAATATCACATATAAGAATGGCAATGATGCTGAAGGATGAACCAGATCACTGATATCGAAAACTGATCACAAAAGGTACCAGCTAAACATGATGGAATAGTATGGTACTACACTGCAAACTCAGGTGCCAACATATAGAATGTTGCCATGACTGACTGTAACATATAAGGTGGAATGGTATCAACTAGCAGTAACAGGAGCAACTGTCAAGTGAACCAATGAATGTTGATACAACCTGATGTCTTCACCAACCGCTGTGGTACATTTCTACACCATGGGAATAAATGATCTAAAGTCGACCATGTGATAAATCGTTTGATTACCGGTCATTGATGGATACCGTTAACAAACACGAGACTACTCACCGATAATGATAATGAGCGTCAAGGTACCCAATACAATCTAACAAGTGTGAACAGATGAGGTGGAGTTGAACACCTATAAGAATCTATCGATCAGGAGACAATGATGGTTTCCCACTATCGATAGCGAAGGATATGCCACTAATGACTGCAAACCCCAAGGTACTACCAAATGGACTCTAGATCTTTTCCCCAGAGCAATAAGTCGGACTCGATAGGGAAAGATCTGCTAGAAGGAAGGCATTAAGGCATCCTTCATCAATCTAGCATGAGTGTAACCTGTAGGCCAATAATGTGGAAGGAATCGGACGAAAGAGATGTAGTAACTCGACCGAATTATGTTTCCGGCATACACAAGATGTGGCTAGTGCATGACAGAAACCCTCTGAACGAACCAATAATGGAAGCTAACACAGAGGTGAGGTATCCACCAATAGGGTCAAATGGAAACCGAGGTACTACACGAATCCCAATGTGTGATAATATAAGATGATGACGAACACAAGGGAAACCACTCAGTCAAAGACCCATTATACTGATCGATGCTGAGCACAAGGTGACCTATCAATAATGAAAATAGGGCCAGGGTGCAGCTCTAGGCCTGTCCTCGGAGCAATATATCATCGTCGATAAGGACAAGACCCGCCAGAAAGAAGTCAATGGAGACCTTCTCAAACCAACATGAGTGAAGGACCAATATAACTGATGTCATGATAGACATGATACTGACAACCAGGGATCGATGACTGAAAAAATGAGTCAAGAGACACCGCAGAGAGGCCGACTCAGGCTAACTTCCCTTGAACAAAAGCACGACTCAATGTGACTATGTGGCAGCATATGATGACTCTATATAAATTTTCCATGGAGGAGGCACGAACAAACCCTCCATATGATTGGAAGAGATAACCAATCGGGGGAGAACTAACTCAATAACAAGGTTAAGGCGTACCTAAGTCAAACTAATCCTGCCGAAACGAAGGAGACTTTGTTTTGAGTGCTTTGTTCAAGGGCGACATGACTGACTCTAGCTACCAACAATAAATGGAAATATTGTCCCATTCCCACTCTTTTTTGGAATATATATTTTTTTTGTCTTTTTCTTTTAAGCTGGAAAAAGAATAAAATAATGTTATAATATAGTGGAAGGAACGAGTGTTGGTGAAAAGGTGTAAAACTAGTAGCAGTCTTCATGGAGGTCCGGTATGCCCAAAGATCTGGATACAAGATAAGATGCCAATTGGACCGATTTTTGTCAACTTTCCGTTGCAGGATTGTCTTAAGAGTTTTGTTGAATGCCTCGACCTGTCCATGCTGCGGGAACCCATCTGGTCATACCGGCCCAATATTTGGAACATGATCATCATATTAGTCATTTGAACCCATCAAAAATATTTTTCAAAATTCATTATTATATTTGAAAAATCGAAAAAGAAAATCATAAAATCAAAAATACTTACCAATGTGGCCCCATGCTATGGTCGATGGTAATGCTAGACTAGGATCTCCTCGGAAATCCAACTCAGCATAAGGGTAGTCATCTATGGCGATGATCTACTGATCCCACGAGGAAAAGAAGTCATCATCAAATGCAGTTCGTGGGACTTCCCCACCTCCTAGATGTTTCATCAGGTTGGCCCACCTGCCTATGCGTGGATCTCGTGGGGTGCTGATGGAAATTGCTACCATAGAGCGAAGTGAAGGGACCCTCTAAAAAAATAAAGAACACAGAATAGTCCCATATCCAAAGTTTTTGGTCTGCCCCCTCTTGATAGAAGTGAGTTGGCTCTTCAAACTAGCTAGAAGAGGAGTACACCAGTTAAATATAGTGGTGAGACAGTCAACTACCACGCTCATGGTTAGCCATGATTCCTGGTGCAGAGAAGCTGATCCATTCACTTGAGCTATGGTGAATAGGATTATCCCCAGCGGATTCACCAATTTTGTTAAGGGAAAAGTTCCCATAGGGTCTTGGGCTGATACCCTAGCAGACTGAAAGTTGTCTATATGGAGAAACACACATTCCATACAACCATGATGCTAATCTAAGCAAACTCTACAATAAGGGGCGTACTTGAGGTCCTACATTTGAGAAGGTCCTTCTAGGGTCCAAACCCTTCTTGGAGTTCCTTTTGCTCCTTTGACCTGCAAAACGACCAATTCATGAAAGTACAACAATATATGGACTAAACATCATAAAGAAAACATCTTCATAATATATTGAAAGGTAGATGGTTATGCAATTAAACAACCATTCATACATGAACCATAACATGGATATCATAATCATGAAGAAGATTTATATCAGGAACAAAGACATGTGTTTATTTTATTATAGACAAATAAAGTATAGAAAGGAATAATTTCACCTGAGTCATCCTTTCAAAGGCTCCAAGCAGAACCACCCTCCGGATTCGTCCAATCTCAAGCCTTTAACAAACTCCTTCCATGACTTACTCCTTGATATCACAAGTAGTAGATGGACATCATCACACAAGGAAACAAGGGTTTCCTATAAAAATGAGGGAAGTGTAGGAGGCACAAGGATTTCCAGACCTCGGCAGGTAGCATAATAACCTTTCTCTCTCTTCTCCCCTCCCTTAGGCCTTCCCATTGAAGCCTTTTTATACCTCTCCCAAAGTAGTTTTTTAGTTGGGAATTCGTTGGGAACAGTTGGGCCACAGCCACTAACAGGTGATCAGCAGGTAAAACCTGCGATCTCCACCCGAAATTAAGGAGATTTAATTTCTTTTAAGTGTTTTAAGACATATACGTGGGTTGGGTATACACAGACTCGCATCTACACATGTTTAGCTTAAGGAAATGTCGCGTATAGGGAATAAAACACTGTTTTTTAATTTTGGACCAGGTCTGGAAGGAGGGGTTTCCCTGGGCTATGAGTGTAGCATCACAAACCCCAAGAGTGAGATTTGGAGCTATAGCACTTTGGCAACCACCAACAGTCCCAGATGCGACCACCCAAGCTGGACATGTATAAATTTGATGGCTCTCAGCCGGCCACATGGCTAGCATAAATGGAGTAATATTTCACACTGAATCACATCAGAGATGATGTGACTCAACTTAGTGTGGGTAGCATGTACTTGGACAATGAAAGATGGCAATGGTGGTAGTGGTATCAACATTGCTATGGAAGGCCCGTGACTTGGTAGACATTCGCAAAAGCTCTTATGGATCACTTTGACCATGAATCTAAGTTTTTGGGTCATCTCACTAAGCTCTGACAGATAGGAAAAGTGAATGAATATATTACAACCTTTGAAGCCTTAGCCTTCTTCACAGGAGGTCTACACGATCAGTTCTACTTGGAATGTTTTGTGAGTGGTCTCACAGAAGCCATACAAGCCCACGTCCAACTCCAACACCCAACCTCATGACTAGATGCTTGTAAGATAGCTCATGAAGTAGAATGTGCATTAGTGTCCAAGCCCAATCGCCCAAATTTCATAGCCAAGGGTCACCCCACCCAAGCTCAAAGCACTACCAAAACACTCAAGGCTCAAAAGGTGTCCCCAGCGGAAATGGCAGAAAGAAGAGAGCAAGGATTGTGTTACTACTGTGATGAGAAATACTCCCCTAGGCATAAATGTAAGGAGCCCTAATTCTTTCAAATTGATGCTAATGATCACAACTCATTGGAGGAAGCCCCAGCACTTGAGGAACTAAAGGAGCAAGATGAGGAGAACCATCTCAACAATGTACCTAAAGAACCACTTACCTCGATTCATGCTTTGGTAGGGATTTCTTCACCCTAAACTCTCAAAATCAGAGGTTTTAATAAGAATTGCCCTGTAGTAGTCTCAATTGATAGTGGTAGTACACATAAATTTGTCCATCAAAGAGTCGCGGAAGCAGTGCATTATTTTTTTAGAGAAGTCTCTAACTTCCAGGTCCAAATTGTTGATGGGGGGACAATGAAATGTGAAGGCCACTGTGAAAATGTCAAACTTCAAATGGGGAATTATCAGTTAAAGACCCACATCTTTGCCATACACATGGGAGGGTGTGACATTGTCTTGGGTGCTGAATGGCTCTACACACTCGGCCCAATCACAATGGATTTCCAGGAGTTATATGTGAGCTTTAAGAAGAACAACCATACACATACACTCTGCGAACTCCAGGCGAGTGATCCCTCTATCATCAACTCACATAGGATGGAAAAATTGTTAAAAAAGGGCCACCATAGTTTTATAGCACAATTTAATGACATCTAGGCCTTCGAACCCACTTCTCTTCATATTAATCCTGAGATGCAACAGATCTTAAACAACCATCTGCTACTCTTTGGCAAGCCTTATGAGCTTCCACCTTCGAGAGGGGAACATGATCATAGCATTACTTTGGTCCCAGGGGCCCAACCACCAAATGTGCACCCATATAGATATTTGTTTGCCCAAAAGAATGAAATTGAAAAAAGCATCAAGGAACTCTGGAGGTAGGTGTCGTCTGTCCTAGCATTAGTCCTTATTCATCACCTATGGTCATGGTGCTCAAGAAAGATGGGGAATGGCATATGTTTCCAGACTTCAGGTCCCTCAACAAGCTGATGGTCAAAGATAAATTTCCCATCTTGGTTGTTAATGGTTTGTTGGATGAACTAAATGGGGCTCAATTCTTTACTAAGCTTGACCTTCGCTCGGGCTATCACAAAATTCGCAGGAAAGAAGTAGACATTCCAAACACTATTTTTTGAACTCATGAAGGCCATTATGAGTTCCTGGTCATGCCATTTGGTCTTTGTAATGCCCCATCCACTTTTGAGATCCTCATGAACCACATGCTCAAACCATATCTCAGAAAATTTGCTCTTGTTTTCCTTGATGACATCCTCATCTACAGCCGCACATGGGCCACACATCTTCAACATGTACATCTGCTCTTGCAACTACTCCAAAAGCATAAATTATTCGTCAAGATGTCCAAGGGCTCTTTTGGCATGGAAGAAGTTGAGTATTTGGTCCACATTGTGGGTCATGAAGGTGTTAGGGTGGACCCCAAAAAGATCTAGGCAATGCAGGATTGGCCTCAACCAAAGGCCTTGAAGAGATTGAGAGGATTTTTGGGTCTCATGGGCTACTATCAAAAATTTGTCCACAATTATGGTCACATTGCTAGACCCCTCACACACCTCCTCAAGAAAAATTCATTTCTCTGGAATGATGAAGCACAACAAGCATTTGTAGCTCTCAAACATGCCATGTGTTCCACTCCCATATTAGCACTACCCGACTTCACCAAATCGTTTGTGATTGAATGTGATGCCTTAGGTATGGGTATTGGGGTGGTCTTAATGCAGTAAGGTTGACCCTTGGTCTTCACTAGCAAACAACTAAGTGGGGAAAATCTGGGACAATCTACCTATGAGAAGGAGATGATGGCCATCTTACATGTAGTAGATACCTGGTGACCATGCTTATTGGGCCGACATTTCCAAATCTGCACAGACCATTAAAGCCTTAAATATTTTTGGAGCAATGCCTATCCTCACCAGAACAAAATAAATGGCTCGCCAAAATGATGGGATATGGTTATGAGATAATTTACAAGAAAGGGTGCGAAAATGTCATAACAGATGCGTTATCATGACAATTTGAGGAGGAAAGCACCCTGCTCGCAATATCCCTTCCCATTAAAGAATGGATTGAAGAGGCTCACAAGGAATGGTTTTCACATCCTTTGCTCTCCCAACTCATTAATAAATTGTAGGCGGATACAAATTCCACAGCGGGCTACTCTTGGCAGGATGAGATTCTTCATTACAAGGATAGAGTCGTGATATCACCAACATCCACTCTAAAAAGTTGCATTTTGGTGGAGTTACACTCATCTGCCATTGTAGGCCATTCAGGCTTTCAAAAGACTTATGCTCGCACTCGATGTTCATTCTTTTTGATAGGCATGAAAAAGGACATTCTTACTTTTGTAGCTGAGTGCGACGTATGTCAGTGCCATAAAGGAGAAACATTCAAATCCCTAGGCACATTACAGCCATTGCCCATCTTGGCATCAATTTGGATGGAGGTTTCTACGAACTTCATTACATGTCTTACGAATTCAAGCAACAAGTCATTCATCATGGTGGTTGTGGACAGACTTTCTAAGTATGCTCATTTTTGCACACTACCCCACCCTTTTACACCGACTTTGGTACCTCAATCTTTGATGGACCAGATCTTCAAATTGCTTGGCATGCGCACTTCTATTATGTCTGATCGTGACCTGATCTTCACCAATAACTTTTGGTAGGAACTCTTGAGGCTACAAGGTACCCAACTACATTTCATTACTTCCTATCATCCCCAAACGGATGGTCAAATGGAAGCAGTCAAAAAATGTCTCGAGACCTACCTTATGTGTTTCACTTCAGAAAAGAAACATCTATGGTTATAGTGGTAACCTATAGCTGAATGGTGGTGTAACTCCAACTGTCATGCCACCACCAAAATGACTCCATATGAAGCATTTTATGGTCAACTCCCTCCTTCACCTACTTCTTATATCAAGGGATGCTCGAAGGTATAAGAAATGGATCAACTCCTATAGAATGGCACAACCATGCCGACCCACCTCAGAGAGAATTACCATCAAGCTCAAAACCGCATCAAGCAACAAGCAGATCAACATCATTTAGAACACCAATTTCAAGAAGGGGATCAAGTATTTTTGAGGCTGCAACCATATAAGTAAACATCACTCAAAGACAAGGGTTGTCATAAATTATGTCAAAATTCTATGGACCATATCAAGTACTTCAGTGCATTGGATAAGTCATCTACAAGCTAGCTTTTCCACTCACTACAAAAATCCATCTTCTCTTCCATGTCTCATGCCTCAAGAATGTGATTGGGAACCATTGCATAATTCAAACTAGTTTACCTGAATTGGATGAATAAGGGTCAATCTGGCTCCAACCTGAACAGGTTCTTGACACACGAGAATGGCACCTGCACGGCTGCACGATCAAGGAAGTCCTTCTCAAGTGGAAAGACACCTCTCCGAAAGATGCGGCCTGGGAACCAGCCACTATCCTTCACCAGTTTCCGCAGCTTCAGCCTTGAGGACAAGGCTATTCTTATGGGGGAGGGCATGTTAGGGTCCAACCCGAACCCCCTTATTTATGTAATCAGATCGAGTCATAGTTATAGTTATGTAAAGAGTCAATAAAGCCCATATTAATAATTGTAAGTTGTTGACCCACACTTAAAAAAGGGACCATAGTAGTTGAAAATGAGCCATGGTATTAGATAGATGGTATTAATAAGAACCATGGTATTGACCCATGGTATTGTATGTATGAATCCTATATAAAGGATAGAGACCCCGCTCGAGGAGCATCATGTCCTTTTTTGTAATTGAGCCTAGCTCTATTGGAGGTTGCCCCCTCAAAGAGGCAAGTGAACATTGCTTTCCTTTCTGAATAATAAAATGCTTGTTGTTATTTCTCATTGTTTTGTGTTCTGGGTATATTTCTTCACATATTTGGTATTATGATATCTTCTTCATGTTCATAGTGGAGTAATTTGCTTCCTCCAAATGTGTGTTTCAAGTTGACAAAGATTTGTTTGGAATTTCATTCGTTTCCATGATATCTGCAAAGATTTGTTTGGACTTTCATACATTTCCATGATATCTGCAACCTACTTTGACTCTATTTTTTTCCTAGTTGAAAGGACTTGCTTTTTGAAAGGTTTACTTGTGTCTCGAGTTACTTTTTTGGGTTGGACACTCCACTTCCAACTATGATACATAATGGAAAGAATTTGGCTCTAGATATTACTAAATGTATAACATTTTATGTGACATTATAAATACACATAATACAATATTTATTTGCCAAATATCTTATTACCATGATTCCATGTGTTTTCAATGTTTTGAATTTGTTTAGGCTTTTTATATCAATACACTTATTATGGAAAAAGAGGGTTGCACCCCAATGAATTATTGTATCTGTTCATCTATGCTTTTCAAAGAAACAACCAAGAACTAATGTTTTCTAGTAAGCTATGTACTTCTTTTGACATCCTCCATATGAAATTTTGTTACCTTTATTATGTTTTGACTATGGGTTGTTAATAAATAATTAGTTATTTCAATCTATAACATTTGAAATTATTGTCATGAGATATAGGTTGTCCTCTATATGTTTTTGTGTTTTTCCTATTATTTGTGACGGTCCAAAATCTTGTGCTGTCTTTTGTCATATAGGCTAGAAAATGTTCTAAGAATGTATACCCGCGTTATATTTGAATTGAATTTCTCTGAAACTAAATTGAGCTACTCAATTCTCTTAAGGCGAGATAAATTTCTCATTCATTTATACTTTGCATTCCATCGAACTAAAATATAATTCTTTGTTTGTACAAAATTTGGAATCCTTTGCAGTTAAAATATAATAACCCATCTAAAACTATGTATAGATTTTGGTGGTCTGTTCCTTGTTTCTCCCTAATGTTTACATAATTTCTTGTAACTTTACTATAGAAGCTTGAGTGGATTATTATGACACCCACAACTGGCACTTTGGTTTCCAAAATCTCCTCAATTAGACTAGGTGTATATAGTCTTACAGAGGTTAATTCCCTTAACTCTTTATACCGACCTAATGGTTATCAATTTCGTATATCCAATAGTTCTTATATCACAATTTTTGTATGGTAAAACTTCTAAGGTAGTTTTTCTTAAGAAAAGGAATACTGACTGGAGCCAATATTCCCTACCCTCTCATCCTATGACAGAACCTAACTCTTATGTCTCTAATCTACTTTTAGCCTTCACACTTTCTAATAATATTAATATATATTTTTATATAAGGTTTTTCCTCACAACAAATAGTAAAACTCTCTACGTACATTTCCTTTTAAGTATCCCCGCTCATAGTCATATAATACATAACCCATACATGATTCTTAATAAAATAAAATAAACAACAAACACCCATACATCAACCTTAATCAAATAAATAGCATAAATTCATAAATAGAATAGTCAATTAGACGTAAGAAAGAAAACATACTCATATGTCACATGCATACCTTTCCTTTAGTATTGTATGTGAACATACATGCACTTAACTCACTCATTTATATGATCAACTATTCAACACATAGATTCAAAAATTAAATGTAAACATATTTTCTACACATATAAACAAATGTTTTAACTCTGTCTGCTACTAGAACTGCACTTGGGAAAGAAGACTATCCTCCTAATCATGAACTAATCCTTGAGTTCCCCAGAGCTGGGATATGCTTGCCAAAGGAATCAACAACCTCCTTTATTCCTCAATAATATGTTCTATAAATCTCCCTCCCGTTGCATATTTTTAGTAGCATCTGGCTTTTGGGTTTGTGAACCCACTTTCCTAGGCCTTTTTTTTTCTTCTAAAAATGGTGTTTTTCCTTTTCCTTTAAAGCTTGTTTTTCTCTCCGGCAGTGCTTCAGTATTCCCATACTTAGTTTCTTTCCCCAACTAAGGGATTTAATATATTTTTCTCTCTTATCATATTAAATCCTTTCTATTACTTCCAATGTATTTTTAGGAGCTATTTAAGGGAATATTTATCTTAATCTCATTCACCAATAATGGTTTCCAATCTTGGCAAGATTTTCCTAACTCTAGTGTTTTTTTCCCAAGTCATTTCCAACTTTTTATTTATTAATGAAAACTCCATTTATTACATCACAATAACTTTATTGTGCACATCCATTTCAAATCCAACATGGCTTTCTAGCCATCAAATCTAAAAATATTCGATGTCTAAAAATAATAAAATGCTAACATAAAGAACATATTGGTGTTACGTCTTCCCTCCCTTTTTATTGAACATTTTCGTCGATGTTAATTTCTCAATTTCTTCCCCTCTAGAATACCATTGGAAAATTCCATCACATTTTGTTCTTAATCTCCAAAGTGGCCTCCTTTGGTGTAAATTGTTTCCATTTCACTTTAACTTGAGCAATGACTTGACTCTGGAGCAAGATATTGCTTTGATCTAATATGCGAAGTGGCTCTTATAGGAAGTCTCCTTCTCGTTCCACTTGTGTCAAGTTCCAATCAATTACGTGAAATTTATTATGAATATATGTTTTTAACAAAGAAAACATGAAAAACATTGTGTAATTTTATGTGCCTAGGCAATACTAGCTCATATGCTACTAGTCCAACCGTATCTAAAATTTAAAGAGGTCCACAGGATGTTGGTACAAATTTGGTACAAGTTCCTATTCTTAGGGTAATTTTCCTAGGTTTAACTCTTATGTATAAATAACCTCTAACCATAAATTCCTTGTAAGTCCTCCTTTTATTAATGTAACTTGTTTTTTTATCCTGTGCAAGCTTTATGTTTTGTCTAATTATTTGCACCACCTATTCAATTTTGTGTAATGCACATTGTCCTAGTATTAGCCTATCCTTTGTCTAACTCCAACTAAGGGGTGTGTGATATTTTTTTCCATGTAAAGCTTCCAACGGGCTCATTTTTATTGAAGCTTGATAACAGATGTTGTAGGAAAATTCTAGGAAACTTATAAACTCTTCTCGTTTAGAAGGTTTTTCCATGACATATTTTCTTAACATGTCCTCTGAAATATAATTTTTTATTTCCATATGCCCATCATTTTTGGTATGATATGCAGTGCTAGAATTTAGTTTTGTCTCCATGCCCCAAATAAATATTTCCAAAATTTGGAATTGAATTCAGCATCCCTCTTCGAAACTACCATTTTTGGTATTCCATGCAATCAAAAAATATCTTTCATAAATATGCTTGTAATCTAATTTTTTCCATAGGTGGATCGCACAAGAATAGAGTGTAATTCGTTAATTAAGGTGACCACAACCACAATGATAAAGTCATGTTCTCATATTGTTTTCAATAGTCCGATAATAAATTCCAATGATATCACTTCCCATTTCCATTTGCGAATTGGTAGTGGTTTTAATATGCCTGCTCAGTGTTGGTGTTCTAACATCATTTGTTGACATTCTATGAATTTAAACAAGTATTCAACCACTTCGTTTTTCATTTGAGTCCAGTAGAAATCCTTTCTTAATGTAGTTATCATCTTTTGATATCATGTGTGTCCAACATATAGTTTCCTATGATATTCATATAACATTATCTGCTTTAAAACAAGTACATTTGGAACATACAATTTATTTTTGTAGGGTAACAACCTTTCTGAGTTTTCAACATAATTTGAAATTTCTGTTTGTTACAATTTTTGTTCAATTTCTATGTAATTATGATATTTCTGTATTGAATTACTAATCTCCTCCATCGAATATGTACTAACAATGGTAATATAATTCCACTAGAGAATGTTCATATCTATTAAAGTGTCTCTTATATTATTTTGTTGGCCTTTAACATGTTTCATATCAAATTCAAATTCAATAAGAAAGACCATCCATCTAGCTTACCTGGAATTAAGGTCTCGTTGGATTAAATAATATTTCAAACTAATATGATTTGTTACCAAGGTGAATATTTTTCCCACTAGATAATGTATCGACATTTTTAAACTGTGTATTACAATAACTAGTTAGTTCTTTTCATGTGGTTTTACCTTTATAGAATCATAGTCCACTACTGAATTTAATTTCATTATAACCCCTCCTAAACTCTCCAAACAACCATCTATGCATGCCATAGATTCCTTTTATGGATCTGTTATTTTCATAATAAAGGAAATATTAACAAATGCTTCAATTTTTCAAAACACTTGGTTGTCCATGCAAATTTAGATCCTTTCTTTTGCAATGAGGTAATAGCATAGGCCAGTTTTTTACAACCCTTCGATGAATCTTCGGTAGTATTTGGTAATTCCCATGAATGATTGAACATATGACACATCATTAAGTATCGGCAAATTCAAAATGGCTCTAACATTTTTAAAGTCAACAAATAATCCTTCCCTTGAGATAATCCTTCACACTTACTAAACATCGTATATAATTTGTGTTCTCTTAAATTTTGTAGTACCAATATTAAATGTTCCCTATACCCTTCTTAATTCTTAGAATACACCAAAATTTCATCTATAAACACCATCAAAAACTTATCAAGGTACGTATTGAGCATGTTGTTCATAAAACACATAAATGTTACTCGTGTATTAGTAAGACCGAATGGTAACACTACAAATTTGTAGTGACCATATCTAGTTTGAAAAGTTGTATTATGAATTTCTGCATCCTTTATTCAAATATGGTTTCCCCTCTTACTTGATAAAATAGATAATTAACGCAAGGCATTGATTATATTTTCTTTGTGGTTAGTTTATTGAGTTTCCAGTAATATATGAACATTTTGAATTTGTCATATTTATTTTTCAAAAATAACACAGGAGCCCCACATGGTGAGACACTGGGTCTATATATCCTTTATTAAGAAGCTCTTGTAAGTACATCTTTAATTCTGGTAATTTAGGAGTAGTCATTCTCTCAGGTAATCTAAACACAGGGGTTGTGCCTGGTACTAAGTCAATGGAGAAATGCATGTCCTTATAGGGAGATGAACCTGAGATCTCCTTTGGAAAACATCATGGAATTCCCTAATAATTGGCAGGTCATTTATTCCTTGTTTTTTTTTATTTGCTTCTTATTTGTTTCAACATACACTACAAATAACTGACATCCTTTCTTGGAACTCTTTTTCAATCTTAAAGATGATATCTATCTAATTGATATCGGTTTATGTATACATACTATTAACTTGTTTTTTCCTTCCTAACTTATACAACTTACTGTTTTCTCTAGATAGTTTATGATAGCTCCATGTTTTTCAAAGTAGTCCATGACTATTAAGATCTCGTAGGACACTAAGGGCAGTATATTTAAGTTTAATTTTATGGAGAAACCCTTTAATTATATGGGCATTTGTTTCACATGGTTAGTTACCCTTCTCTTTGTGTCAGTCGCTAACTATACCAACTACCCACTCTGATATTTTTTAGTTTTTAATCTACATTTCTCCACAATCTAAGGACTAATGTAACTTAAACTAGGGCTTGTATCAATTAATATAGAAATGAATTGGTTCAAAATGGTACCTTCAACTTCGATCATTGTGGATTGTTTCTCTACTTATCTATCCTCCAATGTTGAAATTATCCTCAAAATGTTTCTAGCAATATCACTCATTGTTGTTGCTTCATGAATCGCCTGGATGTTTTGAATAGATATCGGATTATGTGGGAAAATCCCTCAACAAATGAGGTTCCCTACACCCCTAACACTTCATAATTTATTTCTCTATGATTCCCCTTATATTTTTATGTTCAAATCCACGGGATTAGACCAAGTTTGAGATTGAGCTAGCTGGTTTGAATTTGCTTTGCTGAATTTCTTCTATTTGTGATTCTTCCCAAAAGAATTTTAAGGTAAGAAATATTTTATCATTTTTCACCCATTGTAGATTTGTTTATATCCTTACCTTGCCAAGGTCTTGATTCATCTCCCTTATTCTTGAATTATTGATAATACAACCTTACCTTCCTTATGATTTCATCCATTGTTTTAGGATTTTGAAACTCAATCCTTTCTTTATAAGGGACTAACAGGCAATTTAAAAATATTTTCACCTTGGAATTTCCTTCCCTAATGTAAGGGACATACCACAAAAAATTAATGAATTTAGCCACAAACTCATCCATAGTTAACTATACCAGTTGTATCTCATGGTACTCGTTTTATCAATCATCATAATATTGCTCATTTAGGTATATGGACTTAAACTAGTTTTGGAATGCCTCCTAGGAAATTGTCTTTTCTTCCAATGTATACACAACTTTAACCTCCTCCCACCAGAGAGTAGCCTTCCATTGCAGCTGATAAATTTCCAATATTCCCTTCAAAATACTCTCATACTCAAATACCTAGAAATACCTTTTCAAGTTAAGGAGCCTTGCTTCTGCATCGTCCTCCTTTTCATTGTTAAAGGTAGAGGGTTTTATTTTTATGAACTCCCCTCAAAACTTTGTTTTATTCTGGTAATTCTATGTTTTTAGGTAACTTTTATTTGAATCATCTCCACTTTCATAATTTTATGATTGTGTCTCTTCATTTTTTCCTTTTAGTGCTTCTGTTTCAGTTTCTATATGAGTAGATGTTTTAGTTAATTCCCTTATCATCCTTTCTTTCTCTTCACTATCTTCCATCAGTGGTTCATTGTTGGTTCTGAGGTCAACTAAATATTCTTGTAGACGTACAACAATATCCATAAACTATGTTTTTGGTGGGGTATTTCCTTCCACCAACTCCATATATATTCCCTCTCCTTTTACTGTTGGTGGAGCAGGGTCATCAACCATGTTGAATTGAAACCTTGCTTCCATCGATTACCTTATAGTCAACACAAGTAGTATTAGCATAAACATTCTTAATTAGATTCCTAGTTTTACACATAGCCATATTTCAGTGTGGTGATTTAGCTGGTTGCCTAGGAGGTTGAAAGCTAAATATTTTTTAGGTGAAATGCTGCTGAAACTTAGTCTTCTCTGGTTGAGCTTTTATGAGGAGAGATTACATACCATGTGGATGGTAGAAACTAGATCCAGGGTCTTAACTTCCACTTCTCGAACCAGTATGATTCTATCCATGTGAATGAATGTATCAAAGTCAAACATGGTAGAAACCACTTGATTACCAGTCATTGATGTGAATTGTTAACAAGTGTGAGAGAAACCACCAGTAATGTCAATGGCTCTCAAAGTACCCAGTACAATCCATGAAATGTGAATAAAAGAGCTGGAGTCGAACATGTCACAGAATCATTTGATCAAAGGTCTATGATGCAACCTATCGTCGAAGGCGAGAAAACTGCCATTAGGGCATGCAACTTTCAAGGTACTGATGATTTCTAGATCAACTTCCTAGATAATTAGCTGAAGTTGATAGAAAGTGATCCATCGTAGGCAAGCCCACAACATGAAATCATAGATCAAGTTTTGAAGAAATATATTGGCAAGGAGTGACTCAAGGATGGTAAAAAATGGATGACAGATATTTTGCGAATGAATGGTTTATTTGAACTAACCTCTTGAACACATAATGACATTGCAAATGGTTTGGTGACAATTGACCCAAAGCTAATACCCAGAAACCAGTTGAAGACTTTCAATATGGTTTGATTAACTGTTAGGCAAAGGATTTCCCAATGCAGGTGAACAAAGGTGTCACGTTCAAGAGTGGTTAATGACATTTCTAAAACACAAAGTGTAACAAACAGGTTCATGTTTCTCTCTTTCCCCCAACCATTTCTAGCAAGTACCTCTTTATTTTTGACAAGCGTGAGGAGGATAATGTTTGCTTGTTTATAAGCTCACCCTTCGAATGAGTCCAACTTAGTTTAAAATTCAAAACCTAAGAAGGAGTGGTTCGTTCCTATTTTAAATTGAATAGGTCCTTTACTATTAAATTTTAACGAGTCCAGTATAGGAAAAATTTGGTGTTTTTTAATTTTGGAGAGTCAGAAGAAAAACTTAAGAAAACTCCATGGGTGTCCTTTCTCGTAAATTTGTGTCCCTCAAGCCCAAAAAAGTATAAAATAATACTTGAGAGAACCGCTTCACCATTACGATCAAGGAGTACTTCTCATAGTTAGTGACTCTGATCCGAAAAAGTAAAAACGTGATCAAAGACACGTTGTTTCATAACTAGTATCGTACTTTAAACGACAAAATTCTGGTGATCTTTTCATGATTATAGGGTCAGAAAGGAGTTGTAGATGGACAACCCTTTTAATTCTGTTTAACGAGTTAAAAGAGGAAAAACTCAGCAATATTTTCATATTTTACGAGTCAGAAAAGAGCTTAAGAGGACTCCAATGTTTCGCTTTTTCATACACTTTAGAAAGAGTCCTAAAAAGTGATAAAAATATACACTTTGTTGAAAAAAGATTCATTTTTCCCGAAAATTGAATATTCTGCACAAAAACTCAAAACATTACTCATACATGTTTAAGGTAAATAAAAATGTATTTAAAAAGTTACCTTTTTAAAGTGAAAAATAAATAAATTGAAAATTAATTTATTCAAAAATCATATAAAAAGGGCTTTTCTAAGTTCATTTTTACCATTTGATTTCAAAGTGAGAAGTGAGACCTTTTGGGTAAAAAAGTTCGTGTGGAGATTCTGGAAAATCCATCCGTTTGAATCGAAAACTGTCAACTTCAGGTAATCCTCGTCCTCCTTATCTTCCATTTCATTTGTTTACATTTTGATTTTATGCTTTAGATTTAATTTTTAAGGGAAAATTAGTTTAGAAACTTGCTAGTGGCGGCCCATAGGTACAAAACGTGGCCCATGCGGACCTTCACTTTTTTCTGCAAAGAAAAAGTCATGGGTCCGCACCTGTTGCTTACAGCCTGTGCAGACCTATGCACTATATATAACTGGCGAGTGTGCACCCCACGAATATGAATTTTAAAATTGATTTTTCTCCATACTTGCCAAAAATTTTCCAAACAAAATTGTTTTAATATGTCTTTTTTGCAATATAGGACACTCAAAATGCTTATTTGGCGAGAACACGAGCATGAGGATGTGGATCTTGCCGCAATAAATCATCCACCCACATTGAATGCATTGACAGCATGTGCACTATTTAAGTTCTGGGCCATACCAGGCATGAGGGCCCATGTAGACTTCTTGCAATGGCTGGTAGATAGGTGGAACATAGAGGACTAGTGTTTCGTGAGTGGTGGCCACCGGCTCGAAATCGAGCTAGAGGACATATTTTTTTTGACTGGTTTTCCTAGGAGAGGCAAACTATTATCCCTTTTCAAGATTCGGCCAGGTGGCCAATCTGTTGCTAGTCTCTGATTGGAGCTTTTCAATGATCAAACAAAGAACAAACAGATTGATATTAAAACGATCAACCGTCCTGAAATTAAGGTTATTGCATTCAGTATTACTAGAGTATGCACGAGTGAAACGTTGCATGTGGCTACTGCATCCCAGATGCAAATTCCTGTAGACAGTTATCGAGGCACAATATTCAACTAGTGCAAGGCTGTGTTGGAAAATGTGAAAGGCCAACTTACCAGAGCAAAGAACAGACAACTGAAAAACTTTGGATATGGTTTTATTTTCGTCATCCTTGCTCTAGAGAGCAACCCTATGCTAGCCTCGCAGAATCTTCTTGTTGATGCTAGTCTTCCTTGAGAGCCTAGGATAATGGGTTGGGTTTCTTTGATGGCCTGTCACCCTGAGGAGGGTTTAGAGGTTGTTCGATTTCTGCCTGAGTATTTTCATCGGTTGAACAGCCAACTTTTTGTGGTTCAATATTTTCCATATGCTGGGATGGATTATTGGGATGACCTAGACATGATTCTTCCACCAGGAGAATAGTGGGATGACTCAGGTAAAATCATTTTCAACACTTTCTAAGTTCTAGTTTTTATTTTTATTTTTTAAATTGTCCAAAACTGATAATCAAAAGTTTAAATGTAGATGTGGGTCCATGATGACCAGCCACTCTCTAGCCTTTCAAGAGGATACACCTAGCCGCAGCTGCACCAGCCCCATAAGACCAATCAGCATAGATCCTGGCCAATTTGGAGCATCATCTAGAGCGCTTGACAGTAGACATTCTAGAGACTAGCATAGATGATATTCCACTTAGGTTATAGCAATATGTGATTGGGGTCCCAGGAACTTTTAGGAGGTTCCTTTTTAGGGTGGCTCGAGCAGTGGTTTCTTATTGTGATCGTCACCTGGGATAGGATGATCGCTTTTGTAGACTCACACGACATTTTTGTCTTTTTGTATTATCATTTTTGCCGATCATAAGGCATTTTTCAACCTATGATCGAAGACGATGTATCTTTTGACACACTTCTTCTATGCTACAATATATCATTATTACTGGCTTCTCTTGTGTAACATGTTATTGAATTTTTTTGAACTTAATGTTTTGATTATTACAAATGTTTATTTATCATACTAGAAGTAATTTCATCTGCTAATGTATTTAAATGTCTTGGAATATGCTGATATTCAATGTAATCAAATTCACGTTCCAAGAGATGAACTCTAAAAAATAATCTTAATAACATTGGATTTCTAATGGCATAAACCCTATTAAGCTCTAATATAACGAGTTCAGAATCTGAATCCCAAATGATATGGATTCGGATAATAACTCAATCATTGCACTATAGTTTGCAATGTTATTCATTTTTTGACTGAGGCTTACCCCATGCATAGATACTAACTCATCAGAGGGTGAATAGATAACCCAAGCTGTGGAAGAAATGTTTCGTGTATTACGACAAGCACCATCCGCAAAACCAATGTATGTTTTAAGAGACGTCGACATCTGCAATATCAAGAGTAAAATCAAGATAAGCAGGAATAGTGATAAAAACACTCTCTAAACTAAGCACACTTTTCTAATCTAAAACACACCAGTTGTAAAGAAACTAATCTAACAAAAAATCTCCACCCAGAATTTAAGCATAATATCTCTTTAGATAAACCCCATTTCTGGGTTTACCCAAAGAGACACCATCAAAATCTACCAATTCATAGGCCCCCTTTGCCAGCTTTCTCTTAACAATATAAGGACCATGCCACATAGGTACAACTTTTCTAGCCCCTAGCTTATCGTTTGCTTGATCATATAGTAAAACTAGGTCTCCTTCTGAAAAATTACGAGGTGTAACATTTCGGTCGTACTGAGCTTTTATCCGTTTTTCATGAGTCTCTTTTGCTATTACAACAGTGCGTCGATTCTCATCTAGCTGAGCTAAGTAAAAGAAACATTTCTCCTCTTCAGAAGTGGCTGGGAGTAATTCTATGGCTAATTGCAATGAGGAGATTTCACATTCAATAGGTAACACTACTTCCAAACCATAGACCAGTTGAAAAGGAGTGAAACCAATTGATTTTTTACTGAGGTCCAATATGCCCAAAGCACTGAAAATAACATGTTATGCAATTTCGATTTATGAATACCAATGATTCATTGGATCATAGTGACTAAAAATTTATTGATAGCTTCAACCAAACCATTAGCCCATGGGTAATATAGAGTAGAACTATCGTGATGCAAGCCAAGTTGATCTGTCAGTTCAGTCATCATGATGTTTTCAAAATGACTTCCATGATCAGTAATAATAGCTTGAGGAACACTGAATCTAGCAATTATATGATTGAATACGAAAGTTGCAGCAGTCCTGTCGTCTCCCGAAAATGTAGGCATCGCTTCATCCCACTTAGTAAAATAATCTACTACTAGGATAATATACGCATTCCCCTCGGTCGAGTAGGGGTTACATGTAATAAACTCAATACCCCACTTTGTAAAAGGACCAACAACAATTATAGGGTGGAGAGGAGCGGGTGGAGCACGCATCTTACGATAAAAAATTGGACAATTGTGGCATTTCCGGACTGTGTAGATACAATATTTGAATAAGGATGGCCAGAAATAACCAGCGTGCAATATCTTTTGGGCTATGACATACCCAGACATATGACCTCCACATGCTCTAGAGTGACAATCATTCAGAACCTTTTCAGCTTCTTCATGAGTTAGACAATGTCGAAAAAAAGAATATGCCCCACGACGATAGAGTGTTTCACTAATAATATTGTATTTTTTGGATTGGAAACGTATTTTCTATCGCTGAGATCATGAAATTTCAGGCCAAAAAGATTGGCTTTGGAGATAAACAATAATATCTCCATACCAAGGATATAGAGTATTGATAAAAAACAAGGATTCGTCTGCAATGGGCTCTTCCGCCACAGTTTCAGTGTCAGTACGCGGGAAATCACACATCAGTTAGGAAAAAACCAAAGGTTTCTTTACCTTCGATTTTTCAAATTCCAAGTCAAATTCCTGCAAGATAACTATCCATTTAGAATACTTTCCCCTTAGTAATTTTTTGGTCAAGATATAGATCATAGGGTTATAGTCAGAAATTACCGTGGTTTTGCATAATAAGATGTAGTGACAAAATCTTCGGACAGCTTGGACAACTGCCAATGCCAATTTCTCCACATGCGAATATTAAGCTCAGTCAGATGTAGATTTTGACTAAGATAGTAAATCACATGCTCGTTGTTGAATTCATCTTCCTAAACTAAAACCATCCCAATAGTGGAATGAGAAGTGGCGATATATAAAATGTAATCCTGGTTGTAATTAGGAGGACGCAGTAATGGTGCATGGGTTAACGCGTGTTTAAGTGCATCAAAAGATTTGTCAGCTATTTCATCCCAAAAGAATGAATTATTTTGTTTCAACAACCTGGTAAAACCTTTCGCTATCTCGGTGTAGTTAGGAATGAAATGACATAAAAAGTTTGCTTTCCCTTGCAAACTTTGGAGTTGGCGAAGAGTCGAAGGAGGAGGTAGATTAATGATAGCTTCAAACTTCAAGGGATCGACATGAATGCCAGCCTTTGAAATGAAAAATCCCAGTAAACAACCCGTTTCTACACAGAATACACATTTGTGTGGATTCAGCATAATTCGATAATGCCTACATCACATAAAGATAGCTCGTAAATGAGTGAGATGATCAGCTCTACACAATGAATGGAGAGGTGACTCATTGAGATAAGGCTTCACAATGTGCTTGATGTCATGAAATGCGTAAGACATAGCCCTTTGAAAAAGTTTCTCCAGCATTCTTCAATCTAAAAGGTAATTTGCAATAACAAAATGTTCCCCATGGACAAATGAAAGTTGTTTTGGGTTGATCAGTAGGGAGTATGTTGATTTGATTGTAACCAGAAAAGCCATCCATAAAGGAGAACATTTCACTGCTGGCACAATCATCAATAATTTGATCGATATAGGGGATTGGATAATTTTCTTTAGTATAAGCTCGATTAATATTCCTATAATCGATACATATTCCTTGCATTTTGTTAACAGGAACAATATTTGATACCCTATCAGTTAAAGGAATTGGATAAATGAAACCTACACGAACTAATTTATCAACCTCAGCCTTGATAGAAGCGGCTTTTCTTGGATGTATCTAATGCAAATACTGTCGGACGGGTTTAGCATCTGGGTAAGTTTTAATTTCATGAACAACTATAGATGGGTTGATTCCTAGCATTTCTTGATATGACCAGGCAAACACGTAGTGGAATTCTTGAAATAGGGCTTTATAAGTTTGGATTCCATCGTTCGTACAAGAAGCACCTATATGAATGTTTTAAATAATTTTGGGCTTAACTGAAATGTCAATAGGAACCGTTTGAGAGATATTTTCCAAATTTAACTCAAAATCAAAATGTTGCAATGTATTTTGTGGGTCTTTGACATAGTCAATAGTAAAAATAGATGAAAAATCATTTTCAAAATGATCAAGCTTAGGTAAAAATGAAGATTGATGATGAAGATCTTCCCATGGTAAATCATCAATAGACAAAAGTTCACAAATCTACTCATCAGTATGAACAGGATCAGAAAATGTTGTTGAAGCTAAGGTTCATATCGAAAGTGACTCCCCATGGACCACATTCATTGCATCATTTTTGGTTGAATAAGAGTTAGAAAACGACTATACATCCTGATATGCAATTTCAAAATGACTCAAAGGCATCGCGTCACCAAATGATTCCACCTCAAAATCAGAAGGTATGATCCAAGGATCATCAAAAGCAATAGTGTTTGATGAAATCATATGAATAGTTGCAATAGAAGGCGATACATAAGGAGGAGGGAAAGAAAAATTTCCTAGTAAACCAGAATCTTCAACCAAACCTACTCCAACATCCTTGTAAGGGATAGTTTTTTTACTGATGTGTTGAATACTATCTGAAGAGGCTGGGTCAGATGAGAAATAAGTCAATTGGTATATCGTAATGATATTTCCATTATGAGGAAACTTGATAAGCCGAAAGACCGATGAAACAATAGCAGTCATATCATAAGACCAACTGCGACCGAGGAGAAGGTTGTAATATAGAGGGGCATCAACCACCTCCACATCTAGATTTACAGTTTTGCCTTCAACCCCTATAAGTATATGATGCAAAATACCAAAAGGATGGAACCCTCGACCATCAAAAGCCTTTAGAACCATTGGATATTGATTGAGTGTGGGAGAAACAAGTGATCTCCAACACTGAATCGACATATTACACATAGAATCTCCTTCATCAATTATAATATAAAAGCAAGGTATGTTTTCGACTAACACTAGAATCTAGAAAGCCAATTGATGAGGTAGGCAGGGTGTACTATTCTCTAAATCAAAGATTATTAGGTTCGAATCCTGAATATCGACAGCTCCTATGGCAGACAATAGTAATTTATGTTGTGTTGGGCACGATTGTAGCACTTCCAAAGCCGACATTACTGAAGGGGAAATAAATAAGTCTTCAACAATGTTACAATTCTGAGTACCTCTCGCATGTGGATTGAAAGTTGATTTCTGAAGTATACCTTTAGTAGGCGGTTTGATTACTAAGTCAGGGTAGGGTTTCTTGATCTGTAGTGGACCGGAACCACGAGAATGTATAGTTGATGTGTTTGAATTAGAAAATTTTGCTTCTTTACCATCAACAAGATTTTTACTACCATAATCTTATGATCACGTCGCAATCTTGAGATGAGACATCATCATAATGGGTTCTTCTGAGGGAATCGAGGAAGACCCAATCATCTTACTATCTTGATTAACAAATGGATCCTTCAAGACAGAAGGTGTTTGAGAACCTTTAATGAATTTCGAAACCTCTACTTGTTGTGGGCATTCTTTGGTAAAATGATCCTCCTCGCAAATGAAACAAGGATAGCGAGGTTTACATTTCTCGTCAGTAGATTCATTTTTATCTGTTTTCTCCTTTGAGTTTTGTTTCTTTTTCTTCTTCCCTTTCTTTTTATTACCAGTTTTTGATTTGGCCGTAGATGATTCTACAACATGAATATTGACAGGAATTTCAACAGAAGAATCTCCTGTCGAGGAATCAGGTAAAGTTATAATAGGAGAAGAATTCTTTGAAGATTTCTTCTTAATTTTAGTACTAACTTAACCAATCATACTGTCAGTGGCATGAGACCCTGAAGGAGCTGCAGTTATTTGACCATGTTTTGGAAGATCAAGAATTTTTTCACATAAAGTACCTGATTGCGTATAGACGAGGTCAAGGTACTGAGCCTAAGAAAAGACTTGCTCTTAAGTAACAACTTCTTCCTTAGCTACATCTTCAGTGATTTTAGGTAACACTGATTTAATGAACCATTCTGCTAAAATTTGATCTGGAATAAAAACTTTCACCAAACGCCTTCTACGTCACCATTCATGAATATGATCAGAAATATATGTGGATGTGGATTGTTTCAGCGAAGTTAATAGTTCCGTGCCATTGTCATATCTGATAGGAAACTGAAAATGAGTTAAGAAAGAAGTGGCTAACTGACTGAAATTATAAAAAGAACCTTGTGGTAACTCAATGTACAATTTGGCAGCAAGACCAATCAGAGTTGGTTGAAAAGACGTAATAAAATTGAATCATCAATGATGGAATTAGATGCACACCAAAAGTGATAAGTCGTAACATGATTTGACGGATCGTCTCCCCAATTACCGTAGAATTTTAGGATATCACTCGGAAACTTACTAGGTATTGGCGACTAATATAAAAGATAGTAAATGAGATTGTTTAGAAGGCGCAATAAATCAGGTAAATCCAAAGTTGCATTAAATGCTAACTCACGTTTAGGGTCGCGAAAACCTTAGGTAACAAGCCCAACCACAGAAGGAGGATATCTAGGATAACCTGGAATTAGATTTGTATTAGGAATGCTATAAACTCCTCAGAAACTAGTATTAACTAGACCAGATTGGGGTTGTTGAGGCTATTGATAAGTATAGCCAGGATATAGTTGATACTGATAAACTGGATTTTGTACAGTAGGACTAAATTGATACTGTCTGTGGTACGGTTGATAAGTAAACTACGGTTTACTTGTGACAACTGTACTTGGACCAGCTTGTCGTGTAGGCATCTCGACCAAAGTTTGAATTGTAGATCCTCACTATGGCAAAGAGGCTTACGGAGTTTGCACTGATGTAGGAACAATAGAAACCAGAGCTACAGATACTCCAGAAGCAGGTGTTGTAGGTTGAACAGAAGCTACAGTAGTTGCAATAGTTTGAGGTGGAATTCAAGGTGAACTAGGCCTAGGCTACTCAACTGTACCAGATGCAGTGGCTTGAATAGTAGGCTAGATAGGTTGTTGGGTTGAACTAGAAACCAAAGGCTGCCCAAGTTGATTATTTAACTGCACATTAGGTTGAAAATTTCGTTGAGTTTGAGACGTATCTCACACCATGTTCATTCTGGGGTATGGGCCCATAAAAGGTTGTGTATATGGAGGACCATAACCTCGTTGAACGTGAACAATTAAAGATGACTCTCCAGCTTCTCGTGATCCAACTCTATTGTCACTAGGTGATACAAAAGCTCATAGCCCTTCAGGCTGACTTGGTGTGTACTCAGGAGGTTTCCCTTGAAGTCTACGAGATTGTCTCGGTAATTCACCGACGATTAAATATTTAATTAATCACACATAAACAAATAAAATTTCAATAAATCCACCTAAAGTCCCTAAAGAAACAAACAATATGAATCACACGCCTAAAAAATCTAAGAGTTCAAAGCACACACAAACAGTAACTTCCCGTACTAAAAACACTAATTCGTGATGAAATCCAACATCGTATAATTTTAATACAGAAAGGGCGGTTGGAACAGTTACCCCGACAACCTGCTTAACGAAACAGACTGGCACAAGTTTCTTCACAAAACCATCTCAAGTGAAGAGAACCCCGAGAGAGTCCAAGTGAGTCTAGTCAATGTCTGCTCTAAGTGCAATGAAACCCATCCTTCACCGTCACCTTAGGAAATAATCTCAAGTTTATGGACACTAAGGTTACCAACAACAAGAAATACAACTAGGGGAACAGTCTACGATCCGATCTACGTGCAAGGGAAGAGTAACCATGCTCAATCCCCTTGAAGTCTCCTCAACATGATCAATCCAAGGTTTACCAACAAGTGACCCCAGGCTCCTCAACAATGGTTAATCCGAGGTTTACCATTTATAATATGCAGAAATATTTTATCTTTCCCAATGAAACAGAATTGATTGTCTCAAAGGTTCGGACATGATCTCGTGATTGACTACTTTAAGAAAAGCTTCCCAGAATGTATCAATTATAATTGGATTTATTTCCTACTGGAACATATAGCTACTTGTTTGTTTTAACTATCTTGGAGAGTTAATTACTCCCTACTCCAAGATACTAGCCTAAGGTATATTGGTGATAAGAGCCCTAGAGATAAAAAGGATTACTAGATCAATTTTAATTAAGCGTTGCTTTCATGGGTTGTTCCTTAAGTCAATAGGTATGGAAATGAAACTTTGATGATGTGAAGACTCGACTCCAAAAATACTAAAAAATGCACCTAAAATGATAAGCAATTCGTTTTTTTTTCAATGAAAATCTAGCTAAAAGAAAGAGTTTGAGAATGCAATTGTTTGAAAAACAATTCTTTCTTTCAACATGTAAATGAAAAGAAAATCTTTTTGTCTTTTTTAATAAAAACTCAAAACGAGACTACTAATTAAAGCTCACAATAAATCCCTTTCCTTTTTCAAAACCTGAAACTACAAAAAACAATTTTCATCAAAAGAGATCTTCAAGTTCAAAAAGAATCTCAAAACTACAAAAGCTAATCTTGAGATCTAAAAACCTATAAAACTTAATTGAATAAAAGCTTCAAATATTTTTGAGTACATTTTACTTATTTGTTCAGTAAACCAAGGATTCATTCGTTCAGAATAACAAATCAATAAAAAAACATCCAAAATGTTTTCTTTTATAAAAATGAAATTCAAAACTTATAACAAAGCTTGTTGAAAGATTTGCAAGGAAAAAACTAAATCTATTTCTCACAAAGGATAGATTTCAGAATCAATTCAAACTCATCAAGAAGATTAAAAGACACTATGGAAATCTAAGTTTTCTCAAGCTTTTGATCCTTGAGTCACTACAGAGACCAAGTGAGAACCACTCTAGGCATACAAAACTTCTACAAAATCATTGGAAACAAAAATACCATTGGAACTCACTCACAAGAGATTTTTGACATGACAAAATGCAGATCTGGGTAGACACTAAAGACCTTAAATGAAACGTAAACTTAACTGGAAGAAAGCATTTTATGTTTTTGAAAAAAAATTACAGGGTCCACAGGCTTCTAGTAGAACTAGGAGCAGTACCGCTCTGTTTACTAAAGTGTGGGGATGCCCACACTGTCTGTAAAGAGAAGGTGTGGTCCACTGAAAACTTTGAAAAAAAAACAAAAAATAATCCATATTATAGAACTACCCAAGGCAACATACATCAATCAAAAACCAGAAACGAAAAAAAGTTTCTCAAGTCTAAGACAAATAGAAACCAAAAACCAAATTCAGCTCCCTAGCGGAGTCGCCAATTTGTTGGCTGGATAAATCATTCCTGCATACAAGACCGATCTCCCTAGTATCACAAGATAATATAGCAACTAATAGAAAAGTAAATCTATGTTTCTCTAGACATATGCAATTTACAAATAAAGACTATAGAGGTGTTACGATCCTACCTTAGATCCAACGCTTGCTCGTTATAGTAATCCCTTGATTGTCCAAAAGAGTTATCCTTAAAAGACCTGAAAACACAAACAAGAAAACATCAAATAGCACCTGTATAGAAAATATCAAAAATCATGTCTATTATAGTGATCAAGGAATCCCTAAAATAAACCATAAATGAACAGCTTATTGAGAAAAACAAACTTATTTGTATTAACTTTGAAGTAGAAGAACCTTACAACCATTTCAACCTTGATGTTGAAAAAGCTCTTCCTGGGGTCCGAAATAGGAATTTCTTTTACTTTGACAAGCCTTGCACTCTTCCAAATGAGATATTAGAGGTATGTAATCTCTCCTCATAAAAGCTCAACTAAAGAAGAATAAGTTCCAACAGCATTTCACCTCAAAAATATTCAGCTTTCAACCTCCCAAGTAACCATCCCAGTGCTTCATTTTATAGTGCAGAGGGGGAGGTTACAGGTCTACATATGAAGGGATCGATTCCTCCCTCAAAGGGATAAGCTCCTCACATCAAGGGGTTAGCTACTTAAGGTATGGGATGCATGAACTTTAACAGAGTGAACTTGCCACCTCAAGATTCCTTCCAGAAGCTTCTAGAAATGATTGAAACTAAGTTTTTTTAGAATATTCTTGTCCTTTTAGCTTTTACAGGGGTCTGCACCCATAACACAGAGACAAAGCAATCAGGTGCGTAGGAGACATGACCATTCGGTGCGGGACCACAGGTAATGCAAAGAGAAAGTGTGGAACCAGAGCTTTGGAGACCTTTGAGGGCTTTCTCTTATTTTCAAGGCTTGATATGAGGAACTGATGCTTAAGACTTTCAAAGGAGGAAAGTATGAGTGATAATGGAGTCACACAAATTGCAGAATCCCAAGGTGACAATTTTTAGTGCAACAGAAATGGTTATGCTAACTTTAGTGGTAGGTTAGGGTGTGGTTCCTCTTCTAACCAGATTGTATGGCAATTTAATAGATCATATACTTTGGTTTCAAAATAATTTGACTCATATAGGTATTTACTTCTGCTTTACTTATTTTGTTGTTCTACTTTTTCTCCACATTGGGATGGAGGTTCAAAATCTTTGTGGAATAATGTCAAGGCTACACTTCTTTGACCACACCCACAAGTAATCCTATGTCTCCACTTCCAATCTCATATAGGTTAGCTGGATTTATGTGCATATTGGCACTTATCAAGACCGATACTAGTATGGGATGTATAAGATATCATGCTTGGTCCCTGGTTATACTTATGTTGAATGGTTTTATTGTAATGGGGTTCTCTATTTTATATACATGTTCTTCAATATTTCCAAATTTCGGTTGGGGTTTTTAACAATTGGCATTTATAATAACATTTTCATTTTCCAAAGGAGTCACCCAAGTGCCTTCAGAATGAAAATTTAAGGCTATTCCTTGTTGGGTTTGTTACATATCCTGTGGAGAGTGAGAGTGCATCAACCTTTTAGGTATGTATCTCCCATTTAAATTCTGGAAGTTTACCCAAACATCTGAAGGAATTTTATACACAAGGGTTCCTCTAGTTCTTATTCCTCTCTTGATTGCCTCTGGGTATGCATAGAACTAGCTACGCTCATGATTACACACCCAAGGGATTGTATTTCCTGTTCAGAGTGCTGTAATTTTCTTCCTTCGAATACGTTTTTTGAGTCATCAAACATTCTCTTATACTTTTGTCATATTCCATGGTATCTGTTTTTCTTTTATTGTAATCGAACAGACTCATTTGTAAAAGGTTGGACACTCCACTTCTACTATGATGCTCAGTTGACTGAATCTCCCTATTACTAAATTTATAGCATGTGATGTGACATTATTACATACACATAATATAATATTTATACTTTTGTCATATTCCATGGTATCTACATCCTACTACAAATCTGGTTTTCTTTTTATTATAGTCGAAGGGACTCATTTGTAAAAGGTTGGACACTCCACTTCAACTATGATGCTCAGTTGACTGAATCTTCCTATTACTAAATTTATAGCATGTGATGTGACATTATTACATACACATAATATAATATTTATTTGGGAAATATCTTATTACTATGATTCCATTTGTTTTCAATGTTTGGAACTTGTTTAATATTTCTATATTAATGCCCTTATTATGGAAAAACACTCTATTTAAAAGGGTTGCACCCTAGTGACTTATTGTGTCTATTTGTCTATGCTTTTCATAGAAATGACTAATAGAAAATGATTTTTGGTAAAGGGTGTACTTATTTCAACCTCTTCCATGTGAAAAAATTTAATGTTATTATGTTTTAACTATGACTTGTCAATAGAGACTAAGTTATTTCAATCCATAACTTTTAAAATTACTATCATGAGATCTAGCTTAACGTAGATAGTAGATATGTATTTTTGTGGTTCCATTTTTTGTGACGGTCGAAATTCTTGAGATGTATTTCGTTTTATATGTTATAACCAAGATTGCATTTACACCAAAACCCACTGGTGTTAGTAAATAGACACATTGCTAGTGTTAAGCACATGCCACAAAACACACGGGAGTGTTGGATCAACACCACCATTAAAGGGGAGCACAAAAATCTCCCCCCTCAACGTGAGTAGGTGTCTTTCAATCTCAAGACCTTGGTCATTCATACCACTTGTTATAACCATGATTGTCGTTAGAACAAACCCGCAGTTGTTAGTAAACAGACACATTGCTAGTGTTAATCACATGCCACGAAACACATGGGAGCGTTTGATCAACACCGCCATTAATAGTGAGTGCAACATTATAGGCTAGAAAAGAATCTAGGAATGTATACTCTTTATATTTGATTTAAATTTGTCAGCAACTAAATTGGTTTACTCAATTTTGTGTAGCTGAGACGTAATTTCTCATTCGTTTATACTTTGCATTTCCTTTCTTCTAAAATATAATTCCTTGTTTGTATAAAATTTGGAATCCTTTGCAATTGGAATATAATTACCCATTTGAAAATGTGTATAGATTTCGGTCTTGTGGTTCTTGTTTCTCCAAAGGTTTACACAATTTACTATATAATCCTAAATCTATTATTACTAATACTCCAACAGCTCGAACATTGGTTTCCAAAATCTTCTTAGCTAGACAAGGCGTATATAGTCTTACTGTGGTTGGTTCCCTTAACTCTTTATACTGACCTAATGGTTATCAATTTGGTTTTTCATCTAGGTCTCATATCATAATATTTGTACAATAAAGCATATAAGGTCAATTTTATAACATAAACGAAAATACGAAATGGATTCGTTCTTCCCTTACATACCATCCTATGATAGCACCTAACACTAGTGCATTCAATCTACTTTTAGCCTTAACACTTTCCATGATGATTAATATATATTTTTATATAAATTTTTTCCTCACAACCAAACAATAAAATTATATGTACGTTTTTTTTCCTTTTAAGTATGTATGATCATAATCATATAATACTATAACCCATACATGATCTTTAATCAAATAAAGAACATACACCCATAGATGAACCTTAATTAAATAAATAACATAAACAAACAGATAGACTAATCAGTTAGACACAATACACAATGCATACTCATATGTCACATGCACACCTTTCCTTTACGATTGTATGTGCATACACATGCATTTAATTCACTTGTTTATATTATCAACTATTTGAGCCAAACATTATATAAATAGATGTTCTGATCGTGTCTCGAGCTTCACTTGGAAAAGCATGAATTGATCCAACATTTACCCCCAAAATGAGATATGTTTGCCAAAGAAATAAACAACCTCCCTGATTCCTTTGGATGTGTTTTATAAATATCTTTCCCTAGTAGATGTTTAGGAGTGCATCACTTTTGGGTCTGCCAACCCACTTGACTAGGTGTTTTTTCTTTTGAAAAATATGTTTTTCCTTTTTCTTTAAAGTCTACCTTCTCTCCCATAGTGCTTTATTATACACATACTTAGTGTCTTCTCCAACTAAGTTATTTAATACACTTTCCTCTCCCATCATATTAAATACTTTATGTTTCCTCGCATGGTCTTTTAGGAGCTATTTAAGGGAAGAATTATTTTAATTTCATGTGAACTCCAGCGTTTCTTTCCTAAGTAATTTTCCAACTTTTTATTTATTAATAAAAAATTCCATTTATTACATCATAATAACTTTATTGTTCACATCCATTTGAAATCCAACATGGTTTTTGAGTCAACAAAACACTCTAGGATCTCGCATGCACTACACCTTTTTTACCACCAAATGAGCTACAACTTTATCTCCATTTGAAACATACTTTCCTCTGACTAACTTTGATGAAATTCATAGAATTGACATTTCCTTACTAGCCCGATGAATAGCCCAAATATTGAGTATCTCTATGGATAAGTTTTCATCCTAGTAGTATGCATCTAAATACACAGTTCTAGTTATATAAGTAACATCTCTAAGTATAGAACTTATTCAACATTCAATTATGAAACTAACCTTTCCTCACACACACATGCACAGATTTTAACATCTAACTAATACTATAACTCAAAGTTGTTTTCGAAAAGCATGACATGATCTATATTAAATTCATTATCATTGTCACAATGAGAGAAGTCCCCAATGTTGGCATTTCGAAAATATTACATGGTAGATATGTTGGTCGATTCCTTTAATTTTCAATTTAAGAGATCTATGGAAAAAAATTACAATTATATTTTTCTTGTCCATGCTTTCGAGAGGAAGAAAGTTCCACTCAGTTCCTATTTTTATTGACTATGCCCCTTGATAATAATGTCATCTCATGATGTGATTTGTCTTTTGTGTTACTTGATTTCATCCTATTCTATTCTTCCAAGAGTTCAAAAATCATTTCATCTAATGAACCACAGAAAAATTAACTTAAGGTGAAAATAACATTATCATAATTTGAAGATAATATTTTTAACAACATAGCCTTAACATCTTATCCTTCTATTTTTACCTCAATTTCCTCCATATTCCTTATGAGGGATTTTCCATTTTTTATCTATGTAGACAAGGATAGGCCATTATTCATTTTGAGTTTTTGTGAAGAGGACTTTCCTAAACCTATAAGGTGAAGTTGTGAATCATAAAAAGATAATCCTATAATATACTTAGCTACTTAGAATTACTTTGGATCTTTCGATGATGATTCTAGTCCTTTTAATAAGACCCATAAGTTTTTATTCATCAAATTCATTTGGACTTTCACCTTCCAAGTAAAGAAGGTTCAACAATTATTAGCTCCACATTTTAAATAAAAAACTACTATGTAATTGTATTGTTACTTCGTAAGTTGGCTTTCTCCCTTACAAAAAGACCAAAAACAACATCGCTTTTAAGTCCTTAAAAACCAGGTGTTGTTTGTATACCAAAATGCCAAATGGTGTTCACTCATAAGCTCAACTGTTGGACCAATACAGGTGGCTCTCTTCACCAGTGTATATTGAAAAGACACGGAGTAAGTTTGAAGATCACGACTATAAATTTTTGTCACTTAACTTCCATATAAAATCTACTCTAATAAACTGGACTTTTCATAAGGGTTGGTGTTGAATCAATTTTCTGTACACACATAGAACATTTAAAATAGAAATTGAGACTCCATATATTTTCTACGATCCATCATCATAATATTTTCCAAGATCAAACGCTTTACACACTCATGATTTTAATCATACTCAGAGATACCAAACAAGGTTCAACTTGTTTTTGTTTAATTCATTTAGTTACAAAGTAAACAAAGTCAATTTTAGGAACAATTCTAATCTATGGCACCATGGTTGAGGAAACAAGGAAGTGTTGGAAGTACTACACACCTACATGCAAACTCTTAGTTAGAGCATGGAACTACATGCAAGATTCCTTCTGCATGATTTACTCCATGTTTTGCTCCTTCTTTAACTCCACAACTAGTTAGTTCTTTTGCATGATTTACTCCTTGATTTGCTCCTTCTTTAACTCCGCAATTGGTTAGTTCTTCTGCATGATTTACTCACTGATTTTCTCCTTCTTTCAATCCGCAACTGGCTAGTTCTCTCCAAAACTTGTTGTAGGTGTTGAGTCTTCTCATTGATCATCACTATGGTGCATTACCTTGGGATCTTCACCCAATGATGCTATATCATGAGCATTGTAACCTATTTTCTAATGAATCATTCTTTTATTCTTTCGATTTTCTTTTAGTGTTTTTGCTCTACAAAGCTGTGTGTTCAACCCTTACTAGCTAGATTCATCTATGCAAGTTTTCTAACACATTTACAGGTTATCAGAGCCCATTGGATGCTAGATAAAAGGTGCACCAGTACTTTATCTTGAAGGTAATATAGCTTGCAGATTGAAGATCGACATAAAAATGGAGTTTCCCAAAGCATCGATCCTAACATTGTAAAACTATCAAGAATGGAAGGACCAAATGGATCGATACCTTCATAAAAAAGGATTGTACTAGATTACCATGGCTGTAGAAGTGGAACCCACTTCAGCCATAGAGAAATCCAAGTACCTCAACTGTATGGATGAGGCCCACGGATCCATATGCATGTGCATCTCTCTAGAGTTGCAGTTTCATCTATTTGCCTACAATACTCCCAATGAGATTTGGAAAAAGGTTGAAGAACACTACGGGAAACATGAAGAGATGAATGGACATCTGCTCGAAGTGGAGCTACTATCATTAGATCCACGTAAATATTACAAAATTCAAGACTTCTTCACCAAATATAATGATCTATTGTTGCAACTCAAGGGTTGTGGAATTGACAAATCCAAAGAGGAGAGTCGCCAAGTTCATTCTATTATGTCAAATCTCGGACCGAAATACTCGATCATTGTGTCTAAGTTTCATTCAATAAGGCTTGCAACAGGTAAATCCTACACTATGCCTTCTCTCAAAGAGTTCATGGATTCCCTTATTTTTGAGCAAGATAAACTCATTGGCATGGGGAAAATCAAACCTCCAAAAGCACATGCACTTGTTGTGCATGATGGTAGCCACAATAAAAATCATAGATCTGATTCAAATCAGAAAAATCAGTAGCAAAAAGACAAGGGAAAAGTGCATTCCCATCCAAAGAAGGAAGGGTACACAAAGCCCTTCAATGACTCCTCCGGCTCGAGAAATGAGAAAGGGAAGAAAGGAAACAAATGCACCTACTGTCAAATAGGATTCCATCCAAAATTCTCTTGGATGAAGACGCAAATTGACCAAATGGGATAAATCCTTGAGAGGCACAAACTTGGGGACCACATCCCTTAGGGCACCAAGAAGAAAACTAAGGATTTGCCACATGGAAAAGGTAACACTTTTCATTCTTTAGTTGCAATTAATTCTTCCCCTGATGCATGGATTGTAGATTCTGGTGCAGCACATCATATGGCTGCTTCAAAGGAAGTCTATTCCTATTTGGATGCATGCAAAGGACATCCCATCCTCATGGGAGATGACTCACCTATTGAGGTCATCGGAAAAGGTAGAGTGGAACTTTTCATAGAAGCTTTGAAGATGTGCTTCATGTTCCAAAGCTTTCAGTAAACCTACATTCAGCTTATCAGATCACTCATTTTGGCACTGGAAAAAGAGTGGAATTCACTCCAGATGTAGTGAACATATATGATGTACACAACAGCTCCAAAATTGTAACTGGTGAGGTAAACAATGGAGCCAGACTGTATACATTTTTTGAATTTATTGAATCTTAATCCTCCTTATTGCCTACACACGCTGATGATAGTAGTAGGCTTTGGCACGAGACGTTTGGTCACTTAAATTACAAGTATATGCAGCAGCTAAGTAAGCATGAGATGGTGGAAGGCTTGCCAAATATCAATTTCTCGAGATGAGTTTGTGAAGGCTGTGTCCTTGGCAAACATCCTAGAGAAACGTTTGACAGTGGAAAGATTCACAGAGCATCCTCTTTTCTAGATCTGATCCATAGTGATCTTATGGGGCCTTTTCCTCATCCTTCCACCAACAAAGCAAGTTATGTGCTTACATTTATTGATGATTTATCACAGTATGCTTGGGTGTATCTTCTCAGGAACAAATTTGAAGCTTTTGCGCACTTTGAAGATTTCAAAGCACTAGTTGAGACACAGTCAGCGAGAAAGATCAAAGCCCTTCGTATAGAGAATGGGGGGGAATATGTTAACACAACACTTCAGAACCTTTGCCTTGAGTCCAGCATACAATTACAGTACACAGTTTCATACACTCCGCAGGAAACCAGAGTTGTTGAGAGAAGGAATCGATCTCTCAAAGAAATGGCTTCTTGCATGTTGCATGAGAAGTCATTGCCTCGTAAGCTATGGGTTGAAGCACTTAATTGTGCTAACTACATCTAGAACATATCTCCTCATAGGTTTGTTGAGGATCAGACCCCCTTTGAGGCTTAGAGTGGCACTAAACCATAGGTCACCCACTTCCGTGTTTTCGGCTACTGAGCAGGGGCCAGGATCCACTCTGAAAAGAGGAAAGATCTTGATACACGGAGCATTGAGTGCATCTTTGTTGGATAACCTGATGGTGTGAAGTGATGTTGACTCCTGATTTCCTCTACAGACAAGCTCATCATTGAGAGAAGTGTCAAATTTGAGGAAAGTCTCTCGCATGCACCTCAATTTCCACATGTAGACACCTTTTATCTACCTCGTGTCCGAGATGATGACTCAGTACACTCAGATGCAGCTAGAGAGCATGCAAATGCCACAGTAGAGCATGCAGATGCAGAGACAAAGTCTTCAGATACAAATCCAGTGCATGCATATGATGATCCACATAAAGATAGCTCATAAATGAGTGAGATGATCATCTCTACACAATGAATGGAGAGGTAAATCATCAAGATAAGGCTACACAATGTGCTTGATGTCATGAAATGTGTAAGACATAGCCTTTACAATGTTGCTCTAGCATTCTTCAATCCAAAAGGTAATTTGCAATAAGCAAATGTTCCCCATGGACAAATGAAAGTTGTTTTAGGTTGATCAGTAGGGAGTATGTTGATTTGATTGTAACTAGAAAAACCATCCATAAAGGTGAAAATTTCACTACTAGCACAATCATCAATAATTTGATCGATATAGGGGGTAACTGGATAATTGTCTTTAGGAAAAGCTTGATTAATATCCCTATAATTGATACATATCCTTATCGTTCCTTGCTTTTTGTTAACATGAACGATATTCGATACCCAATCAGTTAAAGGAATTGGATAAATGAAACTTGCACGAAGTAATTTCTCAACCTCAGCTTTGATAGCAGCGACTTTTCTTGGATGTATCTAATGCAAACACTGTCGGACGGGTTTAGTATCCGGGTAAGTTTTAATTTCATTAACAACTATAGATGGGTTGATTCCTGGCATTTCTTCATACGACCAGGCAAACACGCAGTGGAATTCTTGAGATAGGCCGTTATAAGTTTGGATTGCATCGTTCGTACAAGAAGCACCTATATGAATGCTTTCAATAATTCTGGGCTTAACTGAAATGTCAATAGGAACCATTCAAGAGATATTTTCCAAATCTAACTCAAAATCAAAATGTTGCAATGGATTTTGTGGGTCTTTGACATAGTCAATAGTAAAAATAGATGACAAATCATTTTCAAAATGATCAAGCTTAGGTAGAAATGAAGATTGATGATGAAGATCTTCCCATGGTAAATCATCAACAAACAAAAGTTCACGAATCTGCTCATCACTATGAATAGGATCAGAAAAAGTTGTTGAAGCTGAGGTCGATATCGAAAGTGATTCCCCATGGACCACATTCATTGCATCAGTTTTGGTTGAATAAGAGTCAGAAAACGACTGTACATCCTAATATGCAATTTCAAAGGGACTCAAAGGAATCGCGTCACCAAATGAATCCACCTCAAAATCAGAAGGTATGATCCAAGGATCATTAAAAGAAATAGTGTTTGATGAAATCATATGAATAGTTGCAATAGAAGGTGATACGTTAGGAGGAGGGAAGGAAAAAGTTCGTAGTAAACCAAAATATTCAATCAAACCTACTCCAACATCCTTGTAAGGGATAGTTCTTTTACTGAAATGTTGAATACTATCTGAAGAGGCTGGGTTGGATGAGAAATAAGTTAGTTGGTCTATCGTAATGATATTTCCGTTATGAGGAAATTTGATAAGTCAAAAGACTAATGAAACAATAACAGTCATAGCATAAGACAAACTGCGACCCAGGAGAAGGTTGTAATCTAGAGGGGCATCAACCACCTCCACGTCTAGCTTTACAGTTTTACCTTCAACCCCTATAGGTAAATCCTGCAAGATACCAAAAGGATGGAACCCTAGGCCATCAAAAGCCTTTAGAATCGTTGGAGACTGATTGAGTGTGGGAGAACCAAGTGATCTCCAACACTGAATCGAAATAATACACATAGAAGCTCCTTCATCAATTATAGTCTAAAAGCAAGGTATGTTTTCGACTAACACTGGAATATAGAAAGCCATTTGATGAGGTAGGTAGGGTGTACTATTCTCTAAATCAAAGATTATTAGGTTTGAATCCTGAATATTGACAGCTCCTATAGTAGACAATAGTAATTTATGTTGTGTTGGGCACGATTGTAGCACTTCCAAAGCTGACATTGTTGAAGGGGAAATAGCTAAGTCTTCAACAATGTTACAATTCTGAGCAGCTCTCGCATGCGGATTGAAAGCTGATTTCTGAAGTATACCTTTAGTAGGCACTTTGATTACTAAGTTAGGGTTGGGTATCTCGATCTGTAGTGGACTAGAACCAGGAGGATCTATAGTTGATGTGTTTGAATTAGAAGATTTTGCTTCTTTACCACCAACATGATTTTTACTACAATAATCTTGTGATCACATCGCAATCTTGACATGAGACATCATCATAATGGGTTCTTCTGAGGATTTGAGGAAGAACCAATCATCTTACTATCTTGATTAGGAAACGGGTCCTTCAAGATAGCAGGTTTTTGAGAACCTTTAATGACTTTCGAAACCTCTACTTGTTGTGGGAATTCTTTGGTAAAATGATCCTCGTTGTAAATGAAACAAGGATAGCGAGGTTTACGTTTTTCGTCAGTAGATTCATTTTTATCTGTTTTATCCTTTGAGTTTTGTTTGTTTTTCTTCTTCCATTTATTTTTATTACCAGTTTTTGATTTGGCCGTAGATGATTCTACGACATGAATATTGGTAGGAATTTCAACAGAAGAATCTCCTGTCAGGGAATCAGGTAAAGCTATAATACGAGAATAATTATTTGAAGATTTCTTCTTAATTTTAGTACTAACTAAACCAATCATACCGTCAATGGCATGAGACCCTAAAGGAGCTGTAGTTATTTGACCATGTTTTGGAAGATCAGGGATTTTTTCACATAAAGTACCTGATTGCATATAGATGAGGTCAAAGTACTGAGCCTAAGCAATGACTTGCTCTTAAGTATCAACTTCTGCCTTGGCTACATATTCAGTGATTTTAGGTAACAATGATTTAATAAACCATTCTGCTAAAATTTTATCTGGTATAAAAACTTTCACCAAACACCTTCTACGTCACCATTCATGAATATGATCAGAAATATATGTGGATGTGGATTGTTTTAGTGAAGTTAACAGTTTCGTGCCATTGTCATATCTGATAGGCAACTGAAGATGAGTTAAGAAAGAAGTGGCTAACTGACTGAAATTATAAAAAGAGCCTTGTGGTAACTCAATGTACCATTTGGCAACAAGACCAATCAGAGTTGGTTGAAAATACATAATTGAATTGAATCATCAATGATGGAATTAGATGCACACCAAAGGTGATAAGTCATAACATGATTTGACGGATTGTCTCCCAACTTACCCTCGAATTTCAGGATATCATTGGGCAACTTACTAGGCATTGGAAGCTAATACAGAAGATAGTAAATTAGAGCGTTCATAAGGCGCAACAAATCAAGTAAATCCAAAGTTGCAATAAATGGTAACTGACGTTTACGGTCGCGAAAACCTTGGGTAACAAGACCAGCCACAGGAGGAGGATATCTAGGATAACCTGGAATTAGATTTGCATTGGGAATGTTATAAGCTCCTGGGAAACCAGGATTAACTAGACCAAACTGGGGTTGTTGAGGCTGTTGATAACTATAGATAGGATACAGTTGATACTGATAAACTGGATTTTTTATAGTAGGACCGAATTGATACTGTCCCTGGTATGGTTGATAAGTAAACTATGGTTGACTTCTGACAATTGTACTTGGACCAGCTTGTCTTGCAGGCATCTGTACCAAAGTTTGAACTGTAGGTCCTGACTATGGCAAAGAGGCTTGTGGAGTTTGCACTGATGTAGGAATAGTAGAAACCAAAGCTACAGATACTCCAGAAACAGGTTTTGTAGGTTGAACGAAAGTTACAGTAGTTGCAGTAGTTTGAGGTAGAGTTTGAGGTGAACTAGGCCTAGGATACTGAACTGTACCAGATGCAGTGTTTTGAATAGTAGGCTAGATAGGTTGTTGGGTTGAACTAGAAACCAAAGGTTGTCTAGGTTGATTAGTTAACTACACATTAGGTTCCAAAGTCTGTTGAGTTTGAGATGGATCCCACACCATGTCCGTTCTAGGGTATGGACCCGTAAAAGGTTGTGTATATGGAGGACCATAACCTGGTTGAATGTAGGGATGATAATTAAGTGGTACATTTCTAGCTCCTTGTAAAAATGATTGACTAGAAGGTGGTTGGAAGCCTTGAGTTGGGTACTCATTTTGAGGTTGATAACCTTGAGGCACGTACTGAAACTAGGGTTGACCTTGAGGTATGTACTTAGTCTGGGGTTGACCTTGAGGTATGTATTGTCCTAGCGGTATGTACTGTCCTTGAGGTTGCCCCCCAGGCGGTAACTGACTACCTTGAGGTTGCCCCCAGGTGGTAACTGACTACCTTGGGGTTTCCCCCCAGGTGGTAACTAACTACCTTGAGGTTGCCCTCCAAGCAGTAACTGACTACCTTGGGGTTGTCCCCCAGGTAGTAACTAACTACCTTGAGGTTGAGGATTTGGAATACTACCAGACATCATAATGATTTCTTTTGCATTCAACACTCGAGTTCCATTATTACCAGTTGATAACTCATGTTCAATTGGTTGAGGAGATGCTCCTGAAAAAGTACCAGTGAGTGACAGGTACCCCGAAGGAACAGAAGGACCGCCATATAAAAATGTTTCCGATGTTTGGGAAAACATAGATGACTGTCTTGACATATTCAATGGAGGATAATAACCTTTTGGTATAGGATGAAAAGGAATTCAAGGTTGTGAAAAACTAAGACCCGGGTTTAATAAAAAAAATTTCAATGATACGTAGCAAGTGTCACTCCTAAAAGAACTATAGAATATTGATTCACACTCCCTAAGCTCTAACGTTGGTTGATTTTTGGGAATAATTACGTCTTTGTCCAGACCGACATGTTGTTCAATAGCAAGGAGGCCAAAAGGAAGATTTTGGGTAATGCTATTTCCTACCCTGGGTGAACCAAGACCATTAGAAGTTGGAGAAGCAAATCCTGAAGTTGGAGTAGCAAGTTCAATTTCAGGCTCAGAAATTTTAGATTCTTCAGCTAATCCACTGGTAGGAGAAATACTACCAGTAACTTAGGAAAATGAAATTGGCTATTGAATGTACTCTGTTGTTTGTATTTGATAATCACGGTGAACAATTAAAGATGACTCTCCGGCTTCTAGTGATCCAACTCTATTGTCACTAAGTGATACAAGAGATCATAGCCCTTCAAGCTGACTTGGTGTGTACTGAAGAGGTTTCCCTTGAAGTCTACGAGATTGTTTTGGTAATTCATTGATGATTAAATATTTAATTAATCACACATAAACAAAGAAAATTTCAATAAATCTACCTAAAGTCTCTAAAGAAACAAACAATTTGAATCACACACCTAAAAAATCTAAGAGTTCAAGCCACACACAGATAGTAACTTCCCGTACTAAAAACACCAGTTGGTGATGAAATCCAACATCATAAAATTTTAATACAGAAAGGGTGGTTGGAACAGTTACCCCGACAACCTGCTTAATGAAACAGACTGGCACAAGTTTCTTCACAAAACCATCTCAAGTGAAGAGAACCCCCCAGAGTGTCCAAGTGAGTCTGGTCGATGTCTACTCTATGTACAGTGAAACCCGTCCTTCACCATCACCTTAGGAAATTATCTTAAGTTTATGGACACTAAGGTTACCAACAACAACAAATACAACTAGGGGAATAGTCTACGATCCGATCTATGCACAAGGACGGAGTAACAAAGCTCAATCCCCTTGTAGGCTCCTCAACATGATCAATTTGAGGTTTACCAACAAGTGACTCGAGGCTCCCTAACAACGGTTAATCTGAGGTTTACCATTTATAATATGCACAAATATTCTATCTTTCCCAATGATATAGACTTGATTGTCTCAAAGGTTCGGACATGATCTCATGATTGACTCATTTAAGAGAAGCTTCCTAGAATGTATCAATTATAATTTGATTTATTTCCTACTGCAAGATATCGCTACTTGTTTTCTTAACTATCTTGGAGAGTTAATTACTCCCTATTCAAAGATACTAACTTAAGGTATATTGGTGATAAGAGCCCTAGAGATAAAAAAGATTGCTAGATCAATTTTACTTAAGCGTTGCTTTTATGGGTTGTTCCTTAATTCAATAGGTATGGAAATGAAACTTTGATGGTGTGAAGACTCAACTCCAAAAACACTAAAAAATGCACCTAAAATGATAAGCAATTTGTTTTTCTTTCAATGAAAATCTAGCTAAAAGGAAGAGTTTGAGAATGCAATTGTTTGAAAAGCAATTCTTTCTTTCAACATGTAAATGAAAAGAAAATATTTTTTTCTTTTTTAATAAAAACTCAAAACGAGACTACTAATTAATGCTCACAACAAGTCCCCCTCCGTTTTCAAAACCTGAAACTACAAAAAACAATTTTCTTCAAAAGGTATCTTCAAGTTCTAAAAAACACTCAAAACTACAAAAACTAATCTTGAGATCTAAAAACCTTTAAAACCTAATTTAATAAAAGCTTCAAATCTTTTAGAAGACATTTTACTTAGTTGTTCAGTAAACTAAGGATTCATTCGTCCATAATAACAAATCAATCAAAAAACATACAAATATGTTTTCTTTTATAAAAATGAAATTCGAAACTTATAACAAAGCTTGTTGAAATATTTGCAAGGAGAAAACTAATCTATTTGTCACAAAGTATAGATTTCACAATTAAGTGAGACTCATCAAGAAGATGATAAGACACCAGGGAAATCTAAGGTTTCTCAAGCTTTTGATCCTTGAGTCACTACAGAGACCAAGTGAAAACCACTCTAGGCATACAAAAATTCTAGAAAATCATTTGAAATAAAAAAACCATTGGAACTCACTCACAGAGATTTTTGACATGACAAAATGCAAATCTAAGTAGACACTAAAGACCTTAAATGAAACGTAAACTTAACTGGAAGAAAACATTTTAGTTTTTTGGAAAGAAGTTACAGGGTCCACAGGCTTCTAGTAGAACCAGGCGCAGTACCACTCTATTTACTAAAGGAAAAGTGTGGGGATGCCCACACTGTCTGTAAAGAGAAAGTGTGGTCCCCTAAAAACATTGAAAAAAAATAATAATCCATATTATAAAAACTACGGAAGCCAACAGTTATCAATCAAAAACTAGAAATGAAAACAAGTTTCTCAAGTCTAAGACAAATAAAAACCAAAAACCAAATTTACCTCCCTAGTGGAGTTGCCAATTTGTTGGCTGGATAAATCATTCCTACATACAAGACTGATCTCCCTAGTATCACAAGATAATCTAGCAACAAACAGACAAGTAAATCTACCTTTCTCTAGACATATGCAATTTACAAATAAAGACTATAGAGGTGTTACGATCCTACCTTAGATCCAACGCTTGTTCGTTGTAGTCATCCCTCGATCGTCCAAAAGAGTTATCATTAAAAGACCTGCAAACACAAACAAGCAAACATCAAATAGCACCTGTATAGAAAATATCATAAATCATGTCTATTATAGTGATCAAGGAATCCCTAAAATAAACCACAAATTAACAACTTATTTAGAAAAACAAACTTATTTGTATTAACTTTGAAATAGAAGAACCCTACAACCTTTTCAGCCTTGACGTTGAACAAGCTCTTCCTGGGGTCCAAAATAGGAATTTCTTTTATTTTGACAAGCCTTGCACTCTTCCAAATGAGATCTTAGAGGTATGTAATCTCTCCTCATAAAAGCTCAACTAAAGAAGACTAAGTTCCAACAACATTTCACCTCAAAAATATTCATCTTTCAACCTCCCAAGTAACCAGCCCAATGTTTCCTTTTATAGTGCACAGGAGGAGGTTACAGGTCTACCTATGAAGGGAGAGAGTCCTCCTTCAAAGGGATAAGCTCCTCACATCAAGGGGTTAGCTCCTTCGGGTATGGGATGCATGAACCTTAAGAGAGCGAACTTGCCACCTCAAGATTCCTTCTAGAAGCTTCTAGAAATGACTGAAACTGCGTTTTTTTAGAATATACTCATGCCTTTTAACTTTTATAGGTGTCCGCACCAATAACAAAGAGACAAAGCAATCAGGTGCGCGGGAGACATGACCATTCGGTGCGGGAGCACAGGTAATGCAAAGAGAAAGTGTGGAACGATAGTTTTAGAGACTTTTGAGGGCTTTCTCTTATTTTCAAGGCTTGATATGAGGAAATGATGCTTAAGACTTTCAAAGGAGGAAAGTATGAGTGATAATGGACTGACACAAATTGCAGAATCCTAAGGTGACAATTTTTATTGCAACAGACATGGTTATCCTAACATTAGTGGTAAGTTAGGGTGTGGTTCTTCTTCTAATCACATTGTATGGAAATTTAATAGATCATATACTTTGGCTTCAAAATAATTTGACTCATATAGGTATATACTTCTTCTTTACTTATTTTGTTGTTCCGCTTGTTCTCCACATTGGGCATGGAGGTTAGAAATCTTTGTGGCATAATGCTGAGGCCACACTTCTTTGACCACACCCACAGGTAATCCTATGTCTCCACTTACAATCTCGTATAGGTTAGCTAGCTTTATGTGCTTATTGGCTCTTATCAAGACCAATCCAAGTATGGGATGTATAAGATATGATGCTTGGTCCCTGGTTATACTTATGTTGAATGGTTTTATTGTAATGGGGTTCTCTATTTTATATACATGTTCTTCAATATTTCAAAATTTTGGTTGGGTTTTTTAACAATTGGCATTTATAATAACGTTTTCATTTTTCAAAGGAGTCACCCAAGTGCCTTTGGAATGAAAATTTAAAGCTATTCCTTATTGGGTTTGTTACATATCCCGTTGAGAGTGAGAGCACATCGACCTTTTAGGTATGTATCTCCCATTTAAATTCTGGAAGTTTACCCAAATGTCTGAAGGGATTTTATACACAAGGGTTCTTCTAGTTCTTGTTCCTCTCTTGATTCCTTTGGGTATGCATATAACTAGCTACGCTCATGATTACACACCCAAGGGATTGTATTTCCTGTTCGTAGTGCTGTAATTTTCTTCCTTCGAATATGTTTTTTGAGTCATCAAACATTCTCTTATACTTTTTTCATATTCCATGGTATCTACATCCTACTACAAATTTGGTTTTATTTTTATTTTAGTCGAAGGGACTCATTTGTAAAAGGTTGGACACTCCACTTCTACTATGATGCTCACTTGACTGAATCTCCCTATTACTAAACTTATAGCATGTGATGTGACATTATTACATACACATAATATAATATTTATACTTTTGTCATATTCCATGGTATCTACATCCTACTACAAATCTGGTTTTCTTTTTATTGTAGTCGAAGGGACTCATTTGTAAAAGGCTGGACACTCCACTTCTACTATGATGCTCAGTTAACTGAATCTCCCTATTACTAAATTTATAGCACGTGATATGAAATTATTACATACACATAATATAATATTTATTTGGGAAATATCTTATTACTATGATTCCATGTGTTTTCAATGTTTGGAACTTGTTTGGTATTTCTATATTAATGCCCTTATTATGGAAAAACACTCTATTTTGAAAAGGGTTGTACCCTAGTGACTTATTGTGTCTATTTGTCTATGTTTTTCATAGAAATGACTAATAGAAAATGATTTTTGGTAAAGGGTGTACTTATTTCAACCTCCTCCATATGAAAAATTTTAACGTTATTATGTTTTGATTATGACTTGTCAATAGAGACTAAGTTCTTTCAATCCATAACTTTTAAAATTATTATCCTGAGATCTAGCTTATCGTAGATAGTAGATATGTATTTTTGTGGTTCCCTTTTTTCTGACGGTCGAAATTCTTGAGATGTATTTCATTTTATATGTTATAACCACGATTGCGATTACACCAAAACCCAGTGGTGTTAGTAAATAGACACATTGCTAGTGTTAAGTACATGCCACAAAACACACGGGAGTGTTGGATCAACACCACCATTAAAGGGGAGCACAAAAATCTCCCCCCTCAATGTGAGAAAGTGTCTTTTGAACTCAAGACCTTGGGCTTTGATACCACTTGTTATAACCACGATTTCCGTTACACCAAAACCCGCAGTTGTTAGTAAACAAACACATCGCTAGTGTTAATCACATGCCACAAAACACATGGGAGCGTTCGATCAACACCACCATTAACAGGGAGCACAACATTATAGGCTAGAAAAGATTCTATGAATGTATACTCTTTATAATTGATTTAAATTTGTTGGAAACTAAATTGAGTTACTCAATTTTGTGTAGCTAAGACATAATTTCTCATTCATTTATACTCTACATTTCCTTTCTTCTAAAATATAATTCCTTGTTCGTATAAAATTTGGAATCCTTTACAATTGGAATATAATTACCCATTTGAAAATGTGTATAATTTTTGGTGTTGTGGTTCTTGTTTCTCAAAAGGTTTACACAATTTACTATATAATCCTAAATCTATTATTACTAATACTCCAACAGCTCAAACATTGGTTTCCAAAATCTTCTTAGCTAGACGAGGTGTATATAGTCTTATTGTGGTTGGTTCCCTTAACTCTTTATACTGACCTAATGGTTATCAATTTGGTTTTTCATCTAGGTCTCGTATCATAAAATTTGTACAATAAAACTTCTAAGGTCAATTTTATAACATAAAAACAAATACGAAATGGATTCATTCTTCCCTTACATACCATCCTATGATAGCACCTAACACTAGTGCATTCAATCTACTTTTAGCCTTCACACTTTCCATGAAGATTAATATATATTTTTATATAAATTTTTTCCTCACAACTAAGTAATAAAATTATCTGTACGTTTTTTCTCCTTTTAAGTATGAATGATCATAATCTTATAATACCGTAACCCATACATGATCCTTAATCAAATAAAGAACATACACCCATAGATGAACCTCAATTAAATAAATAACATAAACAAACAGATAGACTAATCAGTTAGACACAATACACAATGCATACTCGTATGTCACATGCACACCTTTCCTTTATGATTGTATGTGCATACACATACATTTAATTCACTTGTCTATTTGACCCAAACATTTAAAGCTTAAATATAAACATATATTATACTTATATAAATAGATGTTCTGACCGTGTATTGAGCTTCACTTGGGAAAGCACATTATCCTCCTAACCATGAATTGATCCAACATTTACCTCCAAGATGACATATGTTTGCCAAAGGAATAAACAACCTCCTTGATTCCTTTGGATGTGTTTAATAAATATCTTTCCCTAGTAGATGTTTAGGAGTGCCTCATTTTTTGGTCTCCCAACCCACTTGACTAGGACTTGTGTTTTTTCTTTCGAAAAATATGTTTTTCCTTTTTCTTTAAAGTCTACCTTCTCTCCAATAGTGCTTTATTCTATGCATAGTGTCTTCTCAAACTAAGTGATTTAATAGACTTTTATCTCCCATCATATTAAATCCTTTATGTTTCCTCACATGGTCTTTTAGGAGCTATTTATGGGAAGTATTATTTTAATTTCATGTGAACTCCAGTGCTTCTTTCCTAAGTAATTTTCCAACTTTTTATTTATTAATAAAAATTCCATTTATTACATCATAATAGCTTTATTTTTCACATCCATTTGAAATCCAACATGGTTTTTGAGTCAACAAAACACTCTAGGATCTCGCATGCACTACACCTTTTTTACCACCAAATGAGCTACAACTTTATCTCCATTTGAAACATACTCTCCTCTGACTAACTTTGATGAACTTCATAGAATTGACATTTCCTTACTAGCCCGATGAATAGCCCAAATATTGAGTATCTCTATGGATAAGTTTTCATCCTAGTAGTATGCATCTAAATACACAGTTCGAGTTATATAAGTAAGATCTCTAAGTATAGAACTTATTCAATATTCAACTATGAAACTAACCTTTCCTCGGACACACATACACACATTTTAACATCTAACTAATACTGTAACTCAAAGTTGTTTTCAAAAAGCATGACAGTCCCCAATGTTGGCATTTGGAAAATATTACATGGTAGATATGTTGGTCGATTCCTTTAATTTTCAATTTAAGAGATCTATGGAAAAAAATTACAATTAAATTTTGCTTGTCCATGCTTTCTAGAGTAAAAAAATTCCACTCAGTTCTTATTTTTATTGACTATGCCCCTTGATAATAGTGTCATCTCATGATGTGATTTGTCTTTTGTGTTACTTGATTTCATCCTATTCTATTCTTCCAAGAGTTCAACAATCATTTCATCTAATTAGCCACAGAAAAATTAACTTAAGGTGAAAATAACATTATCATAATTTGAAGATAATATTTTTAACAACATAGCCTTAACATCTTATCCTTCTATTTTTACCTCAATTTCCTCCATATTCCTTATGAGGGATTTTAGATTTTTTATCTGTGTAGACAAGGATAGGACATTATTCATTTTGAGTTTTTGTGAAGAGGACTTTCCTAAATCTATAAGATGAAGTTGTGAATCGTAAAAAGATAATCCTATAATATACTTAGCTCTTTAGAATTACTTTGGATCTTTGGATGATGCTTCTAGTCCTTTTAATAAGACCCATAAGTTTTTATTCATCAAATTAATTTGGACTTTCACCTTCCAGGTAAAGAAGGTTCAACAATTATTAGCTCCAAATTTTAAATAAACAACTACTATGTAATTGTATTGTTACTTGGTAAGTTGGCTTTCTCCCTTATGAAAAGACCAAAAAAAACATCGCTTTGAAGTCCCTAAAAACTAGGTGTTGTTTGTATACCGAAATGACGGATGGTGTTTAGTCATAAGCTCAACTGCTGGACCAATACCGGTGGCTCTCTTCACCAGTGTATATTGAAAAGACACGGAGTAAATTTGAAGATCACGACTCTGCATTTTTGTCACTTCCATATAAAATCTACTCTAATAAACTAGAATTTTCGTAACAGTTGACGTTGAATCAATTGTCTGTATACACATAGAACATTTAAAATAGAAATTGAGCCTCCATATATTATCTACGATCCATCATCAGAATATTTTCCAACATCAAATGGTTTACACATTAATGATTTTAATCATACTCAGAGATACAAAACAAGGTTCAATTTGTCTTTTTTTTAATTCATTTAGTTACAAAGTAAACAAAGTCAATTTTAGGAACAATGCTACTCTATGGAACCATGGTTAAGGAAACAAGGAAGTGTTGGAAGTACTACACACCTACATGCAGACTCTTAGTTAGAGCATGGGACTACATGCAAGATTCCTTCTGCATGATTTACTCCTTGATTTGCTCCTTCTTTAACTTCGCAACTGGTTAGTTCTTCTGCATGATTTACTCCTTGACTTTCTCCTTCTTTAACTCCGCAACTGGTTAGTTCTTCTGCATGATTTACTCCCTGATTTGCTCCTTCTTTCAATCCACAACTGGCTAGTTCTCTCGGAAACTTGTTGTAGGTGTTGAGTCTTCTCATTGATCATCACTATAGTGCATTACCTTGGGATCTTCACACAGTAATTTTATATCATGAGCATTGTAACCTATTTTCTAATGAATCATTCTTTTGTCCTTTCGATTTTCTTTTAGTGTTTTTGCTCTACAAAGTTGTGTGTTCAACCCTTACTAGCTAGATTCATCTGTGCAGGTTTTCTAACACATTTACAGGTTATGAGAGCCCATAGATTACTAGATAAAAGGTGCACCAGTACTTTATTTTGAAGGTATTATAGCTTGGAGATCAAAGATCGACATAAAAATGGAGTTTCCCAAAGCATCGATCCTAACACCGTACAACTATCACAAATGGAAGGAGAAAATGGCTCGATACCTTCATCAAAAAGGGTTGTACAGGATTACCATGGCTGTAGAAGTGGAACCCAATTCAGCCATAGAGAAATCCAAGTACCTCAACTGTATGGATGAGGCCCACGGATCCATATGCATGTGCATCTCTCCAGAGTTGCAGTTTCATCTATTTCCCTGCAATACTCTCAATGACATTTGGAAAAAGGTTGAATAACACTACATGAAACATGATGAGATGAAATGACATCTGCTCGAAGTGGAGCTGCTGTCATTAGATCCACATAAATATGACAAAATTGAGGACTTCTTCACCAAATATAATGATCTATTGTTGCAACTCAAGGGTTGTGGAATTGACAAATCCAAAGAGGAAAGTCTCCAAGTTCTCTCTATTATGTCAAAGCTTGGACCGAAATACTCCATCTTTGTGTCTACATTTCATTCAGTAAGGCTCGAAATAGGTAAATCCTACACTACGTCTTCTCTCAAAGAGTTTATGGAGTCCCTTACGTTTGAGCAAGATAAACTCATTGGCATGGGGAAAATCAAACCTCCAAAAGCACATGCACTTGTTGTGTATGATTGCAGCCACAATAAAAATCATAGATCTGATTCAAATAAGAAAAATCAGTAGCAAAAAGACAAGGGAAAAGTGCATTCCCATCCAAAGAAGGAAGCGTACACCAAGCCCTTCAATGACTCCTCCGGCTCGAGAAATGAGAAAGGGAAGAAAGGAAACAAATGCACTTACTCTCAAATAGGATTCCATCTAGAATTCTCTTGTATGAAGAAGAAAATTGACCAAATGGGATAAATCCTTCAGAGGCACAACCTTGGGGACCACATCCCTCAGGGTGCCAAGAAGAAACTGAGGATTTGCCACATGGGAAAGGTAACAATTTTCATGGTTTAGTTGTAATTAATTCTTCCCCTGATGCATGGATTGTAGATTCTGGTGCAGCACATCATATGGCTGCTGCAAAGGAAGTCTATTCCTCTTTGGATGCATGCAAAGGACCTCCCATCCTCATGGGAGATGACTCACCTATTGAGGTCACCGGAAAAGGTAGAGTGGAACTTTAACATAGAAGCTTTGAAGATGTGCTTCATGTTCGAAAAATTTTGGTAAACCTACTTTTAGTTTATCATATCACTCATTCTGGCACCGGAAAGAGAGTGGAATTCACTCCAGATGCAGTGAACATATATGACCTACATAGTAGGTCCAAAATTCCAACTGGTGAGGTAAACAATGGAGCCAGACTGTATACATTTTCTGAATTTATTGAATCTTAATTCTCCTTATTTCTTACACATGCTGATGATAGTAGTAGGCTTTGGCAGGAGAGATTTGGTCACTTAAATTACAAGTATATGCAGCAGCTAAGTAAGCATGAGATGGTGGAAGGCCTGCCAAATATCAATTTCTCCAAAGGAGTTTGTGAAGGTTGTGTCCTTGGCAAACATCCTAGAGAAAAGTTTGACAGTGGCAAGACTCACAGAGCATCCTCTCCTCTAGATCTGATCCATAGTGATCTCATGGGGCCTTTTCCTCATCCTTCCACCAGCAAAGCAAGGTATGTTCTTACATTTATTGATTATTTCTCATGGTATACTTGGGTGTATCTTCTCAGGAACAAATCTGAAGTTTTTGCGCACTTTGAAGATTTCAAAGCACTAGTTGAGACACAGTCAGAGAGAAATATCAAAGCCCTTCCTATAGAAAATGGGGGGGGATATGTTAACACAACACTTCAGAACCTCTGCCTTGAGTCCGGCATACAATTACTGTACACAATTCCATACACTCCGTAGCAAAACGAAGTTGTTGAGAGAAAGAATCGATCTGTCAAAGAGATGGCTTCTTGCATGTTGCATGATAAGTCATTGGCTCATAAGCTATGTGTTGAAGCACTTAATTGTGCTAACTACATCTAGAACATATCTCCTCATAGGTTTGTCAAGGATCAGACCCCCTTTGGGGCTTAGAGTGGCACTAAACTAGAGGTCACCCACTTCCGTGTTTTTGGCTCCTGAGCATGGACTAGGATCCCCTCTAAAAAGAGGAAAGATCCTGATCCACAGAGCATTGAGTGGATCTTTGTTGGATAACTTGATGGTGTGAAGTGATACCGACTATTGATTTCCTCTACGGACAAGCTCATCATTGAGCGAAGCGTCAAATTTGAGGAAAGTCTCTCACATGCACCTCAATTGCCACATGTAGACACCTTTTATCTACCTCATGTCCGAGATGATGACTCAGTACACTCAGATGCAGATACAGAGCATGTAGATGCTGCATTAGAGCATGCAGACGCAGAGATAGAGTCTTCAGATACAAATCCAGTGCATGCATATGATGATCCACATCCAACCGCAGATGGGGCTTCTAGTAGTGAATCAAATTCCCCTGTCATAAATCAGAGAACAAGGAGCTTATGTGAGATATATGCACAATACCACCTAGCTGCTAGAAATGGTATTGTGGGAGATAATTCTGATCTACAAAGGACTAGCTGAGAGTTTATTGTGCCTCCTCTTGTCCTGACTACCACTGAACCATCGCCATCGTGGCATTGTCATTTGGTTCAGTCTTCTGATCCACAGTCTTATGTTGAGGCTGTTGGGCATCCATCCTGGGAGTCTGCCATGGACGAGGAGTATAATTCCCTCCTCGAGAACCAGACCTAGGATCTAGTCCCCCTTCCTTCAGGAAGGAAACTTGTCTGATGCAAATGGGTCTACAGGACCAAGAGTGTTGCAGATGGGAAAATCACCAGATGGAAAGCAAGGCTAGTAGCTAAAGGCTTCCAACAAGTGCATGGCATTGATTATGATGAGACCTTTGCTCGAGTAGGAAAGGTGGATTCCATACGCCTTACACTTGCCATTGTGGTTGCCCAGGGATGGGAAGTATATCAGATGGATGTGAAGAATGCCTTTCTTCACGGAGACCTGTCAGAGGAGATTTACATGGAGCAACAACATGGTTTCATTCAGGATTCATCTTTGGTCTGCAGATTGAAGAAATCTCTCTATGGACTTAAGCAGGCCCCAAGAGCTTGGTATGCGAAGATGGATTCTTTTCTCTCATCACAAAACTTCGAAAGATGTAAGTCTAATCCGAATGTTTACATGCTCAGGACACATGGTTCTCTTCTTATCTTAGTTTTGTACGTTGATGATCTCTTGATCACTGGCAGCTTGGTTTCAGCCATTGTTGCAGTCAAGAGGGCCTTGCATGATAGGTTCTTGATGACAGACATGGGTCCATTAGACTTCTTTCTTGGTCTTGAGATCAACTAGGATGCCACAGGCATCAAACTCTCTCAGGCTAAGTATGCACGGGATCTCCTCGAGAGATTTCACATGACTGACTGCAAGCCAGCACCGACTCGTTTTCTGTCTAGGGTCCACCTTGATGATGGAGGTGACACTCCATTAGTTGACAACACTCTCTACTGACAGCTAGTGGGGAGCTTATTGTACCTCACCCACTCCATACCAGATCTCTCATATGCAGTAGGGGCAGTTTCGAGATACATGCAGGAGCCACATGAGCTACAGTGGAATGTTGCCAAGCGCATCCTCCGATATGTGCAGGGGACCACCACCTTCGGGATTGACTATGCAGCAGGTATTGCATTAAATATCCTTGGCTTCACTGGTTCTAATTGGGTGGGCGACAATATTGATTGCAAGTCCACCTCTGGATATTCACTCAGTCTAGGGTCTGGTCCTATCTATTGGTCGAGCAAGAAGCAGGTTGCTATTTCTCTCTCTTCAGCCGAGGCCGAGTATAGAGGAGTAGTCAACATCACCATTCACGCTCTATGGCTACAACACTTCCTCACCGAGCTGGGCATCAAGTTCCACCATCCCATTGTCATCTGGTGTGACAACCAGAGCACTCTCAAATTTTTCACGGATCTAGTACAGTGGTAGCGGATGAAGCACATAGAGATCCATGTGCACTACATCAGAGACTTAGTACATGATTGGGTCATTAATTTTCAGTTCTGTCCTTCAACAGAAAAAACTGTAGACATCTTCACCAAGACATTCACTCAACAAAAGTTTCGCTCTCTGCGCGATCATCTTGGAGTGAAGGACAACGTTGCTTAGCAACTTTCTTTTCTTCCTCTTTTCTTTTGATTACATTGTATTTTGAGGGTGGGTTTTTCCCACAAGGTTTTCCCTCTTTCCTCAATTTTAGTACAAGTTGCACTGTATTTTGGGTGACCTTTGGCCTTAGTTGCCAGGGCCCATTTTTTATTTTTCGCCATAGTGGTGTTCAAGGGGGGTGTTGGAAGTACTACACACCTACATGCAGACTCTTAGTTACAACAAGGGGCTACATGCAAGATTCCTTCTACATGATTTACTCCTTGATTTGCTCCTTTTTTAACTCTGCAACTCGTTAGTTCTTCTACATGATTTAGTCCTTGATTTTCTCCTTCTTTAACTCTGCAACTAGTTAGTTCTTCTGCATGATCTGCACCATTTCCTCCCTCATTTGCTCCTTCTTTCAATCCGCAACTAGCTAGTTCTCTCCGGAACTTGTTGTAGGTGTTGAGTCTTCTCATTGATCACCACTATGGTGCATTACCATGGGATCTTCACCCAGTAATTCTATATCATGAGCATTGTAACCTATTTTCTAATGAATCATTCCTTTGTTCTTTCGATTTTCTTTTAGTGTTTTTGCTTTGCAAAGCTGTGTGTTCAACCTTTACTAGCTAGATTAATCTGTGCAGGTTTTCTATCACATTTACAAGAAGTACCTCGACTATTCGTGGGGAGGAAATATCTTTAAGGAAACGAGAACCCTAAATGGTGAGTTCTTTTGTATGATACCACCAAATGACACAACATTTCTTGACCTTCCTATTAATTGAAGAAAAGGAGCCCTCCCTTGACGATTGTTCGAAGATAAGATCTTCACATTCCCTATCTCATAAAATGCAACCTTTGAAATTTAATTAATCTCAAATTTTGTTGGGCCCTCCCGTAAGGAGTTAACCGACAACTATCAACTTTGATACGAAGAAAGAACAAAGATACTTAACCGACACCTATCAACTTTGATACGAAGAAAGAACAAAGATACTTGTGTGCACACACAAACAAATATATCTTTTATCTTACACACTTACATTAAGCATATACAATATTTATTAGATCTAGCAACCTCTAAACTAATAAAGTAGTTGTTGAGAAAATATCTTGATAAAGCAATTACTCAACAAACCAATTCTAAGTGTTTGATAAAGTAAAAGTTATTTCCAAATATGCTTATCCACCATGGATTGATAGTCTACATCCTATTAACTATCAAGTTCGCATGAAATTATTTATAAGAAGCATTGTTTCATTTGTTTCATTGGACTAATTGATAATTGATAGTCTACTTCCTATTCACTATGGAACTTGTATGAAATCTTATTATCAAATGCATTGTGTGATGTATTTTTAAATTTTGTTTTCAAGAATTCATATTGAAATTCTTATTACTATGATTGGAGTGTAGAAATCTTTAAAAAATTTAATTCCTCAAATATAACTTCTATCCTCAACTTTTCTCCATAAAATTAATAAATCTATCATAATGTACATCTTATAAAATAAGAAAACATATAATACGTCATATAAATGCAATCATATATCACAACCTCTTATTCATCTCACAATTAGAGAAACAAACAAAAGTTGCAATTATTACCTCATACTCTCCACATAATAATATAAGATGGAGTGGAGCAGGACGTAAAAATAATTACAAACAACTTTATATAAAATTTATACTAAAAAAATCAATGTATATTCAGATAAAATCATTAACAAAATGCATTTGGCTTAGTACGCCGAAAAGGTATCAATGAAATACGGAGTATTTAATATATTTTTTTATAATTTTGTTTAAATTTTAGTAAGAATTTGTTGGCATTATAAATTTCCACAAATTTAAATTATAAATTCCTCGCAATATAAATCTCTCACAAATTCAATCATATATAATAAAAAACATATTTAAAAAAAATCATTAACCATGGTTTAGCCGAATAACGAACAAAAAATTTGAAAGTAAACTTATTGAAATGAAAAGGTTACTTGAAGTATATTAAATGGTGGCTGAAAGGAACGATGAAGAGTAAGATTGACTTCAACCTACGTTGTCCCATTATCTGATAACAATACTAGTACAATCATACAATATCTTTAAATCCTCAAAAGTAACATTTTGTTCGAAGTTTAATTTTATTTTATTTTTAAATATTTTAAATTTAATTAAATTATTATGTGTATAAATTTTTATATTTCAGTTTTGCAGTTGTAGTTTAATGATAAGGTGGAGAGGTTTAGTTCCTACAATTTTGTTCATCTAATCTTAAAGAAAGAAAATTATGTACAATAATGTACACTTGAAAGCTTTCCCGGTATGATTTCTTTAATTAAAAAAAATTCTAACAATCCATTAACCCCACAATATTAACCCCACAGTTAGAATAGTTATATCCTATTTAACATTGTCTAACAAAGTGCATCCTTTCTATGCTTATGCTATTTAAAGTCGAACAATTTGTACATAATTCATGGAACTATAACTAGGCATTCCTTATTACTACATACTAGGACTAGTTATCTTGCTCTAAGCACATAGGAAATGCTGACTATTACAAAGCACTGTGAAATGAAGTCGCCTTTTGCCGAGTGCACCATTGGAATTTAGGTAAATTTCAGCCATGGTAGAAATTTCCCCCCGGTTGAGTAAATATACACATTCTTTAATTATCATTTAGTTTCATTAGTTGGTGCAGAGATGATCATGATGAGGCTAGTAATTTAACGTTAGAAACCGAGAGATGATGATAGCGTGGATAACATGATCTAATACCATAACTGATTTTCAACTCTATTCTTTGATGTCAAACAATAACTCTGAAAGGAATTTAGCTGAAGGGAGAAATTAGGAACACTTATAGCCACTTCAGATGTTTCATCGTGTACTTCACTACAGTTCATACTTCCCAAACATAATTCATTCCATGTTTCTTCTACTCTTGAAGATTGCAGCATTGAGATCTAAGCACAACATGTAGATCCAACAAAATTAGAACATTAGATATACCCAATAAAATAAAAGAACATACTCATAACTTCCTTTCGTATTCCCCAGTGATCACTACAATAAAATAGAAAGACACAATGCTGAGCTCCCTTCATATTCACCAGCGATCACTATTTGACTAAGGTGATGGTGTGTACCATCCTGTGTAATTTCATATTTTCCTCAAAAAAGCAACATTAATGTTTCATAATGCCAACCAACCAGAACATGAGAATGGACAACTTGAAAATATTATAAGATTATCAAGTTGATAAAGGAGAGACCCACACTACAACAAGATAGCTAATATTTTACACCTTCAATGAATAGATAATGGAAGGATTAAACTGGACCGTTTGAATTAGCTCTTCAACTTCATCATAGAATTTTGTCCTGAAATAAAAATGAAGATCAGTATATAAGTTTTATGCGCGATAAACGTTGGACACCCATTTGAAAGATATTTCTTATTGTTATCGCATTTCAAAAATGTACGGAGTAGATAAGAAATATTTTGAAAACTTTTTTTTCTTGTACCCCATGTAAGCTCAGCTATAGTACTTTCTCTAGATGATGGAGGTCTTTCAAGCTCAATGCCTACATATCATCACCCATTAAATGTCCATTGCAAGGTTAATATAAATTTCAATGCCTTTGGAAAACTACACCTACAAATTGATTGTGGTGTGCAGCATGCACAAATATTTCGAGTTCTATTTTATAATTTTGATGCTTACCAACTCTAAAATTGTTGTTTAATCTATAGAGGTTGTATGAAGCTAAAAAACAATGAACAAAAAAAAATTAATTAATTTTATCTATTGTGAGAAAATAAAATTATAAGAAAATACAATTCAATGAAATATTATTTTACATTACTAAACTAATATAAAGGAAAGAAAAGCTACTCTAGTCCTAGTTAAGGATGCACTGATCTATTAACTATCTCGTACAAGGGGAGATTGTCCTAGTTAACTCAAGTGCATTTAATGGTATGGGACATGCAATACTAACAATGAATGATCTCATAAATTTTAATTTTAACAAATTTTAATTTTAACATAAAAACATGAACTGAAAGTTGAGAATGGTGTGTTGATCATCTAAAGTGTTTTTGGATATAAAAACTAAAATTTTAGTGGTTTTAAACAACTTTGCAATGGTGGACTACAATTAAAATTGTTAAAACCGATAGCAAATAGTGCAAAGGAGACCAATTTGCAAATGCTCTTACAAAGTGCAAAATCATTGAGCATAGATAAAAAAATAATGATATTAAACAATACAAATAATTCCTAACTAAAATGTGAATTTTAGGGTTAAAATACATCAAAAATAAAGAGAGCAAAATTATGAAAGTTAAAGAGGAATGTAAGATATTTTTGGACCATACGAATGGCAACAAGGGTTCTATCTCTTTATGAACCATGTTATGATATATTCATCTCACTCAAAATGGAAGACAAAACTAATTGAATGAAAACGGTAAGTCAAAAGCCCACGAGTCTTCCATGGTGATGCCTTTCATTAAGCAAACAAACAATTAATACAGTCATATAAAGATACATTTGAATAGGAAGATAAAAAAAAAAATTCTAGAAAAATAGGATCTAAGTCCTAAATAAAACAATATTAAAAACTACCTAACAAATCCATTCTCCATTATTTCCAAGTTCCCCCCTTAATGGATAAATAATTTATTTCCACACCTAGTATATCCCTAAACAACTCAAATTTCATTTTCGTAGGGGGATTAGTGAAAATATGAGCAACATTTTCAAAGGTATTATACTATTCAAGAAACTTTTCTTCGGATTCTATCTTCTCTCTAATAAAATGAAACTCATAATCAGCATGCTTTGTTTCTTCATGATACATTTAATTGTTTTCCAACTTCATCAAGCTCAGTTTGTCACATTCGACGACTGTAGCCTTCTATTGTTCTTCTCCAACATCTTTAAGAACTCTCCTTAATTGAGCAACTTCAAAAGTTGCTACACACAAATATTTATATTGTGCCTCCTTAGATCACAATGATACAATTGGTTGCTTCTTCCTACTCCATGAAACAATCCTTGATCCAATGCTAAAAGCATAACTTGTAGAAAATATTCTATCCTCCACATTACCAAACTAATCTAAATCTAAGTAACCCATCACCTCAACATCAAATGAATCAGTATACTTAAGACCAAAATCAGTTGTTCCCTTAAGATACTCCAATGGATTTCTAGAGGTCTCTCCATATATTCACTTAACTCACTAAAAGAGTATGCTATGTCAAGTCTTGTTGTAGTAAGATAATTTACACTTCCCACTAGTTGTTTATACATTGTACCATCAAATTCCTTTGAGTCATCATCAAAGTGAAGTTTAACATTTTGATGCATTGGAACAAAAGAAGTTTTGCACTCATCCATTTTAAAAATTTTAAGCAATTCTTTGACATATTTACTGTGAGAAACAAAAGTCTAACCAACATCTCTCAAAACTTGAAGAACTAGACAATAATGTAACTCGCCAAGATATTTCATCTCAAATACTTATGACATATGCATATTAATTCCATCAATTAGTTTAAAATAATTTCCTGTAATAATTAAATCATCATTACACAAGGAAATCATTACAACATGCCCCTTTGCATCAAATTTTGTATACAAATTTGGATTCCTTTGACTCCTCATAAAACCGTGATAAAGAAAGAAGGAAACTATATTTTTATGCCACAACCTAAGTGTCTTCTTCAAAAAAATACAATTTTTTCTTTAATTTGAAAACTAAATGTTCCTACCTCTTTTTCAGAAACTCTTTAGGTTGTGCCAAATAAACTTCCTCCTTTAAATCTACATTCAGTAAAGCAAAATTTATATCTAATTGGTGCAAGTTCCAATGGTACTTTGTAGCTAATGCAATTGACAATCTAATAGTATTTAGTTTAGCTATAGGTGAAGAATCATTTTTCATAATAATGGCCTCCTTTTGTGAGTACCCTTTTTCCACCAATGTAGATTTATATTTATCTATAGTACCATCTACTTTAAATTTGGGTTTGCACATCCATTTAAAACCTCTCGGCTTTTCACCTTTAGAAAATTCAGTCAATTCCTAGGTTTTATTTTTAACTAAAAATTCATATTCTTCCTCAATTGATTTTCTCCACTCTTCGTATTCATTAGCTTGATTAAATCTCATGGCTTCTATGAAATTCAAAACACTACTATCAAATTGTAGTCCTTTTACATTTCAGGTAGGTGAATCTGCTCAGTAGATCTCCTTGGCACTTCACTATCTTCACCCTTGTTCTCTAAAGGTACTTCTCCACCTTTTGGTGAGTCCTGACTATTAGTGGTATCCATATCACTAGATTCTTCCTCATGTTTCTGCTACTCACTTCCTTCTGCTTCGTATTTATTGTCTTCAACTTGAATAAGTATGTGTCCCCTTTCGTAGTTGCTTTCCCTGTTTTCCTTCATTTGCAACACTGTCTTGATGTGGAGTGTAGGGTACTGTAAATTGTTGCACTATTCCATGATCCTTATAGTATTTGATGAAGTTCCCCAACGTGTATTCCCCCCCTTGACCTGAACAGAGGATCTTTATAAAATTATTTGTATACTTCTCTACCATGTTTTGGAATTATTTGAAATACTCAAAACCATCATTGTTTCTCCTAAGGAAATACACCCAAGTTTGCCTTGTGCAGTCATCAAGAAAAAATAGAAATAATAAGCAACTCCTGAGGATCTAGTCTACATGGGACTAGAAACATCAGAATGCATAATTTATAATACATCTCTTCTTCTCCTATCAGAAGTAGAGGGGAATTAATGTCTGTGATTTTTTCCTAAAGGACAACCTTCGCAAGAAGCATACTGATTACTTAACATAGGGAGTCCTTCAACCATTCTCTTTTTATACAACAACAAATCATGATAATTGATATTACCATAAGTCTAATGCAAAGACCTTTTATTAACAAAGTTGTAGAATTCAATGCTTGATGACTCTTGTTGGCTACATGAAGCATGCATAGGCCTCCAACTTTGACTCCTGAAGAAAAAAGTTTGCAGTCATCCAACAAGTCTTTTACTATGAAATGTGTTTTGAAGAATTCAACCTTTAGGACCTGATCTGTGAATGTGGACACAAAGATCATATTTTTTTTAATCTTGGGCACATACATAACATTATCAATCCGCCTCACATTGTCATTTGGTAAAGTCACTAGAATATCAACATATCACTTCATCTGATGTGAATGATCATTTCCAAGATAGATTTTTCTTCCATTTCATATTTCCTTGAAGTTTTCATACCAACCCTTATTGCATGTCATGGGAATTGAAGCTCTAGAGTCCACAAACCAAGCATTAACATCATCCATTTCAGCACACAATGTACCATCAGAAATAAACAACTTAAATCTTTTGAGATCAGAGTTTAGGCCTTCTCTCAAAAATTGTTTTGAATGTCTTCTATGCTCATTACTCCTAGCTTCATCACTTTTCTTCTTATAAAAGCCTCTAGCAAGGTTCCAACTTCTACCATAATATAAACATTTCAATATATAATCATTTTTGATAGATGAGACTCCTTGATTTGGTTTTAGAAATGGCCTCTTCTGAGATAGACTTCCACCTTTAGTTATTCCTCATTGTTTTCCTTTGAAGAATGTATTCTTCACTAAAAGTGCTAAATATAGATTCTAAGCCTTTAAATTCTTACACCTCTCTCATTCCTACATCTATACGTGTCAATTCCTCAAAGGTGTGAGATTTATCCCTTGCTGCAAGACTTGTAATGAACAGTTGTTAGTCCTTTAACATTCCATTTAAAATGATTATCACTAGATCCATACAAGGTACTAATTCTCCTATATCTCTCGCCTTATCTTTAAAGTCATTAATTATTGAAACAAAAGAACTAAAAAATTCATTTTCTTCCATTTTAATATAGAGAACATTACTTTTCAGAAAAGGGCTTGATTTTTATTTTTGGTTTCATACAATTCCTAATGTATTCTAGGTTTCACTAGATGTTTTACAATCATGAATGTGAGGGATTATGTTATATTTCACAGAAATTATTAATAATGCATTTCCTTCATTTTCTGCCTTCTCCTTATGTTGAATTGATGCAATTTTTGCACTTACAATAGGTTTTTCTTATTCTAACTTCTTGATGGTCCAAATGTCATAGCCTTCCAACAGTATTTGCAACTTCAATTTCCAGTTAACATAGTTGGTGCCATCCATTATATTGGCCTCATTCACGTATGTTTCTATAAGGGGATTAGTCATTTTGACTAAAAAATCCCTATCTTCAATAGTGCCTTGGACGAACACCTCCAACAACACCAAATATGTATTTATACAAAACAAATCTAGATAGAGGCTCTAACAAAGAGCATGATTCTCTTAATAAATTCAAAAAAATGGAGATGAGTTAAATTTTACATATATCCAAACATTATATATGTACAAAAAATAATGTTCATAATAACTTCATGGTGGGCACTCCTTTTCAAAATGCACTTTGATCAAAACAGAATGGTTAATAGTCCAAGGTTTGTGCTTTCTAGTGCTCCTTTATGTTCTTAATCGATGTGTTGCATTAAAAGAAATTGAAATTTTGAAAGTTTATGTTGCTTGGTGCACCTTCCCCTGGGACTTGTATGTCCTGAGCATGCAAATTAAAAAAACACAGTTGCACCAACATCAATCTTCCTTTCCAACTATGTAAATAGTCCACTGTTGCGATGAAGAAGCTAACCGATCTATGGCTCCACACTCTTGGCCTTCCCAAGGGTTCATCACTCTCAACCCTCCCATGCTTTCACAGCCTAATATCTTAACTCATAACAACATTAGACTTTCTACTTATCTCCTTTCATGCCAGCTTCTTTCAAAATCCACTTGCTAATAGATAACTCATGTCCGCTAGATGATAATGTTCGCATTATGTAACAAGTATTGTCCTTGATGGCAACTCTATAGGTCAACTAAGTTTTGATGAGAGGCTAACAAGAATATTCAGAGGTAATAGGGCAGTGGTAGAGAGGATTAGGAAGATGGAACTAAGGTCTATTGATTAGAATAAAGAAATTGAAAGAAGAAGATGATGTAAGAGCAGTTTAAGAGATACACGTAGGTTCACTTAGTCCAAGAAGCGTATAAACATAGGTACTCAGAACAGAAACAACGTATAACAGCGTACACACGCACTCCCACAGAAGGCAAAGTGCGTACATGTTGAAAACCATGGTTTTGGATCGAGATATTCAATCCAAGGTATTGGTCCTAAGTGGATTTGGTCCATGGTACTGAGAAAGGCCATAAACTATATAAAGAAGAGAGTATCATAAGGCCAGATGTGAAAGTGAATAAGATTCTAAGGAATACTTTCATCCGAAGTATATTTTATGTTGCATGGTTATGTTCGGGACAAGATCTGAAATATTTATTTGCACCTTGAGTTCAATATTGGACGAGGATCATGAGACTTGAAATGACTTATTCTTGAATGATTTGATATTGGTTGAGGCTAGATTTGATGTTCTGCATCTATTTTATTCATTATCTATCATGATCTGGGTTTGTGTAAAGTCTAGAATTATAGTAAAGTTATGAGTCAATATTTGCAGATCTGTACGCAGGTTCGTCTCGGCAAGAGACCGTATACATGTAGGTTTTGTTCTTTCAAGTACCATATACGAAAGAAAGACTTGATGTTCAGAGATGAATAATCTATCAAATCAGTATTATTGATTTATTGCTACTGTTATTTTACTGTTATCTATCAGTTAAGTCTTCTTAGATCTGAATTTAAATATGAATGCATAAGGAGGTTGATATGTGATTCATTGTATAAGTGAGAAGATGTGTTTTATGTTACCTTCCTATGTAAAGTTTTTTAAGTTGACAGTAGATGTTTAGTACACTATTGGTTGGTACACTTTGTGATTTAGATATTTTATGATTCAGAATATTTAGAGGTATACACACGTTGGGCTGAAGGAAGTAGCTTATACATGCATGTTTTCTTCATTGAAGTAGCGTATATAGTCTGACACATGAATTTTTGAGGTTTCAGTTGGTTCTGAATGTTGATACAGGTTTCTAGGTTCAACACAGCATTTTGATGATAGTGATCTCATTGTTTCAGATTAACTGCATGTTGGTTGATGAAGTTTGAGTTTCTAAATTTCTGATGGGTTATTGATGAGTGAAGGTCTTCATATGTCTTGATATGTACTAGGAGCATCCAATTTGAAAATTCATGAAACATGGTCCCTGGTGGAAGTGTGGAGCTTTCTGTAGGCTAGCACCTACGTAATAGTAAACATATTAGCTAATACACGAGCTAGGGGGTTGTAGCTCCATTCCAGTAGAAGCTAGAGAATGAGAGAAGGTTGTAACCTTCTAGAGGTAGAAGCATGTGTACTGGTATGATTCTCCAACAATATAGGATTTTAAATACATTTTCTTATTATTAAAAGAAGATAGAGATGATAGCAGTAGGTAGTTTTCACCCACATTGGGTTTCCATCTTAAATCTTGGTGTTAATGTGTGTTTTTATGTGTAATGATTCATTATGTTTATACTGCACATGGTTATTGTTGAATGATTGATGAAGTATTTATGCACTGATTAAAGATCAACATATGATGAATTAATTAAATTATAAGTTTATTGCATAAATGGTGGTTTCCTTAAAGACAATTGCATGTACACACTAGTTCCCCTCTTTGAAGTAGCGTATATAAATCTGATTATGAAAAAGCAAATTCTTGATCTGATAATACTGATTCACCCCCCCCTCTTAGTATTATTTCCAGCAATTGGTACAACAGCCAAGTTCTTCAGAAGAAGCTTGATCACTTGAAGGAAGATCCATCAAGATGAATCATCACGAAATCATGGGATCCATCAGACCACCAATCTTTGATGGGAGCAACTTTGTTTATTGGAAAATAAGAACCACAACCTATCTATAATCTCTTGGAACATATGTCTAGGAAATTATGGAAGGAGGATATAAATTTCCAATAGAAATTCCTATAGGCAAGGCAGGTAAAAAGCAATATGAAACCATTGCCAAAGTTATCAATACTTTATTGGGAAGTTTGTCACAATTAGAGTTTGTCAAAGTCATGCAGCTCAAATAAGCCAAAGAGATATGGGACAAAATCATTCAGAGCTACAAAGGAGAATCTCACGTAAAATGTGCTAAGCTTATGGAACTCTTAAGATGCATAGTGATGAGAATATAGCTAGTTACCTCTTACGTATAGATGAAGTTGTTAATTGTATGAAGAATTTGGGTGAAGAAATAAAGGAAGTTACCTTAGTTCAGAAAATTTTGAGATCATTGTCTGCTAAATTTGAATCAAAATTGTTTGCCATAGAAGAAAAACCAAGATCTATATAATATCACTGTGATAAAGCCTCATGGAATCCTAACTACTTTCGAGATGAGAAAAGGAGGTCCATCAGATATGAGAGAAGCCAAATTTAAAGCTTCAGCAAAATGAAAATGAAAGGAAGGACACAATGAATCAGGACACATTTCAGAAGAAGAAGATGAGGTAAATTTTCTCAAGAAGCTTCAATGGGGTTTTGGAAGGTTCAAAAGTAAACTACCTTTCAAATTCTTTGCTTGTGGTAGAGTTGGTCATTATGCTGCCAGATGTCCTCATAAAGGTAAATATGAAAAAGGAAAGGAATATGCAAAAGGGAATATGAAACATGTTGTGAATAGAAGGAGCTACTATACTCACGAAGATAGCAATGGTTTATCTAATAGTGATGAAAACACCTCAAAAGAGAAAACTCCATTAAATCCCAAGATATGCAGAAGGAAAGAATATCAAACAAAACGATGTGGTATAGCCTTGTATGAAGAAGCACAAGAAAATTAGTGGTACATTGACAGTGGATGCTCCAAACATATGACAGGTGACAAAGAGAAACTCCACTCATATAGTGCCTTAGAAAAGGAAAAGAATGTCTCATTTGGAAATGAAACTCCAAGTGTCATAAAAGGCAAAGGTTCTGTTTTCTTGAAAGAAAAGTTAACGTTGGAAATGTTATATATGTAGATTGTTTAAAGCATAACCTGTTGAGTGGCAGTCAAATGTGTGATTAAGGAAATGAAGTGGTGTTTTGATCAAATGGATGTGTTGTTCATGAGCTTGATACAGGAGAGACCATGATCAAAGGTACAAGAAATCTAAACAACTTATACATACTCAAAGGAGGACACCAACAATTCTATCTAAGAAAAAATGATGAAAATTGGTTGTGGCATAGAAGATTGGGACATCTAAGCTTTTCTCAAATAAGAAAAGGATGCAAATTCAAGGTTTTTCGTGATTTTCTAGATATTATCATCCTAGAAAATACAATATGCAAACCATGTCAAATCGGTAAGCAAACTAGAGTTCACTTCATGGAAAAGGAAGGGTCATCTAGTAAGCCTCTTGAACTTATCCATACTAATTTATGTGGACCAACAAGGAAAAAGTCACCTCATGGAGAAGAATACTTTATTTTGTTCATTGATGATTTTTCTGGAATGTGTTGGATATGTCTTCTAAAGCATAAATATGAAGCATTTCAAAAGTTCCAAGCCTTCAAAGCTTTGGTTGAAAATGAATCAGATTGAAAAATCAAATGCCTCAGATCTGATTGAGGAGGGGAATTTATATCAGATGAATTCTTTGACTTTTGTGAACAACATAGAATAAAAATGGAATTCTCCACTGCAAGAACACCTAAGAAAAATGGTATAGTAGAAAGGATGAAAAAAACAATTCAACATATGGCTCGAGCCATGCTAGATGAATCCAGAACTCCTGCAACCTTTTGGGGTGAAGCTGCATTTGCTGCCATGATTATTCTCAACAAAGAAAATGTTCGGGTAAATAGCACTCAAACTCCACATGAACTTTGGTATGGTAAGACTCCTACTATAAAATACTTTAAAGTTTTTGGAAGCAAATATTTTATCAAAAGGACTGATGAAAAACTTGGTAAGTTTGAACCCAGAGTAGATGAAGGGATTCTTTTGGGTTATTCTTCCAAAAGTAAAGGATATAAATTTTATAATAAAAGACTTGGGAAAATTGTTGAAAGCATTGATGTTGTAGTTGGTGAATCATGTAGGAATCCAAAAAAGATAAAATCAACAGAAGATTATGAAAATGAGGAAGATGGGGATTACTTTCCCACATCAAATCAAAATTATATTGAAGAAGAAACCAATGAAGCACCAGAAGAAGATATAATGGTAGAAGAAAAGAGTCCATCTAGGTATGTTCAGAAAAACCATCCAGAAACTAAAATTTTAGGAGAAAGTGCAGCTGATGTACAGACAAGAAGAACTATTACAGGGACCTCAAGCTATCTAGCAATACTATCCTCCACCGAACCTCAAAATGTAAATGAAGCATGCAAAGATGAATGTTGGGCCAAGGCCATGGACGAAGAACTTGAGAAATTATAGGAACTAAATGGACATTCAAGAACAAGCTGAATGAAAATGGAGAAGTCATTAGAAGCAAGGCCAGACTTGTTTGTAAAGGGTATGCTCAACAAGAAGGTATAGATTTTGAAGAAACTTTTGCACCTGTTGCCAGACTTGAAGCCATAAGAATGTTTCTTTCTCTTTCAAGTTTTCAGAAATTCAAAGTATACCAAATGGATGTAAAATCACCCTTCCTTAATGGAGATTTAGAATAAGAAGTTTATATTGAACAGCCAGAAGTATTCATTCTTAGAAATGATGCAAAACTTGTATGCAAACTCAAAAAGGCTCTCTATGGTCTGAAACAGGCTCCAAGGGTTTGGTATTACTACCTTTACAAATATCTACACCAACAAGGTTTGGCAAAAGGTTATACAGATAGCAATTTATATACAAGGATTGAAAATGATAAATTGCTAATTATTATCTTTTATGTTGATGATATCATTTTTGGTAGCAATGAAGAATCGATGAGTGAGAGTTTTGCTTGAGTAATGCAGCAAGAATTTGAAATTTCCTTGCTTGGTGAACTTATGTATTTTCTTGGTCTACAAGTTCAACAAACTAAAGATGGTATTTTTCTTTCACAAACCAAATATCTCAAGCAAATCTTGAAAAGGTACGGAATGGAAGATTCTAAATCTGTATGTACTCCAATGGTAACATGATGCAGTCTCATCTCAAATGATGAATCAACAGTGGTACATTAGCCAACTTACAGATCCATGATTGGTTGTCCGCTTTATCTAACAGGCACTCGACCTAACATCTTGCATGCAGTAGGAATGGTTGGAAGATTCCAAGAAAATCAAATGGAATCACACCTTCAGGTAGTCAAAAGAATTTTCAAATATCTTCAAGGAGCTCGAGACTTTGGACTATGGTATCCTAGAGATGCAAATCTTACTCTTCATGGATACACAGATGTAGATTGGGTAGGAAGTGTTGATGATAGAAAAAGCACTAGTGGTGGTGCATTCTATATGGGTTCCAAGTTATTGTCTTAGTTTAGCAAGAAACAAAGTTTAATTGCTTTATCTACAGTTATAGCAGAATATGTGGTTGTTGCATCTTGCTACACACAACTACTTTGGATGATGAAAACTTTGCAAGGCATTCAAATCACATGTACTCCACCCATCTCCATTCTATGTGATAGTACAAGTGCCATTAGTATTTCAAAGAATCCAGTCATGTACTCCAAGATCAAGCACATACCCATCAAATACCATTTTTTACGAGAACAAGTGCTTGAACAAAAGGTCAAATTGGAGTATTTCCCCTCCAAAGAACAGGTTGCTAATATATTCACTAAACCACTACCTAAAGAAACATTTCAATATCTTAGACAAAAGCTGGGAGTTGTTGATGCATCATCCTACTGTTAAATCTAGTTTTTCAGAGGATTTTTACTACATGCTAGTTTCATGTAGTATATGTGCGGGTAAGCACGAGTTTCCTTGGCTAAAAGCCCGTATTTTTTTTTCTAACAAAAAAAAAACGATATCACAGGTTTAGGGGGAGTGTTCACATTCCACATTATTAGCATTATGGTTGCTAAACTCGGCTATTTCTTAGTTGCATCAGTCATTAGTGTGATATAACTTCTTCGGTCATGATCTATATTTCAATGAGTTCTATTGGTCATTTGATGTAATTTATTTTCCCAATATACTTGGGATGGATGATGTAATAATTGTTGTATTTCTATCATGTATAAATATTGGTATATCCCCACTTGGTTGGGCAGATGACTCAAATATGGTGTATCCCCACTTGGTTGGGTGATTGATGTATGTATTAGTTTGTGGTCATAGGGAGGTCATACTAATTTTTTTGAGTTATAGTGTCATGCTATTATATTGAATCATCTCTCTACAGACTCGACATGTACTTAGGGGGAGTATGGATAGGATCATGCAAAGGAGGAGAGTAGAGTGGTCTAACCTTTGCCCTTGATGTCAAATAGGGAAAGTATTTTGGTATTTTGGTGTTGTACGGTATCTCTAATAGTCTTTACAACTTGCTGTAGTCAACACCATCATGGTCACCATCAAGTCCAAAGGGGGATATTGTTGGCATTATGATACAAGTATTGTCTTTGATGGCAACTCTACAGGTCAACTCAGTTTTGATAAGAGGCTAATAGGAATATTCAGACCTAATAGGGCAGTGGTACAGAGGATCAGGAAGATGGAACTAAGGTCTATTGATTTGAATAAAGAAGTGGAAGGGAGAAGATGACGTAAGAGCAATTTAAGAGATACACGCAGGTTCAACTAGTCCAAGCGGTGTATATGTTAATCTAGGTTGTCATTGATATCAATATAGCAGTGTTTGTGATGGAAAATTTGTTGATATGTGATTGCCCATTTATGCCCATTGATCGTAATGCTCATAGTGATGACAGTTTGATATATGATAATATGATGAGATTGAGGACCCAAGTGGATTGAATATATATATATATATATATATATATATATATATATATATATAGATATATATATCTATATATATATATATATATATATATATATATATATATATATATATATATATATATATATATATATATATATATATATATATATATATATATATATATATATATATATATATATATATAGATATATATATATATATATATATATATATATATACAGACATAATAGAAGCAACAGATCCATGAGGTAACATGAGCAAGAAGCCAAAGAGGAGAAGCCATCATGAAGCCAAAGTGTAATATGAAGAGTTTATCAAAAGCCATCAAAGAAGCAAGTCATCAGAGCAAGAGAATAAGGTTATCGCATATGCCCAAGGGTAAGTGTTATCAAAAGAACCAAGAGTAACAACGATAATAGTGTAGTAAGGAAGAAAACATCAGAGGAGCCATATCGGAACAGTGGAAGAGTGAAGAGAATTCATAGGAGCAACAACTATCAGAAGAGCAGAGGTTAGGCGTGTACAAATTTTTTGATCATGGCTAAAGGCCCATGCTAAATCCTAGCTATCAATCTGATTTTCAAATGCTTATGTCATAGTCAACGACGGGGGTCAACCAGTGTGCTAGTTGAAGACCTGCAGGCCATAGATTTGGTGACGTCGTATATCGAATGCATATCGGGTCATAAAGTGACCGGAAATTGATCTCAAAAATGCACCCTAAATTTTATAAATCAAGTATTTATAATGCTTATCGGCTCTGTAAGGGCAGTTAAGTGTCATGCAAGTTCCCTAGTCGATGTCAGTGTAACCATTGGATCCAACACGCTTTGATCAAACGGTGGAGGATCAGCGATTGGGTTTATTGACCAGTTGGATAAAAAATCATCAGATTAATGATGAGATCGACAATGGAAAATTAATTCGATAAGACTTGGGACTGAGTGGACTCGAGAATTTTGTGGACACAGGTTTATTTTATTTGGGGTCTGGTCTTGTGCATTCAGGTGGGACCGATGTTCGTTTGCGGGATTCAAGGAATACCTCTGATTTTTCATGAAGTTCCGATTGCGATTAAACATGATGAAGTGGCATGTGGGACCTCCATGTGGGTGTAGTAGCTCTTATATGGTTTCTATGAAAAATCAACTCTATGGATAAAAGACTCTCCGATATATATTTTTAATATTCAAGTCGGCCTTTCTCCAATAGAAGTGTGCTCTGGTCATTGGTGAAACTCGTATAAAAATGAGTAAAGATGCTTCAGTGCTAAGTATCTATCTCGAGCACAAAAAAAAATAGAGGATAAAGAAGTTCATAACTCGTGAACTTGAAGAGATAGTGGAAGCCGAAGGAACAGTAGAAAGAAGGAAGCCGGAACGTTCAGTAGAAGAAAAAGGAAGCCATAAGGTCCAATGGAAAAAGATGAAGCCGAAAGGTTTAGCATAAGAAGATAAATCCGAAGGGCTGGTTGACGCAAAAGGTGAAGGAGAACATGAAGGCCAAGCTAAGAAGGAAGTTGAAGATAGAGTGGGAGGACAATCTTTTGACTTGATTGATCTTGAAATATAGGGTCAGAGCCCTTGGGGTTGATGCCTTAGAATTAGCAGGATCGGTGTCCTTGGAGTTGGTGCTCCTAAATCCAAGGTTCGTGCTTTGATGCGATAGGGTCGAAGCCTCAGAGTTCGGAGTGCTTGGAACACATTTATATTGCATTTATTATTTTATTCAATAAAATTATACTTATACATTTCTCTATTTAAATTGTGAAGAATTAAATTGGTAATAATAACAATTGAAAGAAAATATTGATTCACCCCCCCCCCCACTCTCAGTATTTCAAACAATTGGTATCAGAGCAGGCTTCTCCATATCATCCTAATAGTTAGAAGAAGAATTCTTAGTCACAATGAGAAATCAAGAAGTGTCAGGAAGACCTCCTCTGTTCGATGGCAGAAATTTTGGTTTTTTGAAAAAAAATAATGTCCTACTACTTAATGTCCCTTGGACATGAAGTTTGGCATTTGGTTCTAAATGAGTACACATCTCTTTCCACTCTTCCAACATATTAAGATGAAAGGAAAGCTTACATTGCAAATGCAAAAGCCTTAAATTCCATCACTAGTGGAATAACTGATTTTGAATTTATAAAAGTCATGAATTGTGACTCGACCAAAGAAGTATGGGATAAGTTGGTTAGAATATACGATGGGGACTCCAAAGTTAAGAAGGAAAAGGTTAAAACATATATAAAACAATTTGAAACTCTGAAAATGGATGATGAAGAAGATATTGCATCATAATTTCTTTGAGTAGTTGAAGTGGTCAGCTATCTTAAAGGATTAGGAGAAAAAATTGAAGAAAGCATTATTGTTCAAAAGGTCTTAAGATCTCTCCCAAAAAGATTTGAATCCAAAGTATGTGCTATAGAATAAATGAAGGACCTAGATACTCTAAAGATGGATGAACTTCAAGGAATCCTCATTGCCTATGACATGAGAAAAGGAAGCCCAAGTTCCAAAGATGCAACATTCAAGGCCTCAAAATAAGAAAGGGGAAAGAATGCAATACCGATAGTGATGACTCTGATGTTGAATCTGAATTGGCACATTTTGTACGAATACTAAAAAAAGGATCTAAGCTAAAAGGTAGGTGCCCTCTTATTTGTTTCAAATGTGGAAGAATTGGTCATGATGATGCAAAATGTCCTCTTAAGCATGATAATGATGGTGAGGAAAATTATAAAAGGATGGTATACAAAAAAAGAGGGCTCAATAAGAAGAATTTCTTCTCTAAGCAAGATGAGTCTGATGAAGGTTAATTTGTAGTCATAAAAAAGAGATCAACTAATTAATTCCCTCATTTCAAAGGAGGTAATGATGAATCAGATGAAGAAAATGACCACGCTGGAAGCCACGAAGTATTATTCATGGCATTCACAAATGATGATGATTCTGGTCTAGAAGGAAATGTTAGCTGACTTTTTAATGAATGGCATTGAAGAAAATGAGAAATTATGAAAAAAAATGATTTCTCTCAAGGTAGAAAACAAGGAAGCAAAAACAAGGGAAGACCTCTTGAAAAATAAGCTAAAAGAAAAAGAAGAAATTATGAAGAATGTGAAGCCAAAATAGTATATCTGAGGAAGGAATTGGAGCAAGTCAAAAAGGGTCAGGAAAGCTCTCAAATACTTGACATTATCCTAAATGATCAAAAACCTCAACATGACAAATCTGGGATAGGTTTTAAAGTAGAATAATCAAGTACTAAGAATAATGTGAAAAGCTATGCCGACATACTTTCTAGTAACCCAAACGAAGAATGATTATTTCACCAAAGACCAATCTCAAATCCAAAGAATGAAGAGAGAGTAACTCCAAGGAAGAATGTTGATTCAAATCATGGCTATTACAATAGGTACAAAACTATATTTTTTGGGGATTACTTTTATTGTAAAAATTTTGGTCATCAATCTAGACATTACATGGCCCGTAAGAATGAAGCACCAAAATTGAAGGATCAAACAAACAAACCATATGGTCTGAAAGGGTAAGGAAAAATCAAAACCTACAACTCTTTTGATCCCTTGGACAAATTTAATCCAATTTTCTCATTATGTAATGATTATGGACACAATGAAAAAAATTCCCCCCTCTAAAGAAGAGAAGCAAAAAATGAGAATCACAACATGGATAAATGCGGCTTAGCTCTATGTGCTCACAGTGATGAAAATCATTGATTTGTGGATAGTGGGTGCTCTAGACATATGACAAGGGACAAAAGGAAGTTTGTCTCATTGAACAAAAAGGAAGGAAATGTATCCTTTGGAAGTGGATCTGCCAAAATTACCGGAAAAGGAACTGTTACCCTTATTAATGGAAAAGGAAAGGCTAAAAATGCTTTTCTAGTAAATGGGCTCAATCACAATCTCTTGAGTGTTAGCCAAATCTGTGATCAAGGACATAATGTTGTCTTTAGCACTAAATATTGTGAAATAAGGAACTCTTCCTCAGGGGAAATTGTGGCGAAAGGAGTTATAACATCAAATAATGTCTACATTCTGAACAAAATTCAAGAAGATAAATGTTACCTAAGTCAAACAGATGAAAGCTGGTTGTGACACAAGCAACTTGGACATACAAGTTTCAATAACTTGATCAATATTAGAAAGACTAATGCAGTACGAGACATCCTAGAGTTATTCAAGCCCAATCACGGAGTATGTGGTCCATGTCAATATGGAAAGCAACCTAGAACCAGCCACAAGACCAAGGAGTTTGCTACATCAAAACCTTTCGATATCATCCATGTTGATTTATGTGGACCAACTAGAACTTCGGCACTCCAAGGAGAAAGGCACTTTTCCTTATTCGTTGATGACTATACTATTATGATGTGGGTATATTTTGTAAAATATAAATCCGAAGCATTTGAGTGTTTTAAGAATCTTAAAGCTCTTATAGAAAATGAAAAAGATTCTAAGATTAAATGTCTTAGAATGGATATAGGGGGAGAATTCACATCAAAAGAATTTGATGAAGTTTGTAAAGTATAGGGAATCGAAACATAACTCCCTACTGCCAAAACACCCACGTAGACTAGGGTAGTTGAAACAAGAAACCGAACAGTTCAAGAAATGGCAAGAACAATGTTAATAACAACTGACTTGTAGCTAAAATTCTAGAGAGAAGCAGTCGAGATAGTTGTTTATACCTTGAATCGAACTCAACTAAGATTAAATAATGAGAATATTCCTTATGAATTATGGAATGGACGACCTACTTCAATATTTTTGGAAGCAAGTGCTTCATAAAAATCAATGACGACTCACTCGGAAAATTTTATTCTTGGGTTGACGAAGGAATATTCTTTGGATATTCTACAAGGAACAAAGACTACAAGTGTTACAATAATCGACTACAGAAAATAGTCGAAAGAATTGATGTGAAGATTGATGAAGACCTTCCAGAAAAAGAGGAAAAAGATCAAGAAAAACACAGAGAAAATGAACCATCTCAAACCCCTTCAAGGATGATGTTTCTCCAAAAACATCACCTAGAGGAGTATATTATTCAAAATATAGATGAAGGGATGCAAACTCGAAGAAGGATGACAAGTAAACAAAAGAAAAATGATGTTGCTCTCCTATCTATGATAGAACCAGAAACATTTCCTCAAGCATGTAAGGATCCTCATTGGGTAAAATCCATGGAAGAAGAAATGTCTCAAATCGAGAAGAATGAGACATGGGAGCTAGTACCTAATCCAAAGGATAAAAATATAATTGGAACCAAGTGGATGTTCAAAAAAAAAAATGAAGATGGACAAATCATCAGAAATAATGCAAGGATTGTTTGTAAAGGTTATTCACAAATTGAAGGAATGAACTTTGAAGAAACCTTTGCACCAGTAGCTCGTGTGGATTTAAAATCTATCAAATGGATGTAAAATTAGCATTTCTAAATGGGGAACTCAAGGAAGAAGTCTACATGAAGCAACTGTAAGGGTTTAATCTAGCAGAAGGAAAAGACTTTGTTTGTAATTTCAAAACAACATTATATGGGTTCAAACAAGCTCCTAGAGCTTGGTACGCAAGATTGGATCACTATCTGCAACAACAAGGCTTCAAGAAGGGGGTGGTAGGAAGTAATCTCTACATAAGGATGGATGAGGATAAGTTACTAGTCACTCTTGTCTATGTTGATGATCTTATTCTTCCTAGTAATAATGTTGTGATGAGCCATGAGTTTGCTCAAAATATGTCAAGAGAGTTTGAACTGTCAATGATAGGAGAGTTATCTTACTTCTTTGGACTACACGTATCTCAAACCATAGCAAGCGTGTTCATATCTCAAGAAAAATATCTTAAAGACATGCTTAAAAGATATGGAGTGGAAGACTATGAACCCATGAGCACACCTATGACCACAGGTTGCAAATTAAGAAATGATGATGACTCTCCTCCGGTATATCCAACTCATTACAGGTCAATAATTGGAGCCCTCCTATACTTAACTGCTATGAGACGTGACATTATGCAAGCACTAGGAATGGTGGGAAGATTTCAGTGAGCTCCTAAATAATCCTATTTGTTGGCTATAAAAGGAACTATCAGATACTTGAAAGGAACCCCCGATTTTGGTCTTTGGTACCCTAAGAGCTCAACACTTACTGTGACTACATACATCGATGTATATTGGGCTGGAAGTGTTGATGATAAAAAAATTACTAGTGGAAATCCATTCTTCCTAGGACATTGTTTAATATCTTGGCTCAGCAAAAAGCAAACATCCATATTACTATCTATAGTTGAAGCCGAGTATATAGTTGTTGCATATTATTGTACTCAGATATTATGGATCAAGGAAGCTCTGAAAGATGTCAACATAGGTACCAATCAACCAGTCACCATCTATTGTGATAACACAGGTGCTACCAGTCTCAGCAAAAATCCAGTGATGCACTCAAAGACCAAACGTATACCAATCAAGTATCATTTCCTTTGTGAACAAGTAGCTGAACAAAACATAAACTTGGAATATATCAATACTAAGGAGCAGATAGCTAATATTTTCACAAAACCTCTTCCTCGAGAAGCATTTGAACATCTTCGCCAAAATATGCAGGTTATTTCTCTAGCATCATATTAAGTTTATTGATAAATATGTTGCATGATAGGAGGAGCAGTTCGACAAGGGGAGTACTTGTGCACTTATTTTCCATTGATGTCAATGGGGGAGAGAAAACGTATATTTCCATCAATGAAAAATGGGGAGATTGTTAATCTAGGTTGTCATTGATGTCAATATAGTAGCGTTTGTGATGGCAAATTCTTTGATACATGATTTCCTATTTATGCCCATTAATCATAATGCTCATAGTGATGAAAGTTTTGTATATGATGATATGATGAGATGGAGGACCCAAGTAGATTGAATATATATATATACAGATGGAATAGAAGTAGTAGATCTGTGAAGCAACAGGAGAAGGAAGCCGAAGAGGAGAAGCCATCGTTAAGCCAAAGAGTAAGATGAAGAGTTTATCGAAGGTCATCAAAGAAGCAAGTCATCAAAGAAAGAGAAGCAGGTTATCGCATATTCCCAAGGGTAAGTTTTATCGAAAGAATAAATAGCAATAGAGATAATAGAGGAGTAAAGAAAAACACATCAGAGGAGCCATATCAGAAGAGCGAAGGAGTAAGGAGAAGTCACAGAAGCAACAATTGTTGAAAGAGCGGAGGTTAGGAGTGTATAGATGTTTTCATCATGGTTGAAGGCCGATGCTAAATCCTAGCTGTCGATCTCATTTTCAAATTCTTATGTCACAATCAACGGCGGGGGTTAACCCATGTGCTAGTTGAAGATCCGCAGGTGATAGATTTGATGACCTCGTATATCTAATGGATATTAGGACATAAAGTGATCAGACGTTAATCTCAAAAATAGACCCGAACTTCTATAGATCAAGGATTTATAATCCTTATCGGCTACGTAAGGGTGGTTAAGCGTCGTGCAAGTTCCCAGACAATATCATTGTGAAGCATTGGATCCAGTGCACCAGTATCAAACGGTAGAGGATCGTCGATTGGGTTTATTCATTGGGTGGATCAATAGCCGTCAAATTAATGATGAGATCAACGGTGGAGAATTATTCGGATAAGACTTGGGACTGAGTTGAACTGAGAAGTTTATGGACACAGGTTTATTTTATTTGGGGTCTTGTCTTGTGCATTCAGGTGGGATCAGCATTTGTTTGCAGGATTAGAGGAATAACTCCGATTTTTCGTGAAGTTGCGATTGTGATTAAAGGTGATGATGTGGCATGTGGGACCTCCATGTGGGTATAGTAGCTCTTATATGGTTTCCATGAATAATCAAGTCTATGGATAAAAGACTATCCGATATATATTTTTAATATACAAGTCGGCCTCTCTCCAATAGACGTGTCACTTGGTCATTGCTGAAACTCATATAAAAATGAGTAAAAACACTTCAGTTCTGAGTATCTATCTCGGAAACAAAAAAATATAGCATAAAGAATTTCACAACTCGTGAACTTGAAGAGACAGAGGAAGCCAAAGGAAGAATAGAAAGAAGGAAGCCGAAAGGTTTAGCGGAAGAAAAAGGAAGCCGAAAGGTCCAGCGGAAGAAGATGAAGCCGAAAGGTCCAGCAGAAGAAGATAAAGTCGAAGTTATGGCTGACAGAGAAGGTGAAGTAGAAGACAAAGGGCAAGCTAAGAAGGAAGTTGAAGACAAAGTGGGAGGACAATCTTTTGACCTGATTCATCTTAAAAGATAGGGTCAGAGCCCTTGGGGTTTATGCCTTATAATTGGAAGGATTGGTGTCCTTGGAGTTGGTGCTCCTAAATCCAAGTTTGGTGCCTTGATAAGATAAGGTCGAAGCTCTAGAGGTTGGAGCCTCATCAAAACCAAGTTGGAGCTTGGAACACATTTATATTGTATTTATTATTTTATTCAATAAAATTATACTTAATACATTTCTCTATTTAAATTGTGAAGAATTAAACTTGTGATAATAACAATTGAAAGAAAATACTAATTCATCCCCCTCTCAGTATTTCCAATAGTATACACGCAGGTACTCAGAAGAGAAATAGCGTATAATGTACACACACACTCCCATAGAAGGCAAAGCGTGTACATGTTGAAAACCATGGTTTTGGTCCGAGATATTTGATCCAAGGTATTGTTCCTAAGTGGATTCAATCCAAAGTATTGAGAAAGGCCAAAAACTATATAGAGAAGAGAGGATCATAAGGCTAGATGTGAAAGTGAATAAGATTCTAAGGAATACTTCTATCTGAAGTATATTTTACATTGCGAGATTATGTTTGGGACTAGATCTGAAATATTTTTGTGCACCTTTAGTTCAATATGGGATCATGATCATGAGACCTGAAATGACTTATTCTTGAATGATCTTATATTAGTTGAGGCTAGATTTGATGTTTTGTGTCTAATGTATTCGTTATCTATCACGATCTGGGTTTGTCTGAAGTCTGGAATTGCAGCAAAGTTCTGAGTCAATATTTGCATATATGTATGCAATTTTGTCTTGGAAAAAGAGCATATACACGTAGGTTCTCCTCTTTCAAGTAGCGTATACAAAACAAAGGCTTGATGTTCAGAGATGACTGGTCTATCAGATCATTATTGCTGATTTATTTCTGCCACTATTTTACTATTCCTTGTCAAAGAAGTCTTCTTAGATCTGAATGTAAATCTGAATGCATAAGGAGGTTGATATTTTATTGATTGTATAAGTGAGAATAAGTGTTTTCTGTTGCTTGCCCATGTAAATTTTTGTAAGTTGACAGTAGATGTTTAGTACATTACTGGTTGGTATAGTTTGTGATTCAAAGATTTTATGATTCAAAATCTTTAGAGGTATACATAGGTTGGGCTGAAGGAAGTAGCATATACATGTAGGGTTCCTTCATTGAAGTAGTGTATACAATCTGACACATGAATTTTTGAAGTTTCAGTTAGTTCTGAATGTTGATAAAGGTTTCTGGGTTTAGCACAGTGTTTTGATGACAGTGATCTAATTGTTTTAGATTAATTGCATGTTGATTGATGAAGTTTTAGTTTCTAAATATCTGATGGGTTAAGTATGAGTCAATGTCTTCATATGTCTTGATATGTGCCAGGAGCATCTAGTCTGAAAATTCATGAAACGTGGTCCCTGGTGGAAACGTGGAGTTTTCTGTAGGCTCACACCTACGTACTAGTAAACATATTTGCTAGTACAAGAGCTAGGGGGTTGTAGCTCCCTTCTAGTAGGAGCTAGAGAATGAGAGAAGGTTGTAACCTTCTGCAGGTAGAAGCCTGCATTCTAGTATGAGTCTACACCAGTACAAGATTGTAAATAGATTTTCTTATTATTAAAAGAATACAGAGACAACAACAGCAGGTGGTTTTCACCCACATTGGGTTTCCATCTTAAATACTAGTGTTCATGTGTTTTTCTTATGTGTAATGGTTTATTACGTTTATATTGCACATCGTTATTTTTTAATGATTGATGAAGTACTGATGCACTACTTAAAGATCTACATATGATGAATTAACTGAATCATAATTTTACTGCATAAACGATGGTTGCCTTAAAGACAGTTGCATGTACATGCTAGTTCCCCTCTCTGAAGTAGCATATATAAATATGATTATGAAGGAGAAAAATTCTTGATCTAATAATACTGATTCACCCCATGTCTCAGTATTATTTCCAACAGATAGATCACCCAAATCTATTACACCTCATCTGCTTGAATTTACTACTCATATTTTACCTCATCGACTGACTTTATGATCCGTTCAACTTGCAAAGGTCGTCCTCAACCTCCAAAACTCCACTAAACACAACACTCCATGCCTTCCTTTGCATTGTCACAATCAGATTGACACCAACATATTTGCAGATACTCTTCAAGTTGTAGCAAAAAAATCTATGTGGGATAGGGGCACATATCCACACTTCAAGTGCCCAAGTTAGTACTGACAAGCTCTGTCTCTGACCTGTAGCAACAAGCTCTAGCACCAGCCATTGTGTTATAATTATCACACTAAGATAAAGCCCCACCAAGGGTTCAACAAATGTGGTTAAACACCAAGATCAAACTGTTTCACTACACCTCGCCATAGCCAAATGCCGAACTAACGCTCAATTTTTTCAAGTGGCTCAGATTGTTACACTCACAATAATATCAAGCAGTCTCCAATAAAACAACTCCATACTTAACTAGACACACACACACAACCTCACCATTCATGATTACAAAACCAAGACAAGCCTCGTGCTCTAATACCAACTAAACAATAGAATACAAAATTAATTGAATGAAACTCGCATAACTTAAGTGAGAAGCCCCTAAGAACACCAAAACATTTCCTTTCATTAATAATTCAAAGAATCAATACAATCATATAAATATATATTTGAATATAGCGATCAAAATAAATATCAGAAAAATAGGATCTAAGTCCTAAATATGAACAATATAAAAAAACTAGCTAACAATTCCATCCTCCATTACTTTAAGTATTTACCTTTGATTTTCCTCCTTGTCAATAATTTTCATTCACCTTCATTCTTTCAAACTTATTATATCGAATATATTGGTTGTTTTACCATTTTCTTCATAATATTTTAAATTAAAAATTATAGATTCTAATAGAGAATTACACAACTACCAATTTGAATAAAAACAATAACACAGAGGAGATTAAACCTCGTGGGAAATTCAACCATAACACAATTAGTTTGAGTGATTTGTGCTTCTCAAAATATATTATTTTCCAAAAATTACCATATATATAGGAGGATAAATAAATATTATTAGTTTTTAAGTGTCATCATTATTACATAATAACACTGAAAAATGACATATTTCATAAGTGGGTAAGTGTCTTACCATGACATAATAACAATATGCATGCTACCCTCTCATCAGGTGCTCAAAATTATGCTCGAAAACCAAATTGTGACAATCTTGTCAAGCATAGCTTCAAATTGAAGGGTTCATCATTCTGAATCCAACAATGCAAATGACACTCAAATCCAAGTTCGTATGCAGAAGATATAGCAAGTCAAATTCAAGTTTGATGTGTCTATGTGGCAGGATTAGATGACATGGCAAGGGTTCCAATGAATATGGAAGTGCTAAGTGGCAGGTTTCCATTGGGTCCCCCATATCGCATATCAAAAAAGAAAAAGAAAAAGAAAAAAAAAGGCGCAATTTAAGAATCGCCCCCCACTAATCACATCGAACACACTATTGTTACGTTGTTACCACCTGTAAAGTTATGATTGTGATAAGACTACCTAACGTGGTATTTTTATGTGTTATAGTTCAATGCCCCAGTACCTATAGTAAAATTTCAATTGTGATCAGACCCAGACACGAGAATTTTATATATCACAGTTTAATACCCCGGCGTGTTCGCAATACTGTAATCATAGTGTTCCCATGTTAGCAAGACCTTTGGTTGTTGAACTTCACCGATTGTGATGAGCGGGAGGTTCCGAATGTGAGATTATATATGTTGCAGTTAATTATCCCAGACGAGTCCACAATACTACAATAGAAACATTGTTCTATTTTGGGAGCTCGGAGAAATTTCTAATTGCGATTTGGATACAGCGGATAGGTTATAGCCCATGAAATGATGAATTTCTTGCTCCATTAGTGGATTTTTGAGTGGAAATGGGGTTTTGGTTGGTTTTGGAGCATTCTGTCGAAAAAATAGTGGAAGAACTGGGAGAATTCATAACCTCTTCAATGTTAGGTTATGTTATATTCTTTCCATGACTAGCCAACGTAGTTAATCAGGGGATTAAAAGGGGGGCAGAACCCCACCTTCGTTGTGCTAATTGCATAGCGAGGGGGATCACAAGGGGTTTGAGGTGTGTAGGTAACCCCACTCTATGGGTTCCGGGGCAGTGCCCTAGAAAATTTTGTTTTTGGACCCTATATTAGGTTGGACGGACCTACCTATGGCTGTGTGTATGATTTCACACATGGTTTTGGACGCAATTGTTTTTGGTCCACAGTATTGGATACTTTGGCATGAATAAATATGTATTGTAACACTGAAAGGATCATAATGAAAAATCAATCTTGTAGTCCTAGTCTTGGGATCCAGGGGAAAATCTTTGTGTGTATGTGTTTTATATGTTATGCTCTTGCATTGTTTATTTTCTGTGTTTTAGAATTCGTATGCAGGTATTTTATGTACGGGGTTAAAACCTACATTTGGCATCAGAGTTGTTTTGGCTTCAAGGGGATGCCTTTATTACTAAGGGGTTTTGCTCGGGCCTGTGGTAAACCATGTCCAGTGGGAGATTTGTGGGATCAATTCTAGTGGTGAAAGAAGATGATGAGCAGTGGAAAGATAGAGATCGATAAATTTAATGGTCAGAGTTTTGAGTTATGGAAGCTCAAGATGGAGGATCTGTTGGTGGATAAAGATCAGTGGCTCGCAGTAGATCTAGGTTACTAATCTAGCAAGAGTGTCCAATGAAGGATGGAAGAAGTTGGATCGGAAGGTTAAGAGCACAATACGATTGTGTGTCTTAGATTTAGTATTACTGAATGTATCAAGGGAAGCTATGTCGAAGGATTTGTGGGACAAGTTAGGGACTTTGTACCAATCTATTTCTCTGGTGAATAAACTATTCCTACTGAAAATGTTGTATAACCTAAGGATGAAAGATGGAGACTCAGTGACAGAACATCTGAATGCATTTAATACTATGGTAAGTCAGTTATTATCTATTGATATTAAAATTTTAGATGAAGATAAGTGCATCAATTTGTTGTGTTCTCTACCCGATTCATGGGATAGTCTAGTTATTACAATAGGTAGCAATGCAACTTCCTTGTATTTTGATGAAATAGTATCATCCTTGCTGACAGAGGATATGAGACGGAAAAATATGGAGAGCCAGAATGGTGATGCTTTGTTTGTATGAGGATGGTCCCAGAACAGAAACAAAAATAAGTCATCTAGTGGGAGATCTAAATCTAGAAGGATATCTAAATATCTAGGAAAACATGTAAAGGTGGTGTGTTGGAAATGCCAAAAGGAAGGGCACTACAAAAGGGATTGTAAATGTAAAGCTCTTGATAATGGAAAGGTATCTGATGATTCTCCTTCTGTAGAGGCAAAAACCACCTCATATGAAGGTGGGGATGTGTACATTGCTTCTTCAAGTGCACATGTAGATTAGGAGTCATGGTTGATTGACTCAGGTGCATCCTTTCACTTCACTCCCCATAGAGAGTGGTTTTGCAAGTATGGGAAATATGATGGTGGTGATGTCTTCTTCAGGGACAACAAGAAGGATAGAATCATTGGTCACAGAAAAGTAAAGTTGAAGTTGCAAGGTGGAAGGGTTAGAACATTTCTGAGTGTTCTGCATATTCTTGCATTGGCCAGAAATCTAATTTCCGTAAGAAAGTTGGATGATCCAAGTATAAAAACAGCGTTTGAGAAGGATAACTGCAAAATTGTTAAAGGAGCACTGCTATTGATGTAGGGAGTTCGGATTGGAACTTTGTACAAGTTGCAAGGTAGCACTGTTATTGATGGGTGCAATAGTTCTGTGGTTCTTGAAAGTGAAGCAGAAAATCTAGTGGTCTCTAGAGAGAAGACCATGTTGTGGCATTAAAGGCTTAGACATATTAGAGAGAAGGCCCTTCGAATACTTCATGGTAAAGGTATGGTAGAAGGTACGAGTAATAGCTCCCTGGATTTTGCTTTCTGTGAAAATTGTGTATATGGGAAGCAAAATCAGGTGAGTTTCCCCTATGATGGTAAGAGGGAAAATAGATATTAGAACTTGTTCATAGTGATGTGTTTGGACCTATTAAGGTTCCATCACTAGGTAAGTTTGTGTACTATGTATCATTTATAGATGACTTCTCAAGGAATACATGGATATATTTCCTTAAGAAGAAATATGAAGTCTTTAACAGGTTCAAAGAATTTAAGGCTCTGGTGGAAAACCAAACAGAGAAGAATATAAAGGTGTTGAGGATAGATAATGGTGGAGACTTTTGTAGTAAGGAATTTGAAGAATTCTATAAGAAGCATTGTATATCGCAATAGAAGACTACTCCATACACACTTGAGAGAAATGGAGTTGTAGAAAGAATGAACAAGACATTGATGAAAACGACAAGAAGCATGCTCAGTGGTGTCAGGTTAGGACAAGAATTTTGGGTAGAGGTGGTGGAGACAACATGTTAGTTGGTTAATAGATCACCTTCATCAGTGTTGGAAGATAAGACTCCATAAGAGGTATGGACTGGTAAGAAACCTTCACTTTCACATCTGAGGGTATTTGGATGTGATGCATATGTACATGTTCCAAAGGAGAAAAGAACTAAGTTGGATAGTAAATCTAAAAAGTGCATCTTTATTGGGTATAAGGATGGTTTAAAGGGTTATAAGCTTTGGAACCCAGTAACAAGGAAGGTTGTGTACAACTGAGATATGGTGTTGAAAGAGATGAAATATTTTATTAAACATGAAGTCAAGCCAAAGGAACTTGAGAAGATATAGTTTGAGTTAAAGGAGGAAGAATCAAACTCTACAATAGAGGAGGAATCAGAAGATGAAGAGCCACAAAATCCGGGTGTGAGAAGATTAGTTCAAGAAAGAAAGCAACTGAAAAGGTATAGTCCATCTACTTTCTGTTCGAATTTTTCTTTATCTATTGTTGATGATGATCGCAGAACTGTGAAGGAAGCAGTAGGTTTAGAGGATGGAAAACTCTCGAAAGAGGCTATGGTTGATGAAATGGAATCTTTGCACAAAAATGAGGCTTGGGATCTAGTGGAGTTGTCAGCTGGAAGGAAACCCATTGGCAGCAAATGGGTGTTCAAGAAGAAGACAAATTCAGAGGGAAAGGTGGAGAAATACAAAGTTCGGTTGGTAGCAAAAGGTTACTCCCAAGTGCCAGGAATTGATTTTGGTGATATTTCTTCTCCTGTTGCCAAGGTTGCTTCTACTATATTAATTTTATCTGTTGCTGCTACTTTTTATTTTTAGGTAGAGCAGAAGGATGTGAAGACAACATTTCTTCACAGCGATCTGGAAGAGGAGATCTACATGAAGCAACTTAAAGATTTTGTAGTGGAAGGTAAGAAGGAAATGTTATGCAAGTTAGAGAAGTCTCTATATGGTTTAAAACAATCACCAAGGATGTGGTATCAGAAATTGATACATTCATATGAGGGCTTCGATTGACCAGAAGAAAACCAAATCAGTGTGTGTATTTTAAATTAATTGGTGACCGTGTTATTTATTTGGTCTTGTATGTGGATGATATGTTGCTGGTTGGAAATGACAAAGGAATTATCCAGGATTTGAAGTCCCATTTTTCCTCCAAATTTGACATGAGAGATCTTGGTGCTACAAACTATATTTTGGTCATGGAAATTAAAAGAGATTGGATAAATAGGAAGCTCTGGTTAAACAATAGGAAGTACTTCGAGACAATATTTCAGAGGTTTAATATGCAGGATAGTAAACCGGTGAAGGTTCCTATTTCTGTAGGTGTAAATTTATCTGCTGAATAATGTCCCAAGGCACATGAAGAGGAAGAGGACATGTCCCATGTTCCATATGCAAGTGCAGTTGGTAGCCTAATGTATGTGATGGTCTATACTAGACTAGACATTACACATGCAGTGGGAGTATTGAGCAGGTTTATGTCAAAACTAGGGAAGGAGCACTAGACAACAGTGAAATGGGTTTTTAGGTATTTGCGTGGCACTATTGATTATGGTTTGTGCTACCAAGGAAGATGAGGATTGGACAAATTGTTGGATATTCATGGCTTTGTTGATGCAAATTGGGCTGGAGATATGGATAAGAGAAGATCTACAAGTGGGTATGTGTTTGACCTATTAGGAGGTGCAGTTCGTTGGAAGAGTAAGAAACAATCTATAGTGGCAATGTCAACTACAGAGGCAAAACACATAGTAGCCACTCATGCAAGCAAGGAAGTGGTTTGGTTGCAGAGATTGTGTTCGAGTATGGGGTTAGTACACGGAGCTATAACGATAGACTGTGATAGCCAAAGTGCAATTTTATTTGCAAAGAACCCTACATATCATTCAAAGATAAAGCACATCGATGTTCAGTATCACTTTGTGAGGGACGTGATAGAAGATAAAAAGGTGTTGTTGGTAAAGGTGGACACTTTCAAGAATACTGCAGATGCATTGACAAAATCTGTGAGCTTTGAAAAGTTGTCTTGGTGTAGAAAAACAATGAGCATTGTAGGGCTGGATAAATGACTAAGCTCTCTTGTGACCCCCTATGGAAAGAAAACAACAAGTGGGATAATGTTGGGATGTGTTATATTCTTTCCACGACTAGCCCACGTAGTTAATCGGGGGGTTAGAAGGGGGGCAAAGCCCCCCTTCGTTGTGTTGATTACATATCGTGGGGGATCACAAGGGTTTTGAGGGGTGCAAGTAACCCCACTCTATGGGGTATGGGACAACACCTTGGAAAATTTTGTTTTTGGACCCTATATTATGTTGCGTGGCATTAAGAACCACCCTATATTTATATGTATAATAAATGGGCTAATCTCCATGATACATAGGAAAAATGGGAGGCAATTTTATCAATAATATAATACGTATATATAATTTTTTTGGTGAATCTCTCACTAGATTATATTTTCTTGTACAGTGATGGAGAATATTTCACTAAATTATAAAATCTTGTAAGATCTTGGCAAATATTTTAATGAATAATAAAACATTGTAAAGTCTTGGCAAATGTTTTGTTAAAGTATGAAACCATATATGATAATAAGAAAACATATTCATTAAACTGTAATATACTAACGTACATGTTTGGAAAAAATAAACATTATTTTCTCTTCCTATAAACAATGTTCCAAGTTTCAGTGGTCATGTTTGTCAAGGTTCTTACAATACACTTTTTCATATCCTTCTATTAGTTTTGATAATATTCCACAGCAAAGTTCTTGTAGGTGTTGATATTGACCACGAGTTCTGTCAAGGTAGGAGAGATTAATCTTTTCTCTACAACTTTTTTCAAGCTCCCACTTTTTTCAAATTATCAAATTTATTTCTTATTACATACACTCCAACTATGAGATAAAAAAAAAACACATCAAGTTTGTTTACCGCAACATGCCAAAAAGTAGCAAGCCCCAACTATACTATATAATAAAGTATTAGGTATCCCAAAGGCTTGAAGGGGATCTAATTGAAAGAAAGAAGTGACCATTGTGAGAAGCCTTCCAATCAATATCTGAATATATAAATGTAGATTTATTATGTTTTTAATTGGAAATCTTCAATTAAATAACAAAATTTAATTACATCTCTCCCAATATAAATTGCTTATTATCATAATTCACTACCCTCATATGCCTCGCATTTTTTAACAGCGTTGTAACATGTAGATTAATTTCCTTTTTTTGTGAACAATCTCCACCTTTTAGGAAAATATGGTGCAGTGGCTCCAACCCCTAGAGATCATTAGGACAAACTAAGAATACCACAGAAGATGAAAGGTTGTACAAACCAACTTATATTTCAAACAACTAATCTAACATCAGTACCTAAACTTTTTCATGAAGATATAATATTGAGAATGTTTGAGAAATGGTGGGAAATCTTTTGTGGGGGTGACGCGGAAAGAGTGATAAGGTTTCATTATTTTGAATTTTTTCTTAAATCTGAAAAACCAATATTAATGGAGATATTGGTATTTTTTACTAAATTTTGTGAAGTGACTAAATGTAGCTTTAACCATTCACATTAAGAGGTTTTTAAAATATAATTTCCTAAGTCTATTTAATATCTTCATTATCATAAAAACCAACCCATATCCATCTTAAATCCACATCTACCACTCTTAGAGGGATGAAATGTATTTATTCCTCTGAGCACTTGGTTGACCAAGAATTAAGATGGATCTAAGATAATAGAATTTCCCCTTCAAATAGTCCATGCTGACATGAATACCATGGTATTACCATGGGTCAATACCATGGGTTATCATAAACCTGGAGCTTAAAAATTACTATTAGTAATTTGTAAAAAATAATAAAAATAATAATTGATTTTTATTTTATTTTTTGTTTTAACCAATTTAAAATGTTTAACATACGTTAAATTACAACATCCATTTTTACTCTTGATCACCAAATCCTGAGAGGGATCAAATATTTTTTCACTCTATGCTAGTTTGTGTATCATGATATTTGATCGCTCTCGGGGCTTAGTAGATCCAGAGTAAAGATGGATCTATGATGGTTTAATTCCCCCCTTTAAATAGGCTACATTCCACGTGAATACCATGGGTAAATACGATGTGCCATTCTTATTTTTATTAATACTAATATTAAGGTTAATAATTTTTTTTCATGGCACTAATAATAATCTAGCCCATGGTATTTGGCCGATAGTATTTTGCCCATAGGTTTCACCTAAATCTAACACATTTTTTGAGTGTTCATAAATATAAGGTGACTTATGGAGTAAATATAAAAAAATGTTTTATTTATTTACCATACCTCCACTTTATTTATATTTTTATTAATTTACCATACCTCTTTTACAAATATGGTATTTGGCCCATAGGATTCACTTAAATAAAACCTCTTTTTTGAGCCTTCATAAATAGAAAGAGGGTTATGGACTAAATATAAAAAGAGGTTTTATTTATTTACCATACCTCTAGTTTATTTATATTTTTATTTATTTACCATACCTTTTGAGTAAGTATAAAAAGAGGTTTTATTTATTTACCATACAAAGAGGTGTTATTTATTTACCATACCTCCACTTTATTTATATTTTTATTTGTTTACACCCTTGCATGTATATAACATGACTGATGGAGTAAATATAAAAAATGTTTTATTTATTTACCATACCTCTAATTTATTTATATTTTTATTAATTTACCTTACCTCTTTTATAAATATGGTATTTGGCCCATAGGATTTACTTAAATAAAACCTATTCATGAAAATTAGGGTGAATGGAAGGTTGTAACTCCTAATTTCAAGGGCTAAATTTATCTTTTTTACCCTCTCCCTTAAAATAAGGTGGGCTAACCTCCATACCTAGTCTTTTTATAAAATAAATCTGAGGTGATTTGTAAAAATGTACTATGATACAAAATATTCGCCCACTAAAAATTTTAAACGCCCTAATTTCGCCAAAGGGCGAAAATTCGCCCCTAAAATTTTCCATGTTGGGCTGACCTAGCTATGGTTTTCTGCATGATTTTGCACATGGTTTTGGACACGATGGTTTGGCTTTGTGCATGATTTTGCACATGGTTTTGGACACGATGGTTTTCAGTCCATGGTTTTGGACGCAATGGCTTTCGGTCCATGGTATTGGATGCTTTGCCATGTATAAATATGTATTGTAACATTGAAAGGATCATAATGAAAAATCAATCTGGTAGTCTTGGTTTTGGGATCTAGGGGAAATCTATGTGTATATGTGTTTTATGTGTTATGCTCTTGCATTGTTTATTTTCTATATTTTAGAATTCGTATGCAGGTATTTATGTACGAGGTTAAAACCTACATTCAGTTCTTATCAAAATTAGATGCAAAAAGAGGATAGGTAGCCATTTCTAAGTTTTTGAACTCATTGAGATAATTTTCAGGGGCTAGATAGCCATTTTTGCGTATTCTGAACTCATTAAGATAGTTTTCATGGGCTAGATAGCCAATTTTGAGTATTATAAACTCATTGAGAAATTTCTGATTGTGATTTGGATACAGCTGATAGGTTATAGCCCACTAAATGACAAATTTCTCGCTCCATTAGTGGATTTTGGAGCGGAAATGGGGTTTTGGAGCATTTTGTGGAAAAAATAGTGGAAGAACTAGGAGAAGTCATAAATTCTTTAGTTCTTATCCAAATTAGATGCAAAAAGAGGCTAGATAGTGTAATTGATTGGAAGTTGGACCGAGGAGATGTAGCCTAAGAGGGGTGAATCCTTTATCATGTACTTGATGTGTGTTGTATTTTGATGTTCTTTGCTATTATTTTTACTGGTCTTCAACATATATATTTATGTTAAACTGTTTTATAACATTTACATAACTCTCATGGGAATCATTTTATTAAGAAAAGGTATTGAATCCTTGAGCACTTGATAAGAAAATGATAAGCATCTTGGGTTTTATTTTGAATGGGGAATTGGCAAATCATTACTAATATGCTCCATTTCAAGTTGGTACCAGACCACTATTTTTTTCTTACTAGATTTGTTTTGTGAAAGAAGTATTTAATTATTTGCAAATTTATGTCATGCTTACAAGGTTAAAACTCAAAATAGGAGAGGGGAAGCTAGTTGAAATACCTATAGTTGGCTCAAGGGGAAGAAGAGAAAGGTTGCCAAAGTCTTCTACGCCAGTACATCCTCAAGATGCAAAAGTTGTTTTCCAGTCTCCAGAGATCATGTCTCGTGAACTTATCATGATAGAATATGAGAAGACCTTCATAAAGGATTTCTTTGATATGTTAGAGATGGTTAAGGTCCCCTATGAAGAGAGGAATAGTAGGTTGCAAGGAGAAAGTTCCAAGCCTCCCAATGGAGAAGGCTTTTCAAAGGAGGTAATGGAAAATAAGATAAAGGAAAATGAAGTGATGGGAATGGAGGAAAACCTCCACCATCTCCACCATATTCTTCATGTTCTTCTTCGAAGTCATATTCACCCTCTTCCAATACTACAACCCATACTCATACTCATCATCATTATTTGAAAGGAACTGGTAAATCTCCTTTTCTACAACTTGATGTTAAATTCGAGTTACCTATGTACAATGGTGAAGTTAATGCAGAGAAGCTAGATAACTGGATTCATCAATTGGAGGTTTATTGTAGAATTCAAAACCTTCAAGATGATGACATAAAAATTCAATTGGCTTCATATCTCCATTATTACTGGGTTGGGACTCAAGGCGAGACGAAGGCACTATGGAAAGAAGGCTACAAGGGTTTCGGCAGGCTACGAGATTCTCCATCCATGGTTAGAGGTAGAGGAGGGATCCGGTCTCCCTCCTTCAACGAGGTCATGGCCAACAAGGGAAAAAAACCCCCAGAAAAAGTCAAATAAATAGTGGAAGAAGAAAGGATCAATATGGAAAAGAAAGAGGGGGAGAACAAAATAAGGGACAACAGCAGCACTAGAAACAAGGAGGAAGAGGACAAAAAGAAACATGAAACAAAAGAGAAAAAATAGAAGGGGCCTTATAAACCCAAAGCTGAAATAACACCCAGAGTCATTTTAAATGATCTTGTGCTACAAGTGCACAAGGAGCACATGCAAACCTATGCAATCATTTGCAAATTCATGGGACTCTGGCCCACTAAAAAAGCCTTACAGACTTGGATCAAGTACCACTGGAAACCCAAAGGAAGCATAGATCTACACCTTGGGTCAAAGGGTTTCTTTACAGTGGTGTTCACAAACATCGAGGATAAAGACAGAGTGTTTGAAGGAGGGCCCTACTTCTACGCAGCAGCAGGTCTCTACATGAGGCCATGGAAGATGAACTTTGTCCCGGAGAGGGAAACTTTCACCTCAGTCCCGGTTTGGGTAAGACTCTATTCCTTACCTCTTGATTATTGGCAACCTGAATTGTTAACTGCCATAGGCAACAAGTTAGGTAGATTTATCAAGACCTCAGAAGCTACTAGAAGAGGAAAATATACTTCTTTTTCCAAGATTTGTGTGGAGATGGATTTATCAGGAGCTCTTCCAAATGAGGTAATACTAGAAGTTTTTGATGAAGAATGGATTCAAACGGTGGACTATGAACATATTCCGTTCAGGTGTCATAAATGTCATGAACATGGGCATCTTCTCAGAGACTGCCCTCTCAGCAAAGTGGAGAATATTACTAAAACTAACACAATGAAAGACCGGGATAGCTTTCACAAGGTGGTCCATAAAGGAAAAGGTGGAAAAAGAGGGCCAAAGCTGCAACAAAGGGATGGATATCAAAGTGGGCAAAATCGGTTCCAAGTATTGGGAGAGGAGGAAGAAAAAGCAACAGAAAATCAAGCAAGGGAAGGAAGTACGAGGGAGAAGGAGAAGGAAGGTAAATGTGAGCAAACTCAGGAAAATTCTAAGAAGAAAGAAATAATGATGAGTGATATAGACACAGAGATGGATCAAGAAATGACACAGAGTGAAATGGATCTGGAGGAGACAGAACTGCAGGGGATTCTAGAAAGAGAAAACCTAGATCTAGAAGGGTTTTTATTTCAAGGAACATCTGGAGGGGTGGAATCGTTACCCCTGGAAGATCTTAATAGAGTACAGCAATTGTATTTATGGAAAACTCAGGAAAAAGGTCCAGAGAAAGAAAAAAAAGAGGAATAGAATGAGCAATGAAGGAGTGAAGACAATAAAATCTACTCCGGGATTGGCTACCAAAAACCAAGGAGAAAAGAGAGGCAGAAAAAAGAAAAATGAACTATTGATGGAATGCAAAAAGCTCATGATAGATTCAGGTAAGATGAAATATCTTACCAGCTACTCCTTCACAAATATTTAATGATGAAGTTCATTTCTTTCAATATTAGAGATCTAGGCAGTAAACGAAAGCAAAGATTGCTAAATAATAGAATGAAACAGGCTACTCTAGATATACTTTTTATCCAGGAAACAAAATGTTCCATTCAAAGGTTAAGAAAACTTCATAGCAAGTGGCTTAATAAATATGAATATCTAGAAGTTAAAGCATAGAGTACAACAGGAGGTATTCTCATGCTCTGGAATCCCCAAAGAATGGATGTAATCGATGCTGAAGTTGCACGGAATTATTTATGAGTAGTGATACAACCTGTTGGTGATAAGAGTACCTATCTAGTCATGAACGTGTATGGCCCTCAAAGAATAGAGGACAAACTCAAGTTTACAGAATCCCTAATGAATCTAAGGGAAAGACATGTCGAAATACCCTAGATTATGGGAAGAGATTTTAATATGATAAAATCACTTTCGGAAAAGAAAGGGGGCACCAGAGCCCTTAATAAAGACTCCTTAGCCTTTCAAACCTTTTCAGATAACATGAAACTAGTGGATGTGGAGACATGTAATGGCCTCTTCACCTGGAACAATAAGAGAGGAGGAGAGTCTTAGGTAGCTCCAAGATTGGATAGATTCATTATCTCTGAGAATCTCATGCTTTCAGATAAGGAAATAACAGCTAGTGTTCTTCCAGTGCGAGGTTCAGATCACTGGCCAATTCAAATGGAGATCCAGGGTATAGTCACCCCCAGAATAGACCTTTCAGATTTGAGAATATTTTGCTTTCACACCCAGACTTCATTAGTAATATTGGGAAATGGTGGGCTGAATATCTACAAATTCAGGGAACTAGGATGTGCATGCTTCATAAAAGATTAAAGTGCAAAAAAATAAGGCTCAAAGAATGGAATAAGAAGAATTTTGGCAACATTTTTGCAGAAAAGAAACTGGTGGAAATTAAAATGTAGGTTCTCAACCAAGCTATGACCTCGGAAGGTTTTGATAAAGATAAGAAGGATCTAGTGGAGAAATATTATCAATATTGGGAAAATTGGTGTAAACGAGAGGAGATTATTTGGAGACAAAAGTCTAGAGTTCAATGGCTCAAAGAAGGGGAGTGTAACACTAGATTTTTTCACAATTCCACCATCGTGAATAGAGCACACAACAGAATATCTTCACTGAAAAATAAGGATGGAAAACTTCTTCAATCCCATGAAGAAATAGAGGCTGAGTTGGTTCAACACTTCTATGAAATAGCCTAGGAAAATAATTCTTATAGAGAACATTTCATCAAGGACGTCACTATGCATATACCTAAGCTAGTGACTAGAGAGGATAATTTCAATCTCAACAGACCAGTGGCAGAAGAAGAGATTAGTGAGGTTCTTAAAGACATGCTGAATGGCAAAGCACCAGGCATGGATGGTTTGAATGTAGACTTATTTAAAGCCTATTGGAATGTTGTAAAAGAGGACATTTTGAAGGTGGTGGAAGACTCTAGAAGTAATAGAACCATCTTACAGGTGCTCAATACCTCCTTCATCTCTTTGATTCCTAAATAGGATAATGCTCATCCACTAGATAGGAATAAACCCATAGCACTTTGCAATGTGGTCTACAAAATTATTTCCAAGGTTGTAGCCAACAGACTAAAACCTCTTCTCCCCTCTCTGATATCAGGGGAACAATCAGGGTATGTAGAAGGCGGACAAATTTTCGATAATATTATTCAAGCACATGAAGTGGTTCACTCTTTAACCAGTAGAAGGAAATTTGGTATGATCTTGCAACTAGACATAGCAAAAGCCTATGACAAGGTGAACTGGATCTATATCAGGAATATACTTAAGGATTTTGGTTTTGATCACATCTAGGTAGGATGGATAATGGCCCTAGTCACCTCTTCCAGCTTTTCAGTTTTGTTCAATGGCTCTCCTTCTGAGATTTTTATTCCTTCCAGAGGGCTAAGACAGGGGACCCACTCTCTCCCTTTCTCTTCATTCTTATGATGGAAGGCCTCTGACGGGCTATCAAGCATGCTAAAGTAATGGGTTGAATTTAAGGTCTCACTCCGAAGGAGAACGGTCAAGCCGTAACTCATCAACAATTTGTAAATGACACCATGTTACAGGGTATCCCCGCTGTCAAAGAGGCTCGGGAATTCAAACAAATTCTGAATGACTTTGCCATGGCCTCAAGTATGGAAGTCAACCTCTCCAAATCAAATATTTTTTCTTTAATACCAATATTGCTATTCATAGAAACATCTCCAGAATTTTAGGCTTTCAGAGGGATACCCTCCCTTCCAAGTACTTAGGAGTTCCTTTAACTGCGAAACCTCTGCACAAGAACATTTTGGAACCCTTGATCACCAAAATGCAAGATAAATTTAGAAAATGGATGAGCAGATCACTAAATCTGGTAGGTAGACTAGTGCTGACAAAGGTTGTGCTCCAAGAAATTCTAATTTTCATGCTTTCAGCATTACTAGTCCCCATAGGAGTCTTGTAAAAATTTAGAAACATTCAGAGAGACTTCCTCTGGGGAAGGGAGGAAACCAGGAAGAAATGGGCCTTGGTCTCTTGGGAAAAGATTTGTAAACCCAAGAAGCATGGGGGCTCAGGCTTAAATGACCAAGAGATCCTAAGTAAAGTGTTAGGAGCCAAACTCTGGTGGTGCTGGGTGACAAATCCTAAGGCACACTGGGCAAACATATGGAAAGAAAAATATTCTAGCTCATGGAATTACACTACCCTCATAAGAATGTATGGAAACATAAAAGGCTTAGCTGTCTGGAGCAAAGTCTGGGCGAACTGAGGTTTAGTTCAAAAAAATAGTTTTTGGGAAATCAGAGAAGAAGACCTAGCTCTTTTCTGGGAGGAAAAATAGCAACAAGAAGCAAGACTGCTAGAAGAGGAGTTTTTGAACCTAAAACATGAAACTGACACCCAAGGTTTAAAACGAGTGAAATATTTTTGGGATAACACCCAAAACAATGGAAAGTGGAGGAAATGGAAGAATATAAAGTGCAGGAATGATGAGATACTGACAAAAAAGGTAGAGGCTCTTGGGAAAAAGTTGGATCAAAGAAGGATACTAGTTTCTATTGGGAAGGATCAACTCAGATGGGGAAACAATAGTGAAGGCATCTTCAATATCAAGGAAGCAAAAAATATTCTCCTAGAGCTAGTTTCCTAGGCTCCAAATTGAACCTGGCTACAACTTTAGAGACACCAAGGGTTGATGAAAATAAAACTCTTCATGTGGTTGGTTCATCACAGGAAAATCTTGACCTGGGACAACATTAGAAAGAGGGTCATGTTAGGTCCTTCCATCTACAAGCTCTGTGAAGCCCAAGAGGAAACTATGGAACACCTTCTCAAAGTTGTAATTACACTTCCAGGTTGTGGGATGATTTTGCCAAAATCTTTCAACAGTCAGACAGGGATAAAGAGAGTATTATTAACACACTTATCAGATGGAGGAGACACTTTTCAGATTATGAAGTTCTCAACCTTACTTGGGCTCTCATGCTAGGTTTTATTATTTGGAATATTTGGAAAGAAAGAAACAAGAGAATCTTCAAAGTGGAAAAGAGACATGCTCTTAGCCTCTTTGAGCAGATCTTAAAGAAGATCAGGGAAACAGTCAGCTCTTTAATCAGGAATTTTCCCAAAAATCCTCCCTTAGGTACTGAACTACGAACTCTCAAGCTGTTAGGATTGCAGGAGATCATCTTACCACACCAGAACAATTCAGCTAACAAAAAGGATGCTGAAAAGGAGTATTGAGAACCTCCCCCAAGAGGCTTTTTGAAATACAATGTTGATGGGGCCTCAAAGGGTAACCCTGGTAAAGAAGGATATGGGGGAGTTCTGAGGGATGAAGCAGGTAACATCCTCTCCCTTTTCCACTGTCATTTAGGAAGAGCTACTAATAACATGGCAGAATTAATGGAAATGGAGCAAGGCCTGGAATTTTTGAAGCAGGAGGACTGTCACAATGTAATCATTGAAGCTGACTTAGAGTTAGTTATAAACTCGGTAAAAATAATTTACTATGGCTCAAAGCCAGAGAAAGTGTCATAGCACTGGAAATTGATTCAAGTTTTCCAGAGAATTTAGGGTCACCTTCAAGGGCTTAACTCTGTCAGGTTCAATCATGTGCGTAGAGAGGCCAACAAACTGGTGGATTTCTTGGCCAACGAAAGGGTTAGGCGCAAGGACAATAGAATCTGATGGGCTGGAAAGCTCTACCACAAAGCATTTTAAAAGCCCGTAGTCACAACTTGGTGGAAAAGGATAAGGAAGTGTTCAAGAATAAATCTCAAAAATATAGGTCTCAATGATCAGATCTTGGTTGGTTTCTCTCTTTGGGGTCAAACAGGTAAAATGATGGCCCCGGATAACTCTGCCAGATTGGATTGTCTCTTCTTCTATAATCCACTGTGTAAGGAAAAAGTTTTCCTCAATTCAGGAAAAAGCTTTGGGGAATAATCATTGGTAGAGGAGATGGAGGCTTCCGCATCCTAATTACTATGGTCGAGTGAATACTCAGCAACTTGAGCGGTTTTCAGGATATCGCACCGCTTTTCAACAGAAAGGGGTTTTGGAGTATGGGCAATGATTCCATACAAAGCATGACATGTGGTGGATGAGCAGATTCAAAAACCACCCCTATCGCGTCGTAAAGGTCGATAACATCCGGTGGTGCGATATCACACACAACCGTCCATATTTTTGAAGCCATCCAACGATTAGGTTGGATCAAGCAGTTTCATGGTGCGAGAGTTTAAATACCTTGCTTATTTCAAAAGCATTTTGCATTTCCGTCATCATATCAAAAGAGGATTTTGAACGAGGGCGTTCAAAGAGACTAGCCAACGGGGAGTTTTCGAAGGTTTTTGTGGTTGGCACATGGGCCCTAATATTCCTGTTTCCCCTTTTTTGTAAGAAACTAAAGGAGTTTGGAGTGCCTTTCTCTTTAGGGAAACATTCTGGTTGGCCCTAGTCCACAGAGGGTGGCAAATGTTTGTATATTTTGTAAATTTCTTACATACATGAAATAAAAGGTCTGTTTCTTGCTTTAGCAAAAAAAAATCAATTGGCTTCATTGAGAATGGGGGTGGAACAGTTGTATGATGGTCAATAAGGACTCAAGACGAGATCAAAAAACATGGTAAGATCTATATTTCTTGGAATGATTTCATTGCAATTGTAAACAGATAGTTCTACCCTTTAGCTCATATGCAAAAATATATCATGAATTGGCAAAATTTTAGACAATTAAATGGTCAAAATGTGCAAGAGTATACTCAAGAGTTTTGGAAAAGATCTCTTATTATGAGATTAGACTTATAGTCACAATATACTTTGTTGAAATACATAGGGGGGTTGCATAACTATCTTCAACATACCATTCTTATGTTTAGCCTCACAAATCTTGATGAGGTATGTGTTCAAGATACACACCTTGAAGCAAGAGGTAAAAACGTACTAGAAGAAGGTAGGAGGAAGTCATTTCAGAGTGGTGAAAAAGGAAATAAATTTAAAGAAAAGGAGAATAAAAATGCTTCTATTAAGAAGGAAGGGAAGAAACCCATGTGCAACAGTTGTTCTAAGGATGGTCATGATGAAGCACATTGCTGGAAGCATCATCTAGAATTAAGACTGAAGGAATTTAACAATGAAGGGAAACAAAGGACAAACACTACTTCATAACAAGACTTGGGTTTCGACTCTGGAGATGAAACCAAGATTGCAGCCATAGCCACTAAGGGAAAAGCCATGGAAAAATAAAGTAAAGAGGAAGTTGTGGCAAGCACCAGTGCATCAAATAACTCCAATAATTCTTCAAATGAGGAGAACAAAATTTATTTGTTCCATATCAGAGCTATTTCCAAACACACCATGATTGAGATGTCGTTTGACAGTGGATCTCAAGCAAATTTAATTTCTATGGATTTGGTCAAGAAATTGAATTTGGAAACCATGCCTCATCATAAACTGTATCTGTTGGGTTGGATAACCAAGGATGCCAATTTTCAAGTTACATGGAAATTTGTTTCTAGTTTTGCAATCACTACCAATTTCATTGATGAAGTCAAATTAAATGTTGTGCCATTAGATATTTTTGGGATTGTGTTGGGAAACCCATATCTGTATGACAGGAAATTCGTTTTCCACTGATTTGAGAACAAATATCATTTGTCCAAAGATAGGATGAAGTATATTGTGAGAGGCCGTTGCCAAAAGTTTAGTCTGTCTTTAGCAAGCACAAGAGAAATCAAGTGACTAGTAAATTTTGGCAAGAGTCTCATTCTCCTTATAATCAAGCAGAAGAATGACATGGAACATGAATCCTTTTTAGGTTGTCATATGAAGATGAAAGTTGAATTCGTTGATGTGGTCAATTAATATGGAGACATGTTTCAAGAACTAAAAGGATTGCCTCTGAAAAGAAGAATTCAATATGAAATTCAACTACATGTTAGGTTGTGTTATATTCTTTCCACAACTAGCCCACATAGTTAACCAGGGGGTTAGACGGGGGCTGGAGCCCGCCCTTCGTTGCACTGATTGCCTAGCGGGGGGGTCACAAGGGGCTTAAGGTGTGTAGGTAACCCTACTCTATGGGGTCTAGGGAAGCGCCCTGGAAATTTTTGGTTTTGGAACCTATGTTAGGTTGGGGGGACCCACCTATGGTTTTGTGCATGATTTTTGCACATGTTTTTGGACGCCATAGTTTTCAGTCCATGGTTTTGGATGCGACGGTTTTTGATCCATGGTATTGGATGCTTAGGCATGTATAAATATGTATTATAACATTGAAAGGAAGATAATGAAAAATACAGCTAGTAGTCCCAGTTTTGGGATGCATGGGAAATCTTTGTGTATATGTGTTTTATGTGTTATTCTCTCACATTTTTTATTTTATTCGTCTTAGAATTTGTATGCAGGCAATTTATTTACAAGGTTAAAACCTAAACTATAGCAGAAATGTCCACTGACAAACATCAGTATTTATGAAATGTCAATTCTGGAAAGTTTAAAAATAAAGAAACAAGTACAAGAATTGTTGGATAAAGTTGTAATTCATCCCTCGACTTCACCATGTGGTTCACCAATATTATTGGTATCTAAGAAATATGAAACCTGGTGCATGTGTGTACATTATTGAGCTTTGAATAAGACTACAATAAAGAATTGATACCCACTGCCCATAATAGATGATTTTCTAGACCAGTTGAAAAATGCAAAATATTTCACTAAATTAGACTCAAGAAGTGGATATCATCAAGTAAGAATAGCTGAGGAGGATATTTGGAAGACTACTTTTAAACCAAACAAGGAATTTTTGAGTCGCTGTTTGTGCCTTTTGGTCTTTAAAATGCTCCATCTACATTCATTAGAGTTATGAATGATGTTTTAAGATCATTTCTTGATGAATTTGTAATTGTCTATTTAGGTGATATTTTTATATTCAACAAATCATGAGAAGAGCATGTCAAGCATGTGAGGAAAGTTTTGGATATCATGAGAAAAGAACAGTTATTTCTAAAGATGTCTAAATGTGAATTTGTGAAAACTTCCTTAGAGTATTTGGGCCACATAGTTGGAGTTGTTGAGCTGAAGATTGACCCCTCTAAAGTTTCGACCATTGTGAATTGGCCAATACCTAAATTAGTCACTGAAGTAAGGAGTTTTCTTGGAGTAGTGCAGTACTGGAGGAAGTTTATTGCTAACTCCTCTTCCATAGTAGCTCCACTACATGCTTTGACCAACATGAATGTTGTCTTCCAGTGGGGAGGAAAAGAAAACCATTCGATGCTTTCAAACAAAAGATTAGTTCAGCGCCAGTTTTCGCATTGTTGGAATTGAAACAACCCTTTGAAATACAAACAAATGCAAGTGACTACGCCATGGGTACAGTTCTTTCACAACATCGTAGTCCCATTTCATTTCATTCTAAGATTTTTAATGGTGTTGTTATTAATTATCCTATGTGTGATAAAGAGATTTATGCATTGGTACAAAGTGTGAATAAATGGAAGCTTTACTTGATGGGAAAATAAACCATTATTCACATTGATCATCATCCTCTGCAATATCTATAATCTCAAACCAAATTGTAGGAGTCAAGGCACTTTTGTTGGATGGATTTTTTATAGAAATTTCACTTTGTAATCAGGTACAAGAAAGGTATTTATAACAGATTTGTTGATATGCTTTCTAGACCAGTTATTAATGTAGCCATTCTACTCAAGAACCATTTTGTTATGCCTGAAAGGTATGTTGAATAATATGCACAGGATGTTGACTTTAAATATGTATATTTAAACCTGAGTCAAGGCCACCAAGTTGAGGAATTAGACTACCATGTACATGATAATATGTTGTATCATTTGGGAAAACTTTTTGTTCCATGGGGAGAGAGAGTAAATGTCACAAGGGAAGCACACACTTCTCTTATCACTGGACATTTTGGTGTGAGTAAAACAGTGGCAAATCTTCAGAGGTATTTTTATTAGCCTAGTATGATTAAAATTGTGTCACGTTTTATTAGAGGTTGTTCATTGTGTGGAGTCAGTAAGCCTAGTAATAGGAAACTAGGATTGTACACATCACTTCCAATGCCTTCACGGCCATGGGAAAGTGTTCCTATGGATTTTGTAGGAGGTCTTTCTTTATCAAGGAAAATTCATGATTATTTGTATGTAGTTGTGGATAGGTTCAGCAAGATGTGCATATTAATTCCTTCTAAAAAGAAAATTACAGTGAACAAATAGCTCAACTTTTCTTTCAAAATGTATGAGCTCATTTTCGATTGCATACTTTTATTGTAAGTGCTCGATTTTTTGGGAATTTTTGGTCAATTTTATGGAACTTGATGGACAACAAGTTGAACAAAAGTAAAACCTTTCATCTGCAAATAGATATTTAAACTGAAGTGGTTAACAGGACACTTATTCATTTTCTAAGAGGATATTGCAGCAAACATCCAATGTTGTTGGATGAACAGTTCTGTTATATTCAGCATGATTACAACCGAGAAAAACACTCTTGTACTCTAACTTTTCCTTTTGAAGCATGTCTTGGTTATTTTCCTAAATCTCCTTTGGATTTCACCTTTTATAAATATGTAGCTATAGATGTACATAGTGACATAGATAGAGCAAATAAATTCATTGAGAAAATTCAGTTGATTCACCAAATACTTTAAGAACAACTAGAAAAATGTCAAGGCAAGTATAAGGAAAGGCATGATAAGCATCATGTGGATCATTAGTTTCAAGTAGCTTATGAATTTTGGCTATAAATTAGAAATGAAAGGCTTCAAGGTGAAGGTAAAAAGTCGAAACCAATTCGTTATGCTCCATTTAAAATTCTGGAAAAGATTGGTAATAATGCTTTCAAGCTTGATTTTCCTTCCTATATGCAAATTTATTCCATTGTTAATGTTGAAAATTTTAGATTGTATGAACCTCCTTTGATTGAATATGGAGGAGTGAAGTTTCAAATTCCATCTATTGAAGACTTTTCTCCAGAATTCCTTGATGTGCTTCAACAAGACACTATACTTGATAGAAGGACAAGGACAACTAAAAGAGGATGTATGGATTATATTCGAGTGGGTCACATAGCTACACATCCATCAAAGGCCAAATGGAATGAAGTGGGGAAGGTGAGGGAAAATTACCCTCATTTTTTCAATAACTAAATATAAATATTTTGGGGTCCAAGAGGATTCCAGTTGGGAGGAGTGATTAGGTGCTTAGAATTATGTTAAAAATCAAAGAGTTAGAATCTTATCAAACTTATCTTTAGATTGAACGTCTCGTCATTCTGAATCCAATGGTGTGAACATAACTCAAATCCGCATTCATATGTAGAATATAGAGCAAGTCAATAACTACAAGAAAAAAGGTCATTAGTGAGGTTCATGCATGTGATGGGCCTTTAAGGTCCATCACCAATGTCACATATGGTGACGTTCTTTAAAAAAGCATTGTTGTAAGTGTATATAGTGATGGTCCTTTAAGGTTTGTCACCAAAGCCATTTTCAATGACACTTTTGGTGAGCGTCATTGAAGGCCCATCACTAATTCTCTCTTTGGTAACACTTTTGGTGTGGGTCGTTAAAGGCCCGTCACTAATTCTCTCTTTGGTGACACTTCCAGTGACAATATTTTATTAACCCTCACTAATGCTATTTTTGGTTACTTTTGGTGATGGTCAAAAAATGTTAGTCATCATCGATCACTCTAGTGAGTTTTTTATGATGCTTCATGCCTGTGACAAAAATCTAAGGTCCGTCACCAATGTCACATATGGTGATGGTCTTTAAAAGAAAGTAGTTCTAAGTGTATATAGTGATGGTTCTTTAAGGTTTGTCACCAAAGCCATTTTCAATGACACTTTTGGAGAGGGTTGTTAAGCCCCGTCACTAATTGTCTTTTTCGTGACACTTTTGGTGAGGGTCATTAAAGGTTGATCACTAATTCTCTCTTTAGTGACACTCTTGATGACAATCTTTTATTGAGTGTCACCAATACTATTTTTGGTTACTTTTGACGATGGTTAAAAAAATTTCACCATAATTGATCATTCTAATGAGTTTTTTTATGACGCTATGTACCTATTACTATATTTTTTGTCAAAAGATAATGATTTAAAACCATTGTTGTGTAGTCTTTTTCATTATGTGTCCAAGGTCATAGTGTTTATAGTGAGTCGATTTGTTAAGAAGTAATTAGTGTGTATCATTTCCCTTAGGTCATAAGAATATAGCTTTCTTATGACTCAACAGATGAACTAGGAATAATAGTGCTACACAAAGTGGACAATAAAAATAGCACCATAAAATTAAATCAAACCATCAGACCAAAAACTTGTCTCACATGTGTTAGCGTGACTTTTCATTCCTTAGCATGCCCTGGCACTCCTTAGCTATCATTCCCTCACAACTACCCTTACATTTTTTGCAACATGGGAACCCAACAAAATCCTACCTCAACTATAACAACAACTTAACTATAACAACAGCTTGACCAAGTTACAATTACTACAACTAGACTATGCCTTGTTCACCTAAGAACATCCTATAACTCATCTTAGGCTACTCATGTATAATTTCAACTTATCCAACTTAACAAGTTACAAATACAAGGCTCACATCCAACCATGGTCATAAAATTAGACAACTAGGAAACAAATTTTACATCTTGACATGCCATAACATCTAGCATGCCTAATAATCACTTGGCGCTATGATAGACGTGTTAGCATGCCTTACATTTATTGGCATACTTTGGATCTCCATAGCACTCCCTAACACTTAACGCAACTTGTACTTGCTAGCTAACGCTCTCTATCACACTCTTATTCATTCATTTACATGCATTTCAAACTATTGATCCCTCGTGTTTCTGTGGAACTTGGCCCTAACACTCCCTAGCATGTGTTGGTGCCACACCCTAGCACCTAGAACTTCTTGGCATGCCCTAGCACTTGGCATGTATTGGCATGCCTAAAATTCCTCGAAACTGTCTAGGATTTGATAGTACTTCTTGGCATTCACTAGAACACCTTGGCACTCCCTAGATATCATGCCCTCATAGATAGCCTTACTTTTTTTGCAACTTGGGAACCCAACCAAGTCATTGACAAAACAACGTTGTGCCCAACCCAAATTCTCCCTTTGTCTGAAACTACTTTCTACGCACCTTATCACAACCATATGCTTTCCTCCTTCAAGTACTATTTTGAGCTAATTATCTTAACACACTTCATCCTTGGGACACCTAGAATTTGCTGACACTCCTTCACACATTGCACTCTTATTTGCTAATTTCCAAGAATTTTAACCTAGTTCTCCCATGTGATGCCTTTGTATTGTCTAGTATACCTTTCCACTCCCTCCTTAGAACACCTGGAACTCGCTGACAATTAATTTCCATGCATTTGAAATGCATGCTCCCTTGTGGTTTCCTGGCACTTGGCCCTAACACTCCCTAGCATGCATGGATAAACTATTTGCAAAATTTTCCCATATCCTAATATCTAGGGTTTGGTTTCTAACTAACTAAAAATGTTATAACTAAATATCTAATCATGGGATATGATACAAAAATCCTCAAACTTCATTATGAAAATAGATTTGAGGTCAACCACGCCTCGTAGATCAAAGCACAGCAAAACAATGATAACTTAGGGGAAGGGAATGAGAGGAAAGGGAGGTAGGAAAATTTATTGGAAAAATATGGGTGATAGGTATGGGTGTTAGGAAATTACTAAAAGTGGAATTTCTCAAAAATAGTGAGAAAAAGGAGGGAAAAAGGCCAAAACACAGACCTAGGGTAAAAGAGGAAAAAAATTCTACTGTTTTTGGTAAAATAAGGAAATGAAACGATTTTGATGAAGGGAATGATGGAGAATCATCAGTGAAGGATGATGAAGGAGGTATAAGCTTAGAACTAATTCCTTTGACTCTTGAATGAAGCTATGAACCATGGAAAATGGAAAGCACAACAAAAGCCCTAGTAGCAGAATTTTGACTCAATCTTTGAGGAAAGAAGGTGAAAATATGAATGATAGGATTTGACTGACTATGACTAATTGAAAGACTCATGAAATATGGAGATTACCAACCATGATGAAATATATTCATTTTTGGAGTAGGAGTAGCAATGACACCTATACAGTGACTCACAATATTTGTTTTATAACTTCGCAAATTTTGCTAGTATAGACCAAAATTTGACTTTTGACCTTGATTGACTTGAAAGATTAACAAATCTTGATTATTATGGAACATAGGACCCTAACAGAGACCATATCAGATGTTGATTAATATCACTAGGTTTTATGCACAACCGTCATGCTTCTCTACATCGAGTACCCATAGGGAAGATTCCTTATTTCATATAGTATTTAACCAAGACATACCATGCACATGATTCCAAATATATTTCTGCATCTAACTCTTCCTACCATATCTTTGAATACATGAATTCTACTTTCTAAAGAAGAGATCTTATCTAAATATGCGCATATCTCTTTCCTTCATTTTGTCATCTAGTCAACTTCTTTCACGAACTACCTCTTTCTTTGAAGAAAATGTCTATGATGAGGCTCCTTCCTTATGATGATAAAATACTTCAATTATGCCTTCATGCTACAACTAAACTAGGAAAATTCTTCAATGCTTGCTTCCATAATATGCCAGACTGCATCCATAAACTTCTAGTGGAATATACTCTTTCTAAAATTCTTCCATATACTGAAGAACCTTCTTATCAAGGATCCTTGTGATCCTTTCCTGCTAGAAGACTATTTCTATAACATGTCGTGCCTGCAAGAGGACACCTCTGAGGCAAAAAATCTTAGTAAGTGTATCATCAGTGAGCAATTTAGCCTGTTGCAAACAAGGCAATGTCCTCATCATTTCTATAGTGATATGAAACATAAATAAGAGTCCTTTAAAAAGGAAAAATGGTGGTTGTTACCATCTCCCATGGATATGCACGAATTTTCTTGTCAGGAAACTTGGATCATTGCTTTATAACTTGGCATCAATGGAACTATTTACTCTTGTCTCCTTAAGCTTCAAAAAGAAGAAACATGTCTAGTCAGGACTTAGGAGTCAAGACATTAGAGTGTTGACCATTCACAAGATGTTCTAGGAATTAATCACACTCATTCATGCAAGCAAATAAATTCTATGCATATTCTTGCTCAAAGCTTTCTACGATATAAAGACCTTGAACTCTTGAAGAACAAGAGAACTAATATCCTTGTGACATCAGTAATTATAGAAATTTGTCCCAAAACATGACTTGAATGTAGTCAATGTGTACATCAAATAAGACATGATCTTCAAATTTTCTGCACCAACATATACGAAGACCAAATCCTTAGATCGAATCATAATCACTAAACTAGCTTACTCATACCCACTTAGTTATATACTCAGGTCAGCCAAACTTGTGTTATAGGTCTCTATATAAGGGATCTGACCTGTTGTATTAATTTAGGAATACACCACAGATTTGTACACAATACATAGACTGGAACAAATTGTTTCTTGCATTTGATGCCATGGAGCTAAGGTTGTGTCTAGATCCTCAAGGTCTATGTTCAACATAAACTTTTCAAAACTTTGTTAAGTATGCGAATTCCAAAAAAGATCCTCAGATAGTTTTGGCCTCATAAATTTATATCAGATGCTAAGCATCAAAACAATTGAGCAAAACATTTTCATGATAGAGGACTTCACAACAATGGAACTAGTGTGTCTGAGATCATTCAAAGGTATATGAGTTTTGGAACAGAGATTGAATATGAATTTTAGCACATAGGTATGAATATTAGTGTTATGCCAAATAGTTTTCGAAGTTAGCAGTATTAGCATACATGTATGTAAATTAGTGTTGCATTATATATAGGCCAACTTCCAGAAATTAAGATATCTTTGCACACTAGACTTCCATAGATAAGGGGTCGAGCCATACCACAAAGAAAATAGAATTGTGTGTCCAAAAGTATGAAATAGCCCATCGAGTAAACTAGATCAAACCAACGAAAAAAATTAAATCCAAAAAAATCATTAACACTTCAACCTATCCACTTCAGAATCATTGGAATTTCAAAACAAGTGAATATCTATGTCAACAAGGCCACAGAGATTGAGTACTTAATAGAGCTACTTCACGTGTAGTGTAGTCTTTCGGGGGGAGAACAACTCTATCTCTAGGATGATTACTTAGCCATAAAGACGTGTCATAATTACATTCAATGTTGCTTGGGCTTGTCCTCAACTTGGCTTTGATACCATGCTAAATTTAGGATCACATGTTCATTGCTAAACCCAGGAGCTTGAATATCTTATTCTCCCAATTATTAACTCATTAGCTAAGAGATCCCTATAACTTCTTTATAGAAGAGAACCTTTGAAATGATGACAATCATCCTTTCTAGAGTTCATATATGTCTTGTTCACAACTTTGATTGTGAATAAGACTGCAACTTTTTCATCAATTTATAGGTATTGTAACATATCATCATTTCTACTAAGAAGTATCAATGTCATAATTAATGTTGGACCATAAATAGTGGTGAGCTTGAGGTGACATACATAGAACAACACCATGTAGATATAACTACGAGGGAACCAAGAAATATCAATGCTCAGGATTCTATTTTTTTTTTAACTTTTATGATAGCTTCAGGTCTTGCAAACTTCCAGGAGGACTACTTCTTCTTGAGATATGACTTCAACAAAATTCCTATTCTACTACTTGATTTTGGGTATAAAATATTTCAAGGAGACTAATTATGCTCAAATTAAGAGAGGATTGGCTTTGCAAAAATCAAATGCTTCCACTTCTTGTTACCAAACATTTATTGAGGTCTATTTCTGGTATCACAATGAACCTACTATAAATCAACATCTCCACGGGTTGGCTCACGTGATATAAGCAGTTTGAATTTTGAATATATATATGTGTGTTCATCAGGTCACTATAAGAAGTCCAATATTCATACTATTAGCACATATTTTTATCACTACATAGTCTTCACATATCTTACTACCCTCATCTAGGAAAGTCACTAACATTAGAATTTATGAGGTTAAAATAGATTATTGTCGAGAATTGAAGTCATTGTTATGCGTTTTGTTGAGCGATATTGTTCATATGAAATGTACATCACTAATACCTTATACACTTTGTCATGGCTAATATAAGAAGACTGAGAATTGCCATTAATAGAGTCTAGAGTGCAGGTCTGGAGGATACATACAAGACTTAGACAAGCCATACCTTAAAAAAATACAAGCCTTAAAGAATGACATTTGGGTTTGAACAGACTTCTTCAGAACGTGCACATAGTCGTGATATGTAGTCATAGTGAGTTACTGCCACACCATTATAGATCCATTTTGATGTGTGATAGACCATAGAAGAATGAATATGTTGAAGATTTCATGGACAGAGGTATAATGAGGCATTGATAATACAGTGATGCCAAATATAATGATGCATATAGCTTTATTTCGAGTAAATAAAATATTGCCTGAAGTGAACCCATAATTTCCAAGGTTAAGTGTGAATTCCAATTCCTCTTTCAGGTTCATTACCACAATTCAACAATTCATTTTTAATGTTCACCTTGAATCAAATTCTTACATACTTTTCCCTCAAGACCACACATTCGTGGAGCTATCCATTCACTTTTATAGGCAAATCTGTGTAAAATCAGTTTCAGTAGAGAGTCTTGACAAGTTGTAAAATGATGTTGTGGAGACATTGTGCTTTCTTGAAAAGTACTTTACTCCTTCACTCCTCGATATAATGTTGCATTTGAATGCACATTTGGTATGTGAGCTTTGATATTGTTTCCCAGATGCATATAGATGAATGTACCCCTTTGAGAGGTACGTGAAACTTTAATTTTTATCAAGCACGACAACAAGATAACAAGATGATTTCTTTTGAAATATTTTGAAATATTTCTATTTTGTTCATTTTATAGGAACATGAAAGTATATAAGAGTTATGTTAAGAAAAAAAGTAGTCCTGAAGGATGCATTACTGAAATCTATACCGTGGAGGGGTCAATAAAGTTTTATGGAGGATAGTTGAAAGGTGCGGAAGCTATTGGATCCACACATGGTCGAAATGAAGTGTCAGATGAGGAATTTGAAGAAGTTATCCCTGATGGAAAGCCATTATCTGCTCCAATTCCTTCAGAACTGGATGATATTAGTTGGGAAGTAACCCATAGGTGGATTCTATTTCAAACAAACAAAGTTGATCCATGGATAGAGTAAGTAACCTATTTGGCCTATAATTTTTTGTTTGCGTGTTTATGGTTTAACAAAAAATAGATCCATGGATAGATTAACATATTTTACCTTTAAAAATATTTTATTTGTAGTATATAAAAACACATTAACCACCATATCTATTGTCTATAATTATTGAATTAGGATTCACAGAATGGAGATTTCCAACTCAATTATCCAAATGACAAAAGATGAAGCTCTATTGTAGAAACTCCACACCCATAGCTTTACTAGTTGGTTAAAAAATAGGTAATGATATTATTTATATTATAAGTGTACTTAAAAATCAGCATATGGCTATATTGTCATGTAGGAACTTAAATATTTTTCAGAGGTTGAATGTATGAATTCTAACTACATTTAAAAATCTAAAACTATATAGGTGGAAGGAGATGGAAAGGTGTCTGATACACTTAAATGGCTAGCGCGTGGCCCCAGAAAATTCGTGAATGAGTACAAGGAATTCCTAATTAATGGTTATATATTTCATACAAAAAGAATATAAAATGAGAGAACCACCCAAAATAGTGGCATGTCTATGGAAGCTCAAACAATGATGAGGTCAAGTTCCAAAGATGCAAACTATGTACTTCAAAACACAACATTTTGTGGAGTGGTAGAGGAAATGACATTGGACTATCTTTTTATGGAGTACCTTGTTCAAATGTAATTGGATTGATGTATATGATAAGAAAGCGATCAAAACTAATGATTTGGGTTTTACAATGGTGAGTATGAAGAAATGCTTAACTCAAAATCGTTGGCAAGATGATCCATTTATTCTAGCATCACAAGCTAAACAATTATTCGATGTACAAGATCTAGTTGAGACTGACTGCTATGTAGTGTTAACATGTCATCCAAAAGTATTGAGAAATAATACATCATATGAACCTGAGTATGTAGATTCCTCACAGGTTATAGAATTTCAAGAAACAAAATGTGTAAGTGAAGAACATATCGATGATGTAGATGTCAACGTTGACGTGAACGTGGATTATGACCATTCAAATTGTGAATGAATATGGTTGAATATTAAGAAATGAAAGATATAGAATTTTATATTTTGTTTTGCGAACTCCAAAATTGATATTTGGTTATGAAGAGAGATTCCTTTGTTTCTTATCTATAAAATGTTTTAGATCAATTTAGTAGATCTAGTTTTAGTCCCTGCCTATGACAGAGAGTATTTTTTTCGGCTTGCGTCATTAATCTTGTCAAATTGAACACATAACAAATTGATATGTAAGAATTTTCTATAAATTTTATATTTTTATATTTTTTAAGATTGAAACAAGAATTTTCTAAATTATTATTGGACCAAAGCCCTAAAATTTACTCATTTAAAAGAACCTAGAAAATATAAATTTATTGGGCACATGCCATTTGTTTAGCCTTCTTCTGCAACTGTTGGTTCCACACATTCAAACAAACAGAGGTAGGTCTTGGGAATGATGTGGGTGCACTAAGGAGATCACCTACCTCTTGATTGCACATGACTTATGCATGTTGGATGTGTAACGCCCAACAACAACATATTTTTATCTCATGAGGAGAAAAGTTGTTATAATATAGTAGGGCTCATCTTGGGACACTACTAGCAACTCTACTATGGGATGGCGCTTACTCATCTCATCAAGGACACCTCAAATAGGTCATCTATATCACATATATTTGGAATTGGTCTTATTGATTATGGGGTATCCCCAGAGATCAATTTTAGGAAATTCCGTTCTAACTAAATAAGAAGAATCTTCTTTTTGGATCCTCGATGAAGAAAAATAATGGTCATTGGATACATCAAAAATATATTTTGGCTATTGAAAAATGCCAATTGATAAGGGTTTTTATTTAAGATCAGATTATCTAGTCCCAATGATGGATTCTTTTCATCATAGTTGTAAGGATGAGAAGAGTTTTGCACTACAAACCTTAGCTAGCAGGAAGGAATTCTTGGTTGAATCTAATCAACTAGTACTGGTAACATCATCCCAATTGGTTAATGTTATATCTTGGATGAACTTGCTTGCACCCCTTGTTAGTGCTTAGCTTCTTTTATTCCTTCTTTTATGCCATAGCATCTTATTGTTGTTCCTTAATGGAAGACAAGTAAAGCGTAGAGATCGCACAAGATCTATCTCCACATATTGCAAAAGGTTAGATCAACATCCACACACACATAGGAGGAGTACACTCATCCCTAGTATATATGGTATGGGTTTATTATGCCTAGGCCAAGGAGATACTTATCAGCGATGTAAATTGGCTTTGATGTGGAGACTATGAAAAAAAATAATATCATATGGCACATTAAACACATATTTCATTAAATTTGGAAGCTTTCAATGGATCTAGAATTTAGAACTTTAACTAGATTAAGTTTTTTCAAAATGAGGAATTAAAAAGTCACTTAGTTCACTAATTTTAATCTAGATATTCACCATTTTTTGTGTAAAAATTATCATGATAAGCTTTATAAAAAAAATTATATAAACATGCTAAAGAAAATCTTTCACATCTTAATCTTGGATTCCTTAGATTATCTATTTTAATAGTTTTTTATGGTTTGTATTAAAAGATAAGTTTTTTAAGGTTATTTTATGAAAATAATGATGTGTATTTTACTATAATTAACCCATTTAATTATAATCAGATATAGTAAATATCATGTATGTGTTAAGCTACAATTATTACTAAGAAAGCGTTGGCACAATTTAAAAGTATATCACCTTTGCAACACTAATAATATGGTTGAAGATTAAAAAACTCTCATAGATCATCTAGTTTATACTCATATTGGAATTAAATTTCAAAATATTTGTGATGCTACCAACCTTCTTGATTGTTTAACTAAACAAAATTATGATGATCTTGAAACACTTCTTTTAATACTTTTTGAGCATATTAACAATAAAATTCGAAATAACTTTTAGTAATATCTTTTTACCCATTTTTGGTCTTAGTGGATGATAATCATCATTATCACCATCATAATTACATAATATTGTAGGAAGTTTGCACCATTTTAGAGTTGAGGAGAAAAAAAATAGTATCAAATTAAATGTTGAATGTGAGTAGTAGCATAATTTATTTTTATTTATTATTTTTACTTTTATGTTAATAAAAAAGTTGATTGAGGCTTTCTTAATGAATAATAGATTAATATACAAGATACATATTAAGTATAAAGTTATTTAATGACAAATGATCTTAGTGATGTGTCCAATATATATCATTATTTAGAACTTTAACTAAATTAAGTTTTTTCAAAATGAGGAATTAGTGTTGGCATTATGATTCAGGTGTTGTACTTGATGGCAAACTCTTTCAGATGGTAAATCAAGAAGGACGCAGGAAATTTTGTTCAGCAAGTGCGTCCCCGCAGGTATTCCATACAGAACCCGCGTCCAGGGACGCTGGCCAGCCGTTCAGAAGGTGCGTCCGCCCAGTGCACACATTTCAAGGTAGAGAAAAGCTCGTGGGGGCTTCTTGTGTGGTATCTAGCCGACGGTTGCGTGTTTCTATGGTGTCGGCTCGTGGTATTGTTCCACGCTTTGGGGAGAAGCTTGCCTATATAAAGCAAAGGAGTTCATTTGGATTAATCATCATCTTGGTTGATCATCTCTTGGTGTGATCTAGTCCATATCTTTAAGGGTAAATCTTCTAAAGGACTACGATCTATATGGCGCATGATCAGATCTGTGGATCTGAGTGTTTGGGTTGGTTCTGAAGTCCTCTTATCTTCTATATCTAAAGGGACGCAGATTCAGTGAAGGGAAAGTGCGCCGGGACGCAGTACAGTAAAGGATCAGGTGCGTCTCTGAAGCGAAGGACGCGGCGCGACTGTGGTATTGGGTGCGTCTCTGAAGCGAAGGACGCGGCACGACTGTGGTATTGGGTGCGTCCCTGAAGCAAAAGACGCGGCGCGATAGTGTTGATGTGTGCGTCGGTCGCAGACAAGCAAAAGTAACAGTGCGTCTGCACGCAGAACAGCATAAGGTATACTGCGTCCAGTCGCAGGCCACAGAAAGAAAATATGCGTCCCTGTCTCAAGATGATCTGTTAACTGTATATTTCTGTTCATAAGGTGTTCTGGGTTGTTTCAGTAATTACTGATCTGATATCTGTAGTAGACTGTATCTGTTGTATACTTGTTGATCATTTTGAAAAAGAAGTAGGGGGTTGTAGCTCCCTTCCAGGAGAAGTCTGGAAAACGAGAAAGAGTTGTAGCTCTTTGCAGGTTGCAGCCTGCGTGCTGGTAAAGGACTGCACCAGTACAAAATCATTGTAAAAAGAATTTCTTGAAAGAAGATAGAGACATTATTGCAGCAGGTGGTTTTTCTCCCGCATTGGGTTTCCACCTTACATCTTGTGTTCTTTGGTGTGACTGTCTATTTTCCTTATTCATGCTCATTGTTTTATGGTACTGATATGCAAGAATATTTCAAAAGATCAAATAAGGAAGATTTGGTAAATTGCTAGATAATACTGATTCCCCCCCCCTCAGTATTATTTCCAACAATTGGTATCAGAGCAGGTCCTTCAAAACAGCTTGATCGCTTGAAGGTAGATCGTTCATCATGAGCAACTACGAGAGAGAAGCATCAATCAGGCCACCCGTCTTCGATGGGACAAACTTCAATTATTGGAAGGTAAGAGTTACTGCATATCTTCAATCTCTTGGTACAGAAGTTTGGAACATTGTAGAATCAGGCTATGCCTTTCCTTCAGTTACTCCTACAGATCCAGCTGAGAAAAAGCAGTATGAAACAAATGCAAAAGCAGTCAGTACTCTATTAGGAAGTATATCTCAAACAGAGTTCATGAAGGTCATGCACTTCAAATCAGCAAAAGAGATATGGGACAAAATGATCACTAGCTATGAAGGAGATGAACAGGTAAAAGAAGCTAAACTTCAAACTCTCAGGACTCAATATGAGACTCTCAAGATGTATAATGATGAAAGTGTGGCTAATTATTTTCTTCGAGTAGATGAGATTGTTAATTGTATGAAAATTTTGGGTGAAGAAATAAAAGAGACTATAGTAGTTCAAAAGATTCTAAGATCTTTATCTCCCAAATTTGAATCTAAAGTATCTGCAGTAGAAGAAAAGGAAAATCTCCGTGTTCTCACTATGTCTCAGCTGCATGGAATTCTAACTGCTTATGAAATGAGAAAGGGAGGTCCATCAGACAGAAGGGAAGCTGCTTTTAAAGCATCAGGCAAAGAAGATCACTATGAAGCATGTCATGTTCCAGAAGAAGAGGAAGAAGAATCAAACTTTGTCAGAAATCTTCAAAGGGGTTCTGGAAGGTTCAGAGGTAAGCTACCTTTCAAATGTTTTGCTTGTGGAAGAGTAGGTCATTATGCTGCAAAATGCTCTTATAAGGATAAAGGAAAGGAACCAGTTAGATGGAACAAGAAACAGGGTACAAATAAGAAAAGCTACTACACCCATGAAGATAGCGATGGCTTATCAAACAGTGATGAAGATGAACAAGGTAACAAATATAGATTGTTAATGGCATTTGAAGATGATAATTATGAGGATGCTATAGATGTGGATAACCTTTATGATGAAATTACTAGACTCAAGAGATGTATAGAAGAAAAGAACATGATTATTGATACTCTACAATTTCAGATTGATGAAAAGGAAAAACATCTTGAAAAATTAGAAGGTGAAATTGTTGGTCTTAGAAAAGAAATTGAGAAAACAAAAACTATTAATCTCAAGTTTATCAAAGGATCTGAAACGTTGAATGAGATTATCAGTGTGCAGCGATCTCCTCTAAATAAGACAGGTCTGGGCTACAATGGAGAAACTTCTCAAGCTTCCACTTCAAAAAGTTATCTTGATGCAGCAAGAAGAAATGAGCAAGAACACAAGGAAGATCATCAGGTAAAGCAGGGACAAACTTCAAACTATCAGGGGCAATCCAGCTTAAGGGTGAACAAAAGCCACAACCAGCCACAGGTAAAACCTTCTCAATTTGGTTCAAGAATAGATGAAAATAGAAATTACAATCAGTCGGCTGGTAGATTCAATAATCGCAGAAACTTCTTCAATGGACAATGCTTTTCTTGCCATAACTTTGGTCACAAAGCAGCCCAATGTGTTGCGTATAAAACAATCATGACTAGGGAAGCTCAAAAACAAAGAAGCATGACAGGGAATACAAAAAGGACCTATAACAATTTTTCAGCTCTTGAAAATGAAGTTGAATGCTCTATTTGCAATAATTTTGGACATGAAGATGTTGAATGCAGAAACAGGTTTCCGGAAAGAAAGGTACAAGAACAAAAAAGGGAACAAACCTCAGGCACCAAAACATGGAAAATAAAGGAACCTCAAACAGAAAGATGTGGGATAGCATTCTATGCAGAAGGACAAGAAAATCTATGGTACATTGACAGTGGATGTTCAAAGCACATGACAGGTGATAAAGAAAAACTTGAATCTTATTCTAATTTAGAAAAGGGAAAGAAAGTCTCTTTTGGAAATGATACTCCTGCAACTATAAAAGGAAAAGGTATTGCTCCTTTAAAAGAAGATGTTAAGGCTGGAAATGTTTTGTTTGTTGATGGACTAAAGCATAATCTTCTAAGTGTAAGCCAGATGTGTGATCAAAGAACCGAGGTTATATTCAGATCAAATGGATGTCTTGTTCGTGATCTTGATACAGGTAAAACAGTTCTCAAAGGAAAAAGAACTTCAAATAATCTATACATTTTTGATGAAGAACAACAACAATGCTATTTAAGCAAGGATGAAGAGCACTGGTTATGGCATCGAAGATTGGGACATCTAAGCTTCTCACAAATAAGGAAAGCTTGCAAATATCAGGCAGTTCGCGATCTTCCAGATATCAAAATTCCTGACAACACCATGTGCAGATCATGTCAGTTTGGAAAACAGACTAGAACTAACTTTCCAGAGAAAGAAGGATCAGCCAGTATGCCTCTTGAGCTAGTACATACAGATGTATGTGGACCATTCAGAAAAAGAACACCTAGAGGAGAGGAATACTTGATATTATTTATTGACGATTTCTCCAGGTTTGTTTGGTTAGGACTTATGAAGCACAAAGATGAAGCTTTCGAAAAATTCAAATCCTTCAAAGCCTTGGCTGAAAATGAATCAGGTCACAAGATTAAGTGCCTCAGATCCGACAGAGGTGGAGAATTTACTTCAAATGAATTTTTCGATTTCTGTGATGAACATGGAATAAGGAGAGAATTTTCTACAGCTAGAACTCCTCAGCAAAATGGAGTAGTGGAAAGAATGAACAGAACAGTCCAGCAAATGGCTCGTGCTATGCTTGATGAATCAGGAACTCCTGCAACCTTCTGGGGTGAAGCTGCACATGCGGCAGTTATTATTCTCAACAAGACAAATGTCCGAGTGAACAGCACTCAAACTCCTCATGAGCTCTGGAGTGGTAAAACTCCTTCAGTAAAGCACTTCAAAATCTTTGGGAGCAAATGCTATATCAAAAATACTGAGGAGCAGCTTGGCAAACTTGATCCTAGAGCAGATGAAGGAATTCTTCTTGGCTACTCTCCACATAGCAAAGCATACAAATGCTACAATAAAAGACTTGGCAGAATTGTTGAAAGCATTGATGTAGTGGTTGATGAGAAAGGATACATTCCTAGGCAAATACATCGTGAAGACATTGAAGAAGATGAAAGCTACCCTCAAAGACAGAATGATGAAGAAGAAGAACCGCAAGAACAATTTCAAGACGGACCTCACGAAGAAGCAGAGAAAGAACAAGAATAGAAGAAAAGACTCCATCCAGATATGTTCAAAAGAACCATCCAGAATCTCAGATCATGGGACAAAAGGAAGCAGGTATACAAACTAGAAGAACAGTTGCAGAAGCTTCAAGTTATTTGGCATTACTCTCCTCTACTGAACCACAAAATGTGAAAGAAGCATGCAAAGATGAATGTTGGGTGAAAGCAATGGATGAAGAACTTGAGCAAATCGAAAAGAACAATACTTGGGAGCTGGTTCCTAGACCAAAGGATAAGAATGTTATCGGAACAAAATGGGTTTCAAAAATAAATTGAATGAAAATGGAGAAGTAATTAGAAACAAAGCCAGACTTGTTTGTAAAGGGTATGCACAGCAAGAAGGATAGACTTTGAAGAAACTTTTGCTCCTGTTGCAAGACTTGAGGCCATCCGAATGTTTCTTGCTCTCTCAAGTTGTCAAAACTTCAAAGTATTTCAAATGGATGTGAAATCAGCTTTTCTGAATGGAGACTTGGATGAAGAAGTGTACATTGAACAGCCAGATGGTTTCATTCTTGGAAACGATCCAAATCTTGTATGCCGATTAAAAAAGGCTCTCTATGGTCTCAAACAAGCTCCAAGGGCTTGGTACTACCGGTTGGACAAATATCTTCATCAACAAGGTTTTTCAAAAGGTTCAGCAGATAGCAATCTTTATATAAAAGTTGAAAATGACAAATTACTAATACTTGTTGTGTATGTAGATGACATTATTTTTGGCAGTAATGAAGAAGCTATGAGTCAAAGCTTTGCCTCAGTCATGCAGAAAGAATTTGAGATGTCCTTGCTAGGAGAACTGACATACTTTCTTGGTTTGCAAATCCAACAAAAGAAAGGAGGAATCCTTTTATCTCAAACCAAGTATCTCAAGCAGATTTTGAAGAAATATGGCATGGAAGATGCAAAACCAGTATGTACACCCATGGTTACAGGATGTAGTCTCAGTGCAAATGACGAATCTGCAGCAGTTCATCAACCAACCTACAGATCTATGATTGGAAGTTTACTATATTTGACAGGTACCCGACCAGACATCATGCATGCAGTTGGAATAGTTGGAAGGTTTCAGGCAAATCCAAAGGAGACTCATCTTCAAGCAGTAAAGAGAATCTTCAAATATCTTCAAGGGACTCAAAATTATGGCCTATGGTATCCTAGAGATACAGATCTCACTCTTCATGCTTATACAGATGCAGATTGGGCCGGAAGCGTGGATGACAGGAAAAGCACAAGTGGTGGTGCATTCTTTATGGGTTCTAGACTGGTATCTTGGTTCAGCAAGAAACAGAGTTCAATTGCCTTGTCTACAGCTGAAGCGGAATATGTTGCGGCTGCATCTTGTTGCACCCAACTTCTTTGGATGATGCAGACTTTGCAGGATTATCAAATCACTTGTACACCTCCTATTCCTATCTTATGTGACAACACAAGTGCAATCAGCATCTCAAAGAATCCGGTTATGCATTCAAAAACCAAGCACATACCAATCAAGTACCATTTTCTCCGGGAACAAGTACTTGAACAGAAGGTCAAGTTGGAGTATGTTCCTTCTAAGGAACAAGTTGCTGATATTTTCACCAAACCGTTGCCCAGGGACACTTTTGAATACCTCAGGCAAAAGCTGGGGGTTGTTGATGCATCATCTTACTGTTGATCATCTTCCTATTGGTGGTATAGGCTCAGGGGGAGCACATAATGCATTGTTGGCATTATGGAGAAGGAGATCTTGGAAATAGCTGCAATATGTCTCTATCTCCTTCATGATGGATTTCTGGTTACAAATCTGGAGATGCATGAGCATAGGGGGAGCATACCCTTTGCCCTTGATGTCAAAGGGGGAGAATGAAGCTGAAGATTATGTGGTTGCCATCAAGTCCAAAGGGGGAGATTGTTGGCATTATGATTCAGGTGTTGTACTTGATGGCAAACTCTTTCAGATGGTAAATCAAGAAGGACGCAGGAAATTTTGTTCAGCAAGTGCGTCCCCGCAGGTATTCCATACAGAACCCGCGTCCAGGGACGCTGGCCAGCCGTTCAGAAGGTGCGTCCGCCCAGTGCACACATTTCAAGGTAGAGAAAAGCTCGTGGGGGCTTCTTGTGTGGTATCTAGCCGACGGTTGCGTGTTTCTATGGTGTCGGCTCGTGGTATTGTTCCACGCTTTGGGGAGAAGCTTGCCTATATAAAGCAAAGGAGTTCATTTGGATTAATCATCATCTTGGTTGATCATCTCTTGGTGTGATCTAGTCCATATCTTTAAGGGTAAATCTTCTAAAGGACTACGATCTATATGGCGCATGATCAGATCTGTGGATCTGAGTGTTTGGGTTGGTTCTGAAGTCCTCTTATCTTCTATATCTAAAGGGACGCAGATTCAGTGAAGGGAAAGTGCGCCGGGACGCAGTACAGTAAAGGATCAGGTGCGTCTCTGAAGCGAAGGACGCGGCGCGACTGTGGTATTGGGTGCGTCTCTGAAGCGAAGGACGCGGCACGACTGTGGTATTGGGTGCGTCCCTGAAGCAAAAGACGCGGCGCGATAGTGTTGATGTGTGCGTCGGTCGCAGACAAGCAAAAGTAACAGTGCGTCTGCACGCAGAACAGCATAAGGTATACTGCGTCCAGTCGCAGGCCACAGAAAGAAAATATGCGTCCCTGTCTCAAGATGATCTGTTAACTGTATATTTCTGTTCATAAGGTGTTCTGGGTTGTTTCAGTAATTACTGATCTGATATCTGTAGTAGACTGTATCTGTTGTATACTTGTTGATCATTTTGAAAAAGAAGTAGGGGGTTGTAGCTCCCTTCCAGGAGAAGTCTGGAAAACGAGAAAGAGTTGTAGCTCTTTGCAGGTTGCAGCCTGCGTGCTGGTAAAGGACTGCACCAGTACAAAATCATTGTAAAAAGAATTTCTTGAAAGAAGATAGAGACATTATTGCAGCAGGTGGTTTTTCTCCCGCATTGGGTTTCCACCTTACATCTTGTGTTCTTTGGTGTGACTGTCTATTTTCCTTATTCATGCTCATTGTTTTATGGTACTGATATGCAAGAATATTTCAAAAGATCAAATAAGGAAGATTTGGTAAATTGCTAGATAATACTGATTCCCCCCCCCCTCAGTATTATTTCCAACAATTAGAAAGTCACTTAGTTCACTACTTTAATGTAGATATTCACCATTTTTTGTGTAAAATTATCATGATAAAATTTATAAAACAAATTTATATAAATTTGCAAAAGCAAATCTTTCACATCTTAATTTGGATTCCTTAAATTAACTATTTTAATATTTTTTATGGTTTATATTAAAAGATAAGTTTGTTAAGGTTATTTTATAAAAATAATGGCGTATGTTACTATTATTAACCCATTTAATTATAATCCGATATAGTACATATCATGTATGCGTTAAGTTATGATTATTACTAAAGGAGTGTTAGCACAATTTAAAAGTATATCACCTTTGCAACACTAGTAATATGGTTGAAGATTAAAAAAACTCTCATACATCATCTAGTTTATACTCATATTGGAATGAAATTTCAAAATAGTTGTGACGCTACCAACTTTCTTGATTGTTTAACTAAACAAAATTACGACGATCTTGAAACACTTCTTTTAATGCATTTTGAGCATAACAATAAAATTCAAAATAACTTTTAGTAATATCTTTTTACCTTCTTATATACCTTATTTGGTCTTAGTGGGTGATAATCATGATTATCACCACCATAATTACATACTATTGTAAGAAGTTTGCACTATTTTAGAGTTGAGGAGGAAAAAAAAATTAGGATCAAATTAAATGTTGAATGTCAGTAGCAGATTGAGGCTTGCTTAAATAATAATAGATTAATATACATCATAAAGTTATTTAATAACAAATGATCTTAGTAATGTGTCCAATATATACCATTATTTAGAACATTAACTAGATTAAATTTTTTCGAAATGAGGAATTAGAAAGTCACTTAGTTCACTAATTTTAATGTAGATATTCACCATTTTTTGTGTAAAAATTATCATGATAAAATTTATAAAACAAATTTATATAAACTTGCAAAAGCAAATCTTTCACATCTTAATGTGAATTCTTTACATTATCTATTTTTAATATTTGTATGGTTTATGTTAAAAGATAAGTTTGTTAAGGTTATTTTATCAAAATAATGATGTGTATGTTTCTATTATTAACCCATTTAATTATAATCCAATATATAGTAAAATATCATGTACGTGTTAAGTTATGATTATTACTAAAAGAGTGTTAGCACAATAAAAAGGCTATCACCTTTGCAACACTAGTAACATGGTGGAAGATTTAAAAACTGTCATAGATCATCCAATTTATACTCATATTGGAATTAAATTTCAAAATATTTGTGATGCTACCAACCTTCGAGATTGTTTAGCTAAACAAAATTATGATGATATTGAAACACTCCTTTTAATGTTTTTTTCGCATAACAATAAAATTCAAAATAACATTTAGTAATATCTCTTTACCTTCTTAAATACCATATTTGGTCTTAGTGGATGATAATCATCATTATCACCATCAACATTACATACTATTGTAAGAAGTTTGCACCATTTTAGAGTTGAGGAGAAAATATTTTTTTAAGATCAAATTAAATGTTGAATGCGAGTAGTAGCATAATTTATTTATTATTTGTACTTCTATGTTTAAAACTTGAGGCTTACTTAATTAATAATAGATTATTAAGCAAGCTATATATTAAGTATAAAGTTATTTAATGACAAATGATCATAGTAATGTGTCCAATATATACCATCATAGATCCATTTTAAGTGGAGATGTAAGGATCAAATTCCTTCACGTGCAAATATTTTGAATGAAAGATACAATGTGTTATTTTTCATTGTTGAAACTGTATTTTTGAATGCTAAATAGAGTATATATATGACCAAATAAGAATTTTAACGATAAAAAACTTTTTTCTTATATATAGATATATATGAAGTTGATATTGACATAAATTAGTTAACATAAATCTTCAAATAGTTTCTCTGTATCTCTAGCTGAAATTTTTTGAAAAGTATAAAATTTAAACATCTAATTCACACATTTTATATACTTCTAATTACTTTACAAAATATTCATTTCTTTTATTTTTCTATTTAGAACATAATTTTTATTTTCCCCCCATATTGGGTTGTAAAATGAGCCTCTCATCTCAATTATTAATCATTTTAATGATCAAAATCAATCATGAATTAGAATAGTAACAAAGTAGTAAAGTTTGATTATTTTCAAATACAACAAGAAAGAGAGAAAATTGACTAAGATATTTATTACAAATGTTAAGTTTTTATTCCTGTAGTGTTTAAGGATATTATATTGAAAAGAACATATTAACATTCATCTAAAACTTAGATTAGTTACATTATTTCTATTATCATTAACATTTATATTTATGTATTAAATTTGACTCGTGAATAATAGATTTTGCAAAAAAAACTTACCTATAAAGTTATTTAACAATATACTAATATTGTTGTTCTTACTATTATTGACCATAATGATCAAAATCAATCATGAATTAGAATAGTAACAAAGTAGTACAATTTGATTATTTTCAAATACAACAAGAAAGAGAGAAAATTGACTAAGATATTTATTACAAATGTTTAGTTTATATTCCTGTAGTGTTTAAGGATATTATATTGAAAAAAACATATTAACATTCATCTAAAACTTAGATTCCTTACATTATTTCTATTATCATTAACATTTATATTTATGTATTAAATTTGACTCGTGAATAATAGATTTTGCAAAAAAAGGAACTTACCTATAAAGTTATTTAAGAATATACTAATACTGTTTTTCTTACTATTATTGACCATTTTAAATTGACACTAACTATTTTTCCTACGTTAAGTACATATTAGTTATACTAGTACAATGTTGGCACCACTTCAAAATCTATAAGAGGAAATATTTTATAATTCTAGTTGTGTTGTTCAATGATCAAAATATTTTTTTTATAAATTAGAGTGCAACAAGATAGTGAATTTGATTTATATCAATTATAATAAGGAAAATTAAGGAAAGCTCACCTCAAACATTATATCTAGTGTCTAGCATTTATTCATTAAGTGTTTAAATGGTTTATATTAAATACAATATTTTTTTCCCTTGGAAAAAGTCGTAATTCCCATTAATTTTGAAAATTGCATTTTGTAGATGCCAAAGCATTGCAAAGACAAGGCTATGAAGCCTGACAAAAAATGGTTGACACAAGTGTCAAGTACAGCGAAAAAGCACTGATAAAATAAACCACGCCTGGAGCACTAAGATGCCAGATAGGGGGGAGATCAATTTTTCCTCCCCTTTTTCTTCTCTACCTTGCACCACTCGCCTTGGGCCGGATGCACGGGAACGAGTTGAAGTGGGTTTTCCTCACCGGGTCGAGGGTTTTCCTTGTCAGAGTCCGAGGTGTCTGATTTATGCCATCGTTTGGTTCCACTGAGTTCCATTGTGTCGAAAGCCTTTTCCGGTTGCGATTCCATGGGCACTTGTGGAGATTTTTCCTGCGGTTCTGCTTGGCTGTTCTCATTTAGGATGGGCAGTTCCTCCTCACCTTCTTCCTCTTCCTCGGGGTCTGGTGGGGGGAATGTCCACCCTTTGTTTTACCCGGATTTCCTCCTTCTTTGGCTGTCGTTTTTGAAATCTGGGCAGGCATTTTGTAGGTGCCCTATCTGCCGACATATTCTGCATCAGAATGTTGTATTTTCATAATCAATTGTTTGCATCTAGCTATGATCTTTATGCTTCAGTACTATGCGGTCCGGTAATCCTTTGCTGAGATCAACTTCCACAAAAATACGTGCGAAAGTGTAGATTCCATCTTCCACTCGCTGAGTATCCATTTTAATATATCTACCAAAAGAGTTTCTGATGCATGCTAGTGTCTTTTGGTCCCAAAAATGTGCAGGGAGGTTATGTAGTCATACCCACACTATCATCCTGGAAACAATGAAGGAGTTTGCATCAAACTCTGGGGTCCAAGGTGTAATGAAGAGTCCTGAAGATCCCCAAAACCACGGTCCCTCTTGTATAGCTAGGGCCCTGACCTCCTCTGTAGGAAGTTTGACTATAAGAAAACCTTTGGAACAGAGCATGACATCACAATTAAGAGACCATTTTGTGAAATTCAGTGAAAAAGGTCCATGGGTTTTGGCCAAAAATCATTGAAGTGGCAGATGAGGGCTTGTCTTTCGTAAATGTTACATACCTCCTCTACTTTTGTTGTGTCTATTGTTAGTTCAGGTGTATAGTTCAGTTGCTCCACGATATATGTGTTGGGTTCTGTTTCGTCGTGCTGTGGGGCTGGAGAAGAAGATTTTCCCCCTTGTAGGATATGCTTGTAAGATGTTCCTTCGCTTTTGTGCTGCCGGTGTGGTTCTAGGCTGTGTTTTGCCTTCGATCCACTACCCCCTTCTATTTGTTTTCATGGGCCACTGGTTGTTTCACCTCCACGTAGCCTCATGTTGACAATAATATTAGATCCTGGCTTGATGTTGTAGTCGTTAATTGCTCTATGATCTTGTAGAGATCTTCCCTCAGAGAGCAAATGTTGATATCCTTCCGGGAAGCCAATTTGATTGGCAATGCTTTTCTTCAGATTTGAGACACTGTCTGAAGCTTGAACCCATATTAGGGTTGATTTCCTAGAGGGGGGCTTTATAATGATTTGGAAGTGTGGATCTGGTAAAGTTTCCGCCACAGAGATTGTGGGAGTTGTTCTCCTTTGTTTTGTATTTAGGCTATCCTCGTGCCATATAGCCTCTTCTGAGATCTGGGGAAATAGATCGGTGAAGAGTGCCTGTAAAAGACCCATCACCAATACCAAACAATGCTTCCTGAAAGCGCAGTGGATCGGGTGGCTGAAATTTGGCGCGTCCTAGTCTTGATGGCCTCTCACAAACCAGAGTTCCAGAGCTCCTAGATCTTAGCGTTTCCTTTGTTTGTTGTCCAGATTGGGTAAGTCTAGCCTAGATCTAGGATGTTTGTATCTATTCACAGCGGGAGGGAGAAGATCCGCTTCATGCAGCCAGCCTCCATTGATTTCAGCGTTGGTTCCAATGGGAAATCTTGCAGATCCAATACCCACAGTGCCCAGGACCCCCTTCCTTTTTCCTCCAGCATTGTTCTGAGCATCCGGCTTTCCTGTGCTTTTCTGAGAGTGGCTCATCCAGATCCCTGTTGTAGTGGGCATGGGCGATGCATTGTCTTTGTTTATTCTCTATTTGAGAGCCCCGCTTTCGCTGTGGCTGAGATATGCCGCCGGAGAGGGCGCATGAGGGTTCCAGGCATAATCTAGAGTTCCGTGTTTCGATTCCGTGCTGCCTGGGATGTCTTTCCAAGCTTCTTGATGTTCATGGTGAAGGGTTGCATGGGCGGCCATGGGGGCAGCAGTCTCCGTTTGTTCAGGCTCCGTCCCTCGCTCCGCTCCGCAGTCGCGTCTCTCCCTTTGAATGATTTTCGTTCAATCATATTAAATAGAATACTAATTAGGTACTCCATTGTTTTTTTAATAGACCAAGATTAGAAGATGTTTTTAAGTGCATTATTGAATTTTATTATGCATATTTCATATGGTGAGAAGTCATGTTGGTCAAATAAAGCTTTGAAAACTTAAATATTTTATGGCATTGTCTTGTAATTTGTATAACACATGATTACATTGAAATATTAAATAATATTAAACTCCTCCAAAAGGAATATGAAGAGAATATTTGATATACAACAAATATGGAAAAGTGTGTATGAAGGTATATTAATAGATCCTTAAAAAAAAATTACATTCATGAATCATATAAACCTACTCTTAAGATATTCGCTCAAGTAGATCAAGAATCACTTCTACACCATATTTATTTATCTTGATCCTCTTGCAATGTTCTTTCTTTGGCGTCCATGCCCACACTATGGTATTAATTGGAATAGAGCCAAGTTCTGTGTCATCAGGATTTGGTACCCAATATTGCTCTAAAAATTTTCCATTGTATTTCCCTGACATAGCCTTCCACCAGTCAACCTTTACATGAAGATTCTCACTTTCATTATCCCTAAAGATATTTGAGATGGATTTTTCCATCCAAATCATCTCTCCTGCATCCTCATTTCCTAATCTAACTAGCAACATCTTTCCCTTCTCAACATCAATCATCGGATTGAAAGTTGGTTTTGGCTTGTTGCATTTGGGTCCAACATGTATTGGTTCATCTATCACATTATCAAAATCTCCATCCATAATACTTGACATTACTTGGAGTGCATTACGATCAACATCAACAATGTGCCTTGTCCTAGGCCAGAAATCCTCAGAAGATGAATCACTTCCATCTATTATTCTATGATCATTATAGATTCCATCTAATGTATCAAGAACTTTTTCCCAATACACTACCTTTTTTTTCCATTCCTCCATAACAATTGGTGAATCCTCATTCCCAATAGTGTCTTTCCACATTTTTATGTATGATGTTATCCCTTCCTTTAGTTCTTTTAAATAGACATCATTCTGTTTGGAAGATAAGAAAGATGGCTTCCCTATGGGAATTATAGGTTGGCCTTCATCATCTATATTCCACAACTCAACTGGTTCTGACCACTCAATATCTCTATTTGATTCTTTGTACCTTAGTACTGGAACATCATTGAGTATAAGAAATTGGAAGTATTGGACATTAAGATGTCCAACTAGTGCATTTTTTCCCTCCTTGATGTATCCATTAAGGAAACTTTTGAAGTCATAGACCTTGTCAATAAGTGTAGGTGGAAACACTCGATTTTATTCAATTATGCGATATGTATCCATCATTTCAAGTAAAGAATAAATATCTTTACTTTTTAGGTTGGAAGACATTCTTCCGTAGGTTCCATCTATGTCTTCATGGGTGTGCCCCACAAGCAAGAACCCAACCTCAATAGTGATGAAGACACCAAGTGCAGTTAAAAGTGATAGAAACATGAAAAGATAGTGATTCTTATTATCACTTGCTGCATTTTCCAACTGTAACAACAAATGTGGAGGAAGAGGTTTAAAATCAACATTTTGACTTTTTGAACTTCCACGAGATATAAAATCATCCTTGTACCCTTGACATTTTGAGTAAATAGAGGTGTCAAGTAATGCATTTGTAAGTGGGTTTCTTGAAATTCTACTTTCATAAAGTAGATCACCATACATATCCATTTGTGGGTCTTCAAGGTCCCTTAAGCACTTTGCAAGAGATGTAATAGTAAATTGTGATCCCATATGGACAAATGGTAAGGAGAAATGACCAAAACCTCTTGCCGTATGCCCATGTGTAAGCATACCTGTCAATTACAAACCTAAATTTGTTCCTACAATAGATTTTGATTTGACACATAGCCTTGGGATTGAAGTCTTTGTTTTGACAATTTTATCATGGATAATGCTCAAATATTCCTTTGGAAACCGCTCTGACATAATTCTATGGGCATAGTAGCAATATCTTCCACACATAACAATCTTGTTATGTTTCTTCAACCTACCTCATGCCTTTTCTTCCAACTCTTTTGTAGTTGTTCAATTCATTTGTGCTTTCAACACAATACATTCATTGCATTTACTGAAGTTGGTGTTATTTCAAAATGCCACATCTCGAAACTTAGTATTCCAAATCTTGCTCATTGTTGACTGTGATATTGATTGGTAATTGAGCTTTTGAAGACCCTCATTGATCTCTTTTAACAAAGAATTTTGTGTGTAAGTCGAAGGAAGAAATCTTAAAGGAGCAGATGTTCCATCTTCTTCAACTTGACGTGTTTGGTTTGGTGAAAAATCTGAATTATCCATTACAATTTTGTGCAATATTTCTATGGCTGCCACTGTGTGAGCTCTTGCTTTGCATGTGTTGGTGTTACCATGAATAGCTTTGATCTGTCCATGTTGGAAATAATGCTGGTAGTTATAGAATGTGCTTTGAGGAATTTTATGTATCTTATACCATGCTTTCTTACAAATAATATTCCCATTAAATCTCATGTCCTTTACATTTCTAGCAATAGGTGGTAAGCCATGGCCATGGCCATGGCCCTTTGACATGACTGTGTTTGACATGAGCGAATTTAAGAGAAATTCTCTAATACCATTTTTATTTATTTGTCTCATATCCCTTCTAGCACCTGCAATGGCCTTCCTATCCACTTGTTGAAGACAATCTTTTCTACAACATACATTTGCTGCCAAAACTCGACTTTCTTTCTCTTCATCTATTTTTGTTTGACATTTTGCAATTTTTTTTTAGCCATAAGTCGTTTAATCCTTTTATATGGCCTTGTTACATGCATATCAATTGAGTTCCTATCTTTTTCATTACAAAAGAACCCATCCCAATTGTTTAAGGGATTTGTGTCCTCTATAACATCCCATCTCACCATTTCCTTGGGTGGCTCCTTGAACTTTTCCTTAACCCTTAATATCACACCTTTGTTATCCACCAACTTTTTTATTGGCCATCTAACCAAACAATGTATAGAATTATCCCCAATTCTACATATCTCACAATTTCCATCTATCTCTTCTAGAAAAACACCAAAATCCATTTCAACTAGTGTTTCACCCTCAACAATGTCATCCTCGCAGACATTAACTAGCATTCCTTTGGCAATGCACACGCTTGTTCCCATGCATTCATGTGTAAGAGAAACCTTTGTACATATGAATCTAACCCTATCTTGGGGAATATTTGTGGCATGATCATGACAGTGAGGCTCCAAATCTAATTCTGGCCAAATTTCATAAGATTCTAATGCACCCCCAAGTGTATGCTCAAATCCTGTTGGATGTGGTAGAGAAGCATTATGTTTTAACACCTTCTCAATTTTAACCACTATGCATCCTTTATTTACCATCTTTCCATGCACTTTATGCCCAAGCTCTGTATTGAATATGGAGCCCTCGCCCACCTTCACTCCATGTTGCAGAAGATCTACCTTGGCTCCAATAGAAAATGTGGAAGAAACATTTGCACCTATAAACAAATGTAAATAAGGTTATTATTTACTCAAAAAAAACATTTATTATGCCATCAATAATATATAACACATGCTTCAATATTTTGATTTACCTATGTTGTGTCTCAAATCCATGATGTTCCATGGATGTATGTCCCCTTCATTAACATCCTCATCAATCAAATGTGGTTGAGTTACATCAATTATCAAAATTCTAACATAACCAGCATTAACCCTTTCTCCAACATAATAAGTTCCAGACTCTGCAGATTCGACCCTTCCTAGCCCAATGACTTGATCATTAATAAGGAGATCAACATAGTCCCCTTTTGCCAAAATTATATTTTCCATTGTAGCTTGTATCAATTATGTAACAACAATTAAATCTTAACTTGTAATTAAAAGGTTGAACCGTGTAAATTGTGACTTTATATTTTCACAAAAACACACAACCTACGAAAACGTAATATAGATGCAAAAATTAAAATAGCGTGGTAGTAATATTGTATGTAATGAAACATTGTTTCCTCAAATGAAAGCTAACAATCAATATCATTCCTTCTACTACAAACATAAGCATATTGCTAGAAGCAACATTACATGGTCAAATAAATCTAGCACGTGCTAGATTTCCTTCTAGGATAAACAAGCACATTGTCAATAAGAATATTGTAAGGAGAAGGAAATCCACCACATGCTAAATTTCCTTCTAACGTAAATAGAAGCATATTACTCACAAAAACATTTCAAAGTAAAAGAAATCTTACACATTCTAAAGTTTATTCTAGCACAAACACAATCACATTGCCAAAAACAACATTGCAATGTGAAAGATATCTAGCATACGCTTGATTTACTTCTAGCACAAACAAAAGCACATTGCCAACAATAATATTGTAGGGAAAACCAAATCCAACAAATTCTATCAAATACACAATCACATTTCCAATAACATCGTCGCAAGGTAAAATAAATTTTACGCGTGCTAGCTTTACATGTACCATAAATACAAGCATACTACCAAAAACAACATTTCATGCTAGAAGAAATCTAGTGCATGTTATATTTCCTTCTAACACAAACAAAAGCATGTTACCAAGTTGAACGAAATCTAACACGTGTTAGATTTCCTTCTATAATAAACAACCAAATTGAAAACAACAATATTGCATAGCAAACGAAATCTAGCATAGTTTCTAGCCCAAACACAGGCACGTTTCCAATAAAAATATTGCAAGGTGAAAGAAATTTAACACATGCTAGCTTTACATGTGGCACAAATACAAGAAAACTACCAACAACAACATTACATGCCAAAAGAAATCTATTGCGTGTTATGTTTCTTTTTAACACAAATCAAAAAAGTGTAATGGTGATTCTCTATTGTGAAGACCCATATTAAAGTGGTGTAATGCTAATAAGACCAATGCAGCTACTGCCAAGATACCAATGTAAAGTTTCATTGTTCAAAAGTTTAGGGCCTCCTTGGTAAAACAATGCATGTCATATTCAGTGACTATGGCGTACTCTGAGGTAGATTCAATAATAAATTTTGTGCTTCAATAGAGTTTTAGCATTTTCTGGCTAAGTTAAGGCACCAACACCACAACTGTTATGAATCACCTAGTCAAGTCTCAAGAGGGAGCTTCTTTTGCCTCATCACTATATCAATCCATGAAATGGTGGAGAGCCTAACAACCTTCTCTTTTAATCACTCAAGCTAGACCAAATTGACAAGTTGTATTCCTACCTAACCAAACATTTTCCATGTTTTTTCTTCCTCATAAAAAGATAGCAGTCTAGGGGTTATCCTGATGCAAAATGTACCTTTCGACAGACTATGTTAACACCTGTTTTTAGGAGATTAGCCTAGTAGCCTTTGTTCTATAGTACAAATAAAATCGGTCACACTTTCATATTTTATTTGGATTTTATTTTCACCCATATGTAGTAGCATTGTGCTGACCAATATGTTGGCTTTAAAAAGTAATGCAGTTCTAATAGTCAATATTGACATGGTTGGTCAATCTTTCTCTATGGAATAGATTTATGATGATAGCAAAATTATAGAAGTATCGATAGTCATAGAAAATAAATTTGAAAAGAGATTGGGAAGACCAAATCAAGTTCCCACATCCATTGGCCTGTTGAAAACATCCCAACATGAGGACTCAGATACATATCTTGGAAAGGAATCTTCAAATGGAACCCGATCCAAAAAAATAGACATACGTAAAAGAAATCGATCAAGAACCAAGAACAGATACAAAAACTCATTATGGGTATTGATATATATTGGGATAATGTGGTTGTTGGGTCCCTATAATACTAGTGATTACCCCATTACTATTGTAGTTATACCCCTTATTTATATTGTTGTGCCCCCATTACCCCCATATTGTTATTAATGTGCCCATAGAATCCCTCTATTGTTATTTTTGTGGCTTTATATTATTATTGTTAGGTCAGCTGGATTATATTGTGACTCCTTAGACTCCTATATATAGAAAGGAGGTTTTGTCATTTGTATCATCCAAGAATTGTTCATTTATGTAATGTAAAGGAGGTTGCCCCCTCGAAGAGGCTGAATTCTAAGGCGTTGATCTATCTTTTCTATCTTTTCTTGAGCTGGTTTCATAACATTTGGTATCAGAGCTTTGGATTCTAGGGTTTCGCTGCTCCAAACAGGTCATCGTGGTATTTTCGCTATAACTTTTTTTCTGTGACGTTTCAGAAGTCGCAAAAAAAACCCATTTGAGAAGAAATCGCGCTAAACCTTGGGTCCAAATTTCAGAGCTTTTCGCGCGATATGTTCGGAGATATGATCTGAGGAAGTTGGTCTTTTTGCAGACTCCTGAATTACACTCAAAACAGGTGACCTGGGGAAAATCGTCATAACTTTCTTTCTGAGCATCGGATTGAAATTTCGTAAGAAATTACAGAAAGAGGACAGACTGTAGTTTTCTTTTATATATTTTTTGGCATCAAAGGTTGAACCAGTGACACGTGGCACTTAATACAAGTTCGCTCTACTGAACTAGTCTATAATCAGGTCACTGCGGGAGATTGTGCATAACTCTTTCTTGGAGAATCTAATTTGGATCAAACTAGTGGCATTGGAAAGGGGACATAGAAGGCTACAACATATCACAATTTCAAAACTAGATGATTTGAAATTACAGAGATATATCAGATTCAATATCAGGCTTCTACAAAGTAAAAAAAGGTGTGTAGTTTTTTTTTTTTTTTAATTTTTGCATAAGCTTGGTTTGAACGAATTCAAAGGGCATAGTAAAGCATTATTATCGGTAACTGATGCCCCGAGGAAAGAAAATGCAAACACCTAGTAAGGAACCTGAAAGCTCTAGCATGACTCATGAAGAAGAGGAAGAAATGCTACATGATATATCAAAATTACAAGAACAAGTGCAACAAATGTCACGCTCACAAAAGCTAACAGATGCTAAGATAAATGGCGTGGAATCTAAGATAAAGGGTATGGAAGATAAAATGGATGATCTGAAGATAGATTTGAGGACAGATTTGAAGACAGACATGGAAGATTTGAAGACAGATTTGACAAATTTTCTACAAGAAATACTTACTAATGGTGAAAAGGTTGTAAAGGAAACTCATGATGTGAACAAAAGAAATGTTAATCATGATTCCATAGACTCTAATGTTGGATCGAAGACCCACCATATTCCAAAAATCGATATGAGGAAGTTTGATGGCAAGGATCCCGCCACATGGATATTACAGATGGAGCAATTCTTCGATCTCAATAATGTGCAAAACACACAAAAGGTACGTATGGCAACTTTATATTTGGAACCAAATCAGTTTGTATGGTATCAATGGCTTTGCTCTCGTAAACAATTTATCACTTGGGCAATTTTTACGGAAGAATTGATAGCACATTATGAGGATACAAAAAGCAACACTTTTTTTAGCCAATTGATAAGTCTCAAACAAAAGGGTTCAATAATGGAGCACATTGAGGAGTTCCAAAAATTGAACATAAGGGTAAAAGATATTCCAGAGGAGCATAGGATTGATGTGTTCATAGGGTCTTTAAAGGATAATATCCAACATGATGTTCGCCTTTGGGAACCTGATTCATTAGAGAAGGCATTCAGGTTAGCAAGAAAAATGGAAAGCAAAATTATGGCAACCAGGAAGCATACCACTCACAACTATAAAGACGGAAGTGTTGTTGCCCCTAGTCTTCCACAACCTATAAGGTTGACACCACAACAATTGGAAGAAAAAAGAGCAAAAGGGCTTTGTTACAGTTGTGATAGCAAATACACTAAAGGTCATAAGTGTGCTGAGAAGAAATTATTCTACATAGATTGTGAAGAGGAAGAAGAAAAGGAGCAAGAAAGGTCAAAAGAAGAGGATATACTCCAGGAACAAAGCCTAGATGAAGAACAAATAAATCCGACCATATCTTGTAATGCATTGGCGGGAATTACCACTCCTCAAACCATCAAGATAGAAGGACAAATCAAGAAGAAAAAGGTAATAGTGTTGATTGATTCAGGAAGCACCCACAATTTTATTCATTGTAGGGTAGCAAAAGAATTGAATTGCTTCCTATATCCAGCACCAGAGTGTCAAGTGATGATTGCAAATGGAGGAACAATAAATTGCTCTGGAAAGTGCCATAATATCAAGCTATCCATGGGAGAATATGTATTGACTAGCCCAATGCTTTCCATTCCAATGGGAGGTGCTGATGTTGTACTAGGAGTCCAATGGCTACAATCCTTGGGTACAATAGCTTTTAATTTTCAAGAACTTTTCATCAAATTTTCTACGGAAGGAAAGGAAGTTGAATTAAGGGGTATTGCAGGGAAACCAGGAAAGATAATCAGCTCTAATGGTATGACAAAGCTTCTAAAAAAGGAGCAAAGAGGTGTAATTGCACAATTATGTTCGCTAGATGTTTCCACATTGGAATCATCTATTTCTCCAGATCTCCAAAAAGTCCTGGACAATCATTCCAAGGTATTTGAGACTCCCAAAGGTCTCCCACCTATGCGTGATCATGATCATGCTATTCATCTGATTCCAGGAAGTGTTCCTCCAAACATCAGGCCGTACAGATATCCCTATGTCCAAAAAAGTGAAATTGAACGTATGGTTGCAGAAATGCTAGAGGCTGGTATAATTCAACCGAGTCAAAGTTCTTTCTCTGCTCCAGTAGTATTGGTGCACAAGAAGGATGGATCATGGCGCATGTGTCCAGATTATAGGGAGCTCAACAAGCTCACTATTAAAGATAAGTTTCCCATTCCTGTCATTGATGAATTACTGGATGAATTGCATGGATCAATTTACTTCACCAAGTTGGATCTTCGTTCAGGATATCATCAAATCAGAATGAAGATTGAAGACATTCCGAAAACGGCATTTAGAACTCATGAGGGTCATTATGAATTTTTGGTCATGCCTTTTGGCCTTACCAATGCACCTTCAACATTTCAAGGTTTGATGAATTCAATTTTCAAACCATTCCTTAGAAAATTTGTGTTAGTATTTTTTGATGATATACTAATCTACAGCAAGTCTTGGAAGGATCATGTTGAACATGTTGACAGGGTGCTACAACTATTGGAGGAGAAACAATTATATGCAAAAAGATCCAAATGTTTCTTTGGAGTCCAGGAGGTGGAATATTTGGGTCATATTGTATCTCATGAAGGAGTTAAGGTAGACCCTAGCAAAATTAAAGCCATTAAGGAATGGAAAATCCCCACATGCTTCTTGGGTTGACAGGGTATTATCGCAAGTTTGTTAAGAATTATGGGAGAATAGCAGCACCTCTAACAACATTATTGAAGAAAGATGCATTTTCATGGACTCCAGAAGCAACAAAGGCCTTTGAACATCTTAAAGAGGCAATGTGCCAAGCACCGGTCTTAGCTACACCGGACTTCACAAAAACCTTTATTGTGGAATGTGATGCTTCAGGAAATGGAATTGGTGTTGTTCTAATGCAAGATGAAAGACCCATTGCTTTTGAAAGTCGTCCAATCAAGGGAAAGTTTTTAAGCAAAGCTATTTATGAGAAGGAAATGTTGGCAATACTCCATGCACTTAAGAAATGGCGACCCTACCTAATGGGAAGACACTTCAAGGTAAAAACGGATCATGATAGCCTTAAATACTTTTTAGAACAAAGATTATCCTCTGAAGAGCAACAAAAGTGGGTCACAAAGATGTTGGGTTATGACTTTGAAATCATCTACAAAAAAGGGAAGCAAAATGTGGTGGCAGATGCACTCTCAAGAAAGGATGAGGATGTGGAAGCATTGTTGTGCGCCATTTCTATTATCCAACCAGATTGGATAAACGAAGCAAGGGAGGAATGGAAGAATGACGAAGAAGTGTGGGCACTTATTCGAAAGCTACAACAAGATTCCAGTACGTCTGATACATTTAGCTGGAAAAATGATTCGTTATGGTACAAAGATCGCTTATACCTCTGTAAGAATTCCCAGCTAAAACAAAAGATTCTTATGGAATTGCACACTTCTCCCTTAGGAGGGCACTCAGGATTTTTAAAAACTTACCACAGGGTTAAGAAGGAATTTTTTTGGGATGGCCTTAAATCAGATATTCAAAAGTTTGTGGCAGAATGTTTGGTTTGCCAACAAAATAAAGTTGAAACAATTAAGACACCGGGTCTATTACAACCTTTATCCATTCCAAGCCAACGTTGGGAGGAGGTTTCAATGGATTTTATCACAGGTTTACCCAAGTCTGAGGGAAAGAGTGTCATCATGGTGGTAGTTGACAGACTTACCAAGTATGCACACTTTTGTGCATTATCACATCCATTTAAAGCCAGTACAGTTTCTACTGCATTTATGGAAACAATTCAAAAGCTACATGGAAACCCAAAGATTATTGTAAGTGACAGAGATCCCATTTTCACTGGAAATTTTTGGACAGAATTATTTTCTTGTCTTGGTACTCAGTTAGCTCATAGCTCATCTTATCATCCTCAATCTGATGGGCAAACTGAGATAGTAAACAAATGTTTGGAAGGATATCTTCGTTGCTTTGTATCTGATAAACAGACACAATGGGTCAAATGGTTGCCTCTGGCTGAATGGTGGTATAACACTTCCTTCCATACAGCAAAAAAAATGACCCCATTTATGGCACTTTATGGGTATCAACCACCATCCATCACATCATATTTAAGAGAAAATTCTAAGGTTCAGGCAGTGGAACATCACATCGAACATCAACAACAAGTCCTCCAACTCTTAAAGGATAACCTCGTGTTGGCACAGAATAGAATGAAACAACAGGCAGATCAACATCGCAGTGAAAGAAGTTTTGATGTAGGTGATTGGGTATTCCTACGGCTACAACCATATAAGCAAATGTCCCTCAAGCAAGCTAAAGAAGGATAATAAATTATCACCAAAGTATTATGGTCCGTACAAGGTGTTGCAAAAGATTGGTACTATGGCATACAAATTGGAGCTTCCTGCAGCTTCTCGATTGCACCCAGTTTTCCATGTTTCATGTTTAAAGAAGGTTATAGGTGACAAGCTCCCAGTTCAAACAATATTGCCAGAACTTGACGAGGAAGGAAAAATTATATTGGAACCGGAAGCAGTCATAGAAACAAGAACTCGACAGCTACGAAATCGATCAATTTCAGAGTATCTTATCAAGTGGAAGAACTTATCCGCTGAAGATTCCACATGGGAGGATGAGAATTTTATGCAGAAGTATCCAGAACTACTCAAGCGTTGAGGACAACACTTTTTTGAAGGAGAGGGGCATGTTGGGTCCCTATAATACTAGTGATTACCCCATTACTATTGTAGTTATACCCCTTATTTATATTGTTGTGCCCCTATTACCCCCATATTGTTATTAATGTGCCCATAGAATCCCTCTATTGTTATTTTTGTGGCTTTATATTATTATTGTTAGGTCGGCTGGATTATATTGTGACTCCTTAGACTCCTATATATAGAAAGGAGGTTTTGTCATTTGTATCATCCAAGAATTGTTCATTTATGTAATGTAAAGGAGGTTGCCCCCTCGAAGAGGCTGAATTCTAAGGCGTTGATCTATCTTTTCTATCTTTTCTTGAGCTGGTTTCATAACAGTGGTAAAGATGAAGAATACGGTATTGGTGGGCCACTGGGAACACATTAGGATGTCTAGTGGACAAATGAAAGAATGGGTGTAGAAATGTTGGTTTTGTATTGTTGGAAATAGATCGAAGGTAAGCATGCTCCTCAATAGTTGGTTTGGATTCCACTTCATGATAGTGGAAGATGCAGATAAGATTGGCTCAATCTCATGTGTGAAAGGTAGGGGATTTTTATGCTTTTAGAATTAGACAGTCAGATTTAATCCTATTAAAGAAGATCCCCAATGAAAATAAATATGGGTTAAACTCCCTAGCCTTCATTTGGAACTATGGACCAAGAAGGAAATCATGGAAATTTCCAACAAGATAGGAAAATTCTATTATGTCGATGAAGGGAGTGTTGGCCTTCTAGAAAAATGGGTAGCATGGTTTTTCATTGAACCAGATTCCATAGAAGGTCTCTCGGCTACCCTTGATATCTATTAGAGTACACAATGTATCATAAAACGAGTGGATTACTGGGGAATCCCTTTTAGATGTTTGGGATGCCATAATACCATACATCTCATAGTGAAATTCCTACGTAAACTTGGTTGGGATGACATCAAAATGTATGGTAAGGCTATAGGCATAAATCAGAATCATACTTTTCCCAAGAAAGAACATGCCCCTTGGGAGCTGCCAAATGAAGTGTAGGTGCCTATGCCAGAACAAGTTCGTATAAACAATAGTAGTAGAAAGGATAACAGTATGTCGACTCTAGGAATTAATACTTAAGAAATAGATTCCCAAGAGAGGCCATATGGATGGGGAAACTTGGCAAATAATGAGAAGAGAAGCTTATGACTAAGATGGAGCAATTAAGATGACAAAGTGAGCAAGAAAGAGGGATCATGCACAGAAATGAAGAACAAGATGAGTGAGAATGAAAAAGGATGAAGAAATATCAACAGTAGTTGCTTAGCAAGCAAAGGTGGAAGATTTCAGATTCAAGTAGTATCTTTGGTTGTTAGTTGTAATTGGTTCCCAATAAATGCATATATTTGTTTGCCCAGAACAAAAAAAAAAAAAATTGTTATTTGTTTGCATCAGTTTACTAAGCAATGGTATATGTTTTCCTAGAAATTTGGAGCACTTCCTCACAGATCTTGTTTGCTAGAATTTTATAATCAATATTACAGAGGCAAAGTCAAGGTGCTTATGCACCAAAGTGCCAAAGTGTACTCTGCTTATGTAGAATAACAGTCAATAAATAGGAACTCATCTACAATTATATAAGAAATCGCAATGTTCAAAGAGCCAAAAGATTTCTAAGGACCTTCCAAGCAAAAGCTTAGCACAATTATACATCTAATGGGCATTACCATCCATGGATCATTGCTTCAACCAAACTACAGTAGTCAAACTTTCAAACCATTAGGTATGGAAGTCATAAAAGCACCAAATAATGGCATGGCTTACCAAAGAACAATTGCACTCCCATGACAGGAGAAGCATTTGGCATGTGTTCAGACACATCCAGAGTTAATAGAAAGATAGTTTCCTATTCAGATTCTGGTTCTTCTGAACCCTCCTCAGTGTCATCATTGTCATGATTTTTATCATCTTCTTCCCCTTCAATATCTTCTTCAGTGTCAGGGGCATTATCGTTATTTCTTCTAAGTCCATAAAGCTGCCTGAAATCAGGGGCAACAATATCAAGCATCTCATTCAAAGCTTGGTGCTCATAGCTTTGCCGAGAAGCTAACTTAGGAGGTGGAGAATTTTGACTTCCTGCCACTGCATCTTCAGGCACTGTGTGTTGACACTTCAAGCTACTTAATAGTAGATCTTGCCTCGACTAATATTCTCACCTGCTGCTGCAATCTGACTAGCATCAAAATCTTGATTAATTCCTTCATCACTAATCCTTCCTGTCCCTGGCTGTCTGTCATCACTCCAAAGAGATTCATTGTCACCATGAACTAAACCAACTATACTGACTACCCAACTACCAACAACCTCTGATGCTAATAGATCAATTGTTGCTATCGAATGCTTATCTCCCTTGTTTCTAGAATCTATCTCATCTCTATGCTTCTGACTGACAGGAGATTGACTCTGCCTCTCCCCATTTAACAAGTTTTGAATAGGATGAGATGTTCTCACCAAATTCTGGCCAGTCTTATATGTATCAGGTAATCTTTTTGGTTCAGCACCAGTCCTGGTGTTTAATGTTTCCCCTTGATTTTCACCAGCTAAGTTTGTCCTCGTCCATTCCATTGGAGCTTGTTCTTCATCTTCAAGTTGCATTGTTTCTCCTCCAAAACCCCCTTCACCATCTCTTACTTCATCATCCTCCTGAACCGTTTCTCTTAGATTCTTGTTTGATTTGGCAGGCTCATTCCCCATAGGATATGTACAAAACTCGATCCTTCTACCTCCACTTGTGCTTTCAAGCAACTGAGTTGCATCTGCTTCTGCCCCAAGGAATTTTAGTTTTCAATCATAATGCAATCTTTTTGGAATGGAATGGTGAACAAGAAGCCAAGGAATTACCATTCAAGTTCAATCAATTATGGCTACAAGATAAATATTTAGTGGACATGATTAAGATATCATGGATGAGGCCTTTAGGGATAATGAAAAATAAAATGATGTATCAAGTCACTCAAAAACTACACAGGCTAAAGTCAAAGGTTAAGACATGCATCATCAAGTGCAAGAAGACACTCTCTCGGGAGTTTTCTATTATAGATAAGGAGATTTCAGAATTGATGGACCCTACAAGTCCTAATTTCCTATTTGAACAAAGAAAAAATACAATATTGGAGCTCTCTAAATTATCAGGCAGAGGAATGGAGACAAAAAATAAAAATGACGCTGGTTTCTAGGGGAGATAATAATACTAAGTACTTTCATAAGATAGCTTCCAAAAGAAAAAATTCCAACACAATCTGGTATATTAGAAACATGGACAATATAATACTAACTACTCAGAAGACATCCTACAGGAAGTTGTAAGCCATTTTAGTAATCATTGATTGGCTGGGAATCACATTCTTCCTCCCCCAATCATCCAGTTTCTTCATAGGCATGAGCTGTTCACTCTTGCTAATATTGGCTACCAACAATCTATCATTTCCTCCTCTTCCAGTTGGCCACATGCTGAAAATTTGGCTCTTCTGATGGAGCTCAATGTCAAATGGGAAAATTACAGATCTCATCTCTATCACACAGATATTGCTTTGCCTAAGAGGGCAGATAGGCATTCTTGGGGTGGTATTTCTCATGGAGGAGAAATCTCTACCAAAGAAACATACAAGTACACATACAACATGCAAAGGTAGGGGAAGAAAATCAACCATATGAAAAGAATGGTGAAGATCAAACTTTCCTTGATGATAATTTAAATCCTAAAAACGCTTTTGAGGTCACAGAAATACAGTTCATTAAACTAATCCTATTTTCACAGACACTGAAAGTAAGGGAGCTGTAGACTTTCATGGTAATACACTTGGCACCTCAGCATTTCATTGTGAGTTTGAGTAGGAGTAATGTAACCCCCATGTTGCACTTTGATGTAGACCATGACTTTGTCCTTTCTTTCTTTTCCTTAAATATTTGGTTTTTCCTTTCTTTCCAAAGCATCGACATGAAAAAACTATGAGAAATAATCCACTCTCTATTTTGAACTGGACTATTGAATATGCTGGATCTATGAGGGAGTACAAGTATAAAAAACTGTTGAAGTTACAGTACAAGGATCCAAAAGGCAGTCAAATATCCTCCAAATATGTTTAATGGAAGGACATACATTCAATATATGCTCCATAGAATATTCATAATTCAAACATAAAGTACAAAGTCAGGGGCCCTAAAATCCATTTTTCCTGATTTGATCCCATGTGAGGATCTTACATCATCCAACTAGCCAAGGAATTGAGGACCATCCATTCATCTAGATTTTCTTCCAAATGGGATCCTAGTAGATGTCTTGATGACCAGCTATAAGAGAGTAGGATTCCTTGAGAGTAAACATCCCTTTGGTTTGAGAACCTCACCAGAGTTTGTCTTCATCCTGAGCATTGGATATTTTTCATTTTTGAAGATCATGAGCTAAAATAGGTGAGGGAGAGAAAGATGGATGTGATTTCCAATCTTCAACTGTTTTCCATTCTTTCCATAGCCTAGGGGATTGAATCAGTTTCTAAAATTCTTCTATAGTAAAACCCTGATGCTTTGAAGTAAATGTTATTAAATCTCTAAGATTAACAATCCCTCAATTGTGGCATCTATTGCCAAGAATCTTTTGAGAATAATGTAGTCACTAGTGTGACCATTCCAGGTCTCTCAAAAAACATGACTTTGAATTAAGGTCTAGTTGGCCTGTGGCAAATTTCATATGGAAGATCTTAGAGGATGCTTGGTTGGTTGCAACTTTTTCGATTGAGAAGAGTGGCCATATTTCATATCCCATATTTGTTTCTAGAGTTCATCTCTAACCCGAAGTCAATCCCAACATAATTTCCCTCCCAATGCTTTGTTTAGGATCCCCAAGTCTCTCAATCCTAAAGCCCCACTCAATTTAGGATACAAAGCTTCTCTCAGGATTTATATCAAAATTTCTGAAATATGGGCAACACCTACCATTAATAACTTACCTTTTGCAGTGACCACTATCTTTATATCCCTCCAGACATGAATTCAAGATAGTTTTTGAACCCAAATTTTGACAAAATCAGATCAATAGATAAGTATAACTATGCACCCAATCACAGGAGAAGAAACTATTTAAGAAACTAAAGCAACTACAACTGATACTGGAGTTTAAAAATTCTTTGACATCAATTATCAGACCATCATATGATTGGAGGTGTGTCCTTTGTGATGCCTAAGGTCTATTGTTAGACATACATTATTGGTTCTTGGTCCAATCATGTTGGTATTCAAGACCATAACCTTGATTTTCCTGCAATCCAAATACGAGCATGCTTAGAGAATGTGCAACCCCAACAAGAAATCATAGAGTTCCATTCATTGTGGACACTTGTAATATTATGGCAAGACATATAAGATCAAAAAATCAAAAAATCCACACACAAAAAATAATTTGTTTGGGAGGCAAATCAACTCTGAATTTTGTTAGCAATGAAATTCTACACCTACAACACATGAACAGCTTGAAGCAACCAAATAACAACAACCCATTTACAGTGGCAAATACCAAATAAATAGCCAATCTAAGGTAATACCAAGTGTTTCATATCTCATATGTGAGACAAGACACATCAACTCTAAAAACATGACAATAAGGATTTCAATTATTGTAGGATTTAGAAACTAGAACATTTACATGATACAAATTCAATCATACAACTAGTACTTACTAGTACTACATCAATGATGATCAAATGGAAAACACAAGAAGTTAGAACCACAAACTGTGGTCTTCTCATTAAGTCAAAAAAATCAGAATGTAGAAAACATACAACATAGATATTGATTCAATGCTACTACAGATTGGAATGCCAATGGAAAATACAAAATAGCATGGACACTAGAACCATAGATGGAAGATTCTCACAGTCGATCACTATCAGTAGTCCTCCTCGATGCCATAATCATTAGAATTTGTGTATTACCATTGTTGTCTCACCCATCATCCTCCTTCTCTATACCTCATCCCATATATGCATTTTCTAGTGTGGAGAATGAACGCTCAAGAGGATCACCATCATCAAAAGTGACGAATTATAGCACTAGCCTGGAGGGAGTGCCCTAGGCTCTACGCTGCACTAATGAAGAAGCCCTAGATGCGGGAGGAAAGGGAGATCTAGCACAGTGAGAGAAGCCCTAATGTTTCCCTATGGAGAAGCCCTAAATGCTGCCCTATGAAGAAGTAGTAATACGCAGCCATGGAAAGAAGGCAGAAACCCTAGCCGCAAGTCTAAGGAGAAGAGATGCCCTAAACCTAGTCGCTACACTGCCTAATGGAGATGGAACCTCAACATTGTCCTAGAAGAAGTGATCTACACATGGAATGCCCTTGCTATCATGAAAGGAAAGGCCATTATCCTATATGCAGTCATGAAAGGAAAATCGCTTATCCCATATGCAGTCATGAGTGAAAGAGCAATCACTGAAGGCAGTTGGGAAAGGACAAAAGGATCCATGGATTCCTCAACCCTCTTCAAATTCGCCAAGGGTAAAGTCGGAGCAGAGCATATCATCAGAATGGTGCAGCGGAAGCTTCTGATGGCCTACCTACATATCACTTCAATGGGAGGTTCGAATCTCAAGGTGAAAGGAAAGGAAGATTACAATAACTTCGGCCATTATGCGAAGGAGTGTACAAATGGCAAGGACACATCTTTTGATGAAGATAACAATCATTCCAAGGACATCTTCAATGATCAAAGGAATGACAGATAATGAAGGTCATCAAGGAAACGACTGACTCTTCAAGGAAAGCAAGGAACCCCAAGTATGAAGAATCAAATGTTGTTTCTGATAAGATAAACAAGCATTATCTTGTATTGGCCCTCTCCTTAAGATTTTGTGGGAAGCTAGCTTATTGATTATAGTGCTTCAAGGCACTTCATCGAATAGAATGGTGCTCTCTTGAATTTCGTAAGAAACAATCGTGGGATTATACTTGGAGTCGATGCCACCTATCCCGAAAAGGGTGTAGGAAATGTTACCCCTCAATTGAATGAGGGTAACTCAATTCATTTACAGAATCTCTTTTATGTACCTGATCGTAAGAAGAACTTGGTGTCCATTTCGGCAATGGAAGTCAAACGTTTCAGGGTGGCATTCATCGATGGGAAGGTACGTGTTTGAAAATATAATTTTCAAAGATGCTTTTACTCATGGGTTCAGCGTTGGCAATTTGTACCAAGTTGCAGGACGGTCCATTGGGGACCATGTTATTTGACACATCTCATCTATAGCACCAAAGGTCTACTTATTGTGGGGCCTTACTCAATGTGAGTCAGATGGTGACTGGGATGCCTGAATTCAAAAGGAGCATGAAGGTACATGTCTGAGATGTACCGAAGGAAAATCTTACAAAGGGACCATTCCCCTCATGTAGCAGGCTATGTCACAAGGTTTGCTGAATTTGAAGGTTTAGGTTCGAAATTCCGCGAACCTCAAAAAAAAAATTGAAATTCGTTCCGGTTCGCTGAACCTGAAATTCAAACCCAAAAGGCGAACCTAATCGAATTTGAACCTCATCCGAACACGAACCTGAACGCAAATTTGATCGATTTTTTTTTGATGTTCGACTTAGGGTTCGCTAGTTTTTTTTACGGTTTTATTTGCCTGTTTACGTGAAAAGCCATGGGCCGCATACTGCTTTTCTGCAACGATTCCTGCCAGTTTTTTCTTTATAAACAATGGCGCTCTAAGGATTTGGCACAAGTTGTGCCGATTGATCGAGTGAATAGAGTATTGAGTTAGAAGAGTTTTTGTATTGGCACAGCAGGAGTGCATTTGTATTGGCATATTGTTGTGCATTTTCTTGCGCTGTGCAGTGTGAGCCTTGAGGAGATCGATGTGGTCCTGCAGCGACACGCCGACGCCTTGCAAGTTCAATCACTACTAGTCACTGATTACACGGCTGCTTGAGCCCGTGCCTACTACCATGTGAGCCTGTAAGCTATAGTCGTAGGCTGTGCAGTGTGAATCGTGATTTGCTGCACCTCTGTTCGAGCTTCAGCTTTGACTGCAGTGTGCACGACTAGAACACGTTACACATAACACAGGAACCGTCGACCCTCTAGTCCATCATATAATAACTTATAGTTATAGAATCTGAGCTAACGAATCAAAACTTTGGACATATATTAATATTCTACATTGCAATCATCTAAAAAAGGAAAAAATTCACGGTTGGTGTTGGGAGTTCATCTCAGTCAAAGATCAGTAAATCAAGTGGGACAACTACATTAAATTCTCTTTGGAAGCCCATGTAGAAACAAGAAGTTGATGATGTTGTAGCTGATATGTTTTTTGAATCTGTAATTCCATTTAATGTGGCAAGAAGCCCTTACTTCATCAATGCGTATAAGATGATGGAAGGTTTTGGTAAAGGATATGTCCCTCCTAGTTCTGAGACTATAAGGACCACTCCTTTGAAGAGGTCAAAAGAAAGAGTTACAAACAATTTGTAGAAGATCAAAGACTCTTGGGAGGAAATAGGGTGCACACTTTTATCAGATGGTTGGTCAGATATGAATCATAGACCTCTTATTAATGTGTTGGTTTATTGCCCTAAAGGGGTACTTTTTTTGAAAGTAGTTGATGCATCAGGGAATAAGAAGACCTATGAATTTATTTTCAAGATTCCAGAGGAAGCTATTCTTGAGGTTGGAGAAGAAAATGTGGTCCAAGTTATAACTGATAGTGCTTCAAATTGTGTTGGAGCAATAAAAATGGTCATGGATAAATACAAAAAAATATATTGGACACCTTGTGCTGCTCATTGTCTTGACTTATTGTTACATGACTTGGCAAAGTTTCCATGGATTAATGAGACAGTTCGGAGGGGGAAACAAATTTCTCACTTCATATTTAACCATCAACTCATATTGAGCTTGTACAAGAATAATGCATCTAGAGAGTTGCTCGGGCCTTGTGACACCAGGTTTGCCACATATTATATTACTATCAAAAGGCTAGTTGAAGAAAAAGGGAGTATAAGAGGTGTTTTTTGCAACCCAAAAGGCTACTAAAAGAAATAGAAACAAACACACCATATGACACCTTTATTTTTGGACCAATGTCCCCAAAAAAACCTAATGCGGAAAACCGGTGCAGCTATCTGAGGGTTTTTTTTATTAAGCAATATAAGAGTACAATCTGGGTGTCAAAATTGGCCTACCCAACAGAGAATTTCCTTAGCAGTAATACCTCACTGTTTCTAATAGATCTCCTGGCTGAAACCTCAGATAATCATTCCAGAAGCTCCTCAGCACATAATTGCACTAAAACCCCAGCGTCTGCCCAATCAGGACTGTGTCAGCCTCTCCTTGCCCAGCGTTGGCCCTGCGTCAGCCTATCTAGGCCTGTGTCAGCCCCAGGAGGCCCTGCGTTAGCTCTCTCGGCCTCTGCGTCAAATACGCTGGCCTCTCTGGGCCTCTGCGTCAAATACGTTGCTCTCTATGGCTTGAAGAAAATCACCCTGAGTTTGATATGAGAGGATTGATAATTGTCAGATGAAGCTGAGATTCACTAAGAGTGAAGCCAATCCAAACCATTGTTTGAAGATTATGGATGATAGACTTGTCATACCGACACCTTCTAAGAACGACCTATTTCTGATAGGTGCAGACCCTCTCACTTGCAAAAGTAAGAGAGAGTTGGATTCCAAATGTGGAATGGTAAACTCCGATACCGTGACTACCTCGAGGATCTTAACTTTTAGAATTATATTGTGATGATGCTGGACCAGATTTGGGAAATGCCTCTAAGTTTCATAAACTCATTTGCATTGATGTTCTTGGTGAACTTTAATCCGTATATATGTTTTATAGTTAGCATGGTGAGCTCATATTTGGTTGAGCCTCACTAGATTGGTGCCAAGAATCTTTTGAGATATCTTCGGAGCACAATCTCTCATGGATTGAGATTCACTGCCTGAAATATGAAGCTGCATGATTATTCGAATGTTGACTGGGCAGGCAATGGGGAGGATCACTAGAGAACTTCTCAGTGCTAGTTCTCTTTGGATTTTGCTTCGATATCATGGATGAGCAAGAAGCAGAAGTCGATTGCCATAAGCACCGCCGAGACCGAATACATAGCTATGAGTATGATCTCGTGTGAAGCTGCCTGGTTGTGGAAGCTCTTCAGTGTGTTGTTTGTACACATGATGAATACCATTGTGATCCTATGTGACAACTAGGGGGGATTCGATTGTTGAGGAACCCTGTATTCGATGATTGCTCCAGTAGATAGACATCGGATACTAACTTATCTATAATATGGTAAGTCGATGAGCGAGGAGGCTCCATCGCATTGAGACTGATGTACAGGTTGCAAACATTTTGTCAAAGACCAGGGGAAAGGTCAAATCTGTGACTTTCTTGAACAACCTGGAGTCGTTGAGAGACCTTCATATATATTACTATTAAAAGGCTAGTTGAAGAAAAAGGGACTATAAGAGGTGTTTTTTGAAACACAAAAGGCTACTAAAAGGCTAATAAAAGAAACAGAAACAAACACACCATATGACACCGTTATTTTTGGAGCAATGTCCCCGAAAAAACCTAATGCGGGAAAACCGGTGCAACTATCTGAGGGTTTTTTTTTCTAAGCAATATAAGAGTACAATCTGGGTGTCAAAACTGGCCTACCCAACAGACAATTTCCTTAGCAGTAATACCTCACAGTTTCTGATAGATCTCCTGGATAAAACCTCATATAATCATTCCGGTAGCTCCTCAGCACAGAATTGCACTGAAACCCTAGCGTCTGCCCAATCTGGACTGCGTCAGCCTCTGCTTGCCCAGCGTTGGCCCTGTGTCAGCCTATCTAGGCCTGTGTCAGCCCCAGGAGGCCCTGCGTTAGCTCTCTGGGCCTCTGCGTCGAATATGCTGGCCTCTCTGGGCCTCTGCGTCAAATACGCTACTCTCTATGGCTTGAAGCAAATCACCTCGGGTTTGATATGAGAGATTGATAATTGTCAGATGAAGTTGAGATTCACTAAGGGTGAAGCCAATCCAAACCATTGTTTGAAGATTGTGGATGATAGACCTCTCATATCGACACCTTCTAAGAACGACCTATTTCTGATAGGTGCAGACCCTTTCACTTGCAAAAGTAAGAGAGAGTTGGATTCTAGATGTGGAATGGTGAACTGCAAGACCGTGACTACCTCGAGGATCTTAACTTTCAGAAGTTATATTGTGATGATGCCAGACCAGTTTTGGGAAATGCCTCTAAGTTTCATAAACTCATTTGCATTGATGTTCTTGGTGAACTTTCGTCCATATATATGTTTTATAGTTAGCATGGTGAGCTCATATTTGGTTGAGCCTCACTAGATTGGTGCCAAGAATCTTTTGAGATATCTTCGGAGCACAATCTCTCATGGATTGAGATTCACTACCTGAAATATGAAGCTGCATGATTATTCGAATGTTGACTAGGCAGGCAATGGGGAGGATCACTAGAGAACTTCTCAGTGCTAGCTCTCCTTGGATTTTGCTTCGATATCATGGATGAGCAAGAAGCAGAAGTCGATTTCTATAAGCACCGCCGAGACCGAATACATAGCTACGAGTATGATCTCGTGTGAAGCTGCTTGGCTATGGAAGCTCTTCAGTGCGTTGTTTGTACACATGATGAATACCACTGTGATCCTCTGTGACAACAAGGGGGGGATTCGATTGTTGAGGAATCCTGTATTCGATGATTGTTCCAGTAGATAGACATTAGATACTAACTTATCTAGAATATGGTAAGTCGATGAGCGAGGAGGCTCCATCGCATTGAGACTGATGTATATGATGAATAGCTTAGCCTTCCCTTGTAATACCCCAAGGTGACTTGGGGATAGGATGATTCATTCTCTTGTGGGCCAGGATGATTAGTTCTCTTGTAGGATAGATGATCAGTTCCCCTATCGATGCATCCTAACCATGCAATCTGAGACTCATTGGATGTACCTTTCATCTAATTAATGAGAAGGGAAATGGGGTTAGGGACCATAGTAGTACTATCGATGAAAACAAGATGTATGGTGCAATAGTATGGACAACAAGATGTATGGTGCAACAATGGTGCAACAGAATGGACAACAAGATGTATGGTGCAACAATGGTGCAGTCGTATGGACAGCAAGATGTCTGTTGCAGTAGCGGGACAACAATGCTACATGGTGCTGCAATGATAGAGCAATGGGACAACAAAGGCAACTTGGTGTAGTATGGTGCAACATATGTTACAACAATGAGACAACAATGGTCAATGGCATATAGTGCACAATGGGAAAGCAATGGTACAATGGTACAACATGGGACAACTAGTATCTAGTGTAGCAAATTCATGGTGTTGTTATGGTATGGCAAAGCACAATGAGACAGACATGACATAGCGTAGTAGTGGCACAACGGGACAACCATGACATAGTGCAGTAGTGGCACAACAAGACAGTCTCGTCAAGAGGTGTAGGATTGATCTAAAGAGCCCTTTAGGATAGCCTTGGAGGAGTCTTAGTTGTTGTACAACGTGCCCTAGCCGCAAGCCTTACATGTTGCCCTAAAGGGATTAAATCACAGTGAAGAGAGGCTCCTTTGATGTCCCAAAAGAAGGCTCTTCATCACAGCAAGGAGGCTTCCATACACTGTCAAAGGAAGCTCCAAAAGAGCCCTAGTTGCAGTATTCTATTCACAACTAAGACACAGTCAAAGGGAGCCTAAATGAACCCCTAATCCACAATAAGAAAGAGACTCAATACATAGTCCTAAAGGATGTGTTTTAGGTGTTGTTCAAGTAAGGAGACCTAGCACGTCTTAGCCATAGTCTTAAAGCCCAACCGCGTTGAAGAGAGAAGTCTCTACAACTGTCTTGTGAGGAGGACCTATACGCTGTCAAAAGAGGTTCTAACTTTGAGTCTTCTTCCAAGTATGGGTACTTGTCTATGATTTATGGAACATATGCAAGCCTTGAAAGTGTGAGAATGTGCAAGAATAAACTCCTGGGATAAATACCCATTTGATTATAAGGACTTCTCTTACATTGATGTGAAAGTGTCAGTAAGGAAATTTGCAGATATCTTAACATAGAAACAAGCAATCATATTCCATTAAAATGCACTTAACTTTACATATGCCCAAAAGCAGAGGAAATAACTAAGCTGGAATCTGATCCAAGAAAATGCCCCATATTATCATCCTATGCTTAGTAATGCTTACAAGGAAATGGGTTGGGTATGTGTTTAAAGTCTGTACAATCAAAAAGAAAGAATCTAAAGGTAGCCCCAACAATCTGAACAGGCAATAGGATATCAGTTTACCAAGTCAATTTAATAATGTAGCACATATGGACTCATCTTGATATTGCTGCCTTGAGTTTACTAGCTATTTCACTTGTCAAAGCGAAGGATATTCCCTTCGATTATGTTTATACAATCGGCCAGTATCTTGAGCACTGAGGAATCAGATGAACGCAGCTGATTTTATCTCTCTAGAGGTAGCACTGGTGTATTCTAGTTGTGTAAGTGTCATTTAATGAGGTTGCAACTTTTTACATATTACAAAAATACGTGAATAAATGGCAAGATCATAAACAACCACACAAACGGAAACTATTTTCCATTGAGAAGAATCTATATACCCCTCTCAATGTCCTACAAGGCAAGGACATGGATTGAAAAGAATATATATACTCTTCTCAAAATATTCCTAGTTCTCCAAGTTGCAATCAAGCCTCAAGAACTCAACAGTTGCAAAGCATTGAAACCCATATTCTTGTACTCTGGTTTTCGTCATATGATTAAGACAATAAAAAACTATACAAACATATGCATCCTATTGATAAAATCGGTATACCCCTATCATCGATATACCCCTATCAAGGTCTTGCAATGCAAGATCGACTAGATTCAACCAATTTTGGGTTTTGGTGTAGATATCCATATACTGCTCAGCCACAACCAATATTTTTTCCTTCATCGCTGTCTTAGCAAGTGAAGAAGTGCCAAGAACAAAATTTTTATGATTTTTTGGAAGGTCAATGGTCCCGAGTGTTTTAATATAATTTTAACCCTGAGATGACAGGTTATGATGAAATCTGTAACGACTGGGAATCCGGTAGGGTATACGACGGGATGTAATGATTCTCGCAGGAGTGAGAGGAAGCTGCTATGGTCTCTGTCTCTTCTACTTTCCTTGTTCTACTATCATATCACTTGTTGTGCGTCTTTTCTAATTTCCTCATTCTGCTATGGTCCCTGTCTCTTCTACTTCCGTCTCTACAATTCAAATGTCTGTGTGTGCAATCGCAAATCTTCCCCATCCACAGACGAAATGGCTAACCTTCACTCTACTCTCCACAAAAGAGATCTAATTTGTCAATGTTTTTTTCCCAAAGGATCCATCTCCCCTAATGATTCATAAGATATGCCCTAAGCATAATCATAACTTTACAAAAAACTGAGAGCGGAGGGTCCCCTCCTTAATCTCCACCAAAATCAGCACTAGGCATACATGTGCCCCCACTTGATCAATCATCTCCTCAATCCTTCAATTTGATGTGCAAACAGCAAAAGCAATTTAGGGGAAGTGGAGATTCCTTTGAATTCATCCGCCCATTTTCAGTTATGATGGGCATGCGAGCAATGTCAAAGATGATTGCAGGTCAAGAACTGATAAGGGAAACCTCTTTGATAACCAAAGAAAGTGGGATGGTATGCCTCGGCAGAGAAATGCCCTCCAAATACTAATACTAATGAAAACTGTTGTGCCCTCCATAGAATGGAAAATTGATTCAAAATAAATTATTTTCGAGTTGAAGAGGTGACCCCAGGAACAACTTTTGTGCCCTCCATACAATCGAAAACCCCAGGAACAACTGTTGCGCCCTCCATACAATCAAAAAATGATTCAAAAGAAATTATTTTCAAGTTGAGGAGGTGAGCCCAGGAACAACTAAGGAGTTGCGTGAGGTGGATATAGAGGAGGCTACAGAGGAGGTAGAAATGGCACTAGAGACGATCCAGAAGCTAAAACATACATGAAAATTTTGCCTGCAGTTTCTACACCCTATCTTCAAGGAGATATTTTTTAAGGAAACAAAGAGAAAGCTAAAACACATACCTGTTTTAGGAAAAAACTATTGAAGATCGGCCTCACAGAAAAAATAGCAGTAAATGCAGAGCTGGTAAACCTGTCTTGGCTATTGCTCCTCAAAGCACACTGATCTGTCTACTCAAAGGTTTCCCAAATCATTGAATAGCAGATATTTAGAGCCCACCTTGCCAAATATAATATAATAATATAAGACAGCTGGTTCAGAAAATAAGCTTTCCTACTGGGTGTGAACCCTGACAGCGACACCTTAATCAATTATTGGAAGAGAATGTTCAGGCGGTGGGACTTCGAGACAAGGAGATAAGAACAGCCGATTCGAGCCAAGCCCAGCCAAGGAAAAGAGAAATTTTAAATTTTCTCACAAAATTTTAAATTTTCTCACATAAATGTTTGAAAAGTCTACTTCATAATATTTTTTTAAAGGTTCATTTTCCAACAGTTCTATTAATAGAATTTTCCCATAAAATTGTTTGAAAAGTCTTCATCATAATATTTTTTAAATGTTCATTTGCCAGCAGTTCTATTAATTTGTCCATTTTATTTTATTAATACAAACCATATAATATTAACTAGCATGCGCATCCTATAAATTATATAAACATACATTTGCATTCTATAAACCATTCACCTTAGAGGCACCGGGAAGTGGTTTTGTATAATGTGCATAGTTTATATTATTCTTAAACCTTAAAAACCATTCATAGGCCCCCTAAGATGATAATGCTATTTCTTCTTAGATGATGTCCAAGGCCCCAACAAAATTCATCCTTGTTGGGAAAATCCTCACATTAACACCCATACAACATTTATATACCTATGGTTTATAATGCTGGCAAATAGTGGTCCTCATCACCTAACTGTGCAAAAAGCCCCAACTAACCTACTCTAGGTTAGATGTCCTCGATATTAACATATTATCCTACATTATCCATTAGCTCATGGAGATAGAGGGTTCAAGGACTCTCACTTGACGGTTGGGGACTATAGTCCATCAAGAGGTCAAATGTCGGGCTAACTATATTAAGGACACCTCAAGGTCAACCAACACGAATGCAATGTATTAGTTGTTCGTACATCGACCGATCAAAATGTCACAATATTGGGTAGTAGACATTAGTAAGTAGGACACTAGTCACCAATAGGAAACCTTGATAACGATAGAGTAATGATGTGATGAGTGGATGTGGACCCGGTGTTAACGGGAAAAGTGTCTGTTCAGAACGACCCTATCCCACTAAGGTGTGACAGTGACCTTAGAAACAAACAGAGAAAACTACTTTTGTATTCTCCTTTATGAACTATAAACAAAGAGAAATAGGATGAACCAACCTGTGTCTTGCGCTTGTCCTTTGATCCAATCTCTCTTCTCTTTGATAGCTCCCAGCTACCTGCTCCCTTACTTGCCTAGCTTCACCAAATACCTGCAAGATCACAGAAGAAGGAAACTATACAAAGACATGGGTTCATACTCATAAAAAGCTTAGGATCGGATTTAAGCTAAACATACAAATGTAACAAACATCAATGATACACAAGCATGTAGGAGAAACTCAAATAGTTTTATTGATATAACAAGAAGATCCAGGAGGAGTTACAACCGATGATTCCTGATCCAGCATCAACCTCCCAGCAGAGAAGCCCCTTCTTCACCTCCAACTAGGCATAAATCACCCAATACTCTGATATCTATCTCAAAACCAACAACAATTCTCTGCAATGTACAATATTCCCACCTCTGGATCTCTGGGATGAGGGATCCATATATAGATGTATGTAAAGAGGATGAGTTAGCTCATGAATTGATTAGTGGCTTCTCTCTGTCAGTTCTTGCTTCCACTTGGAGACTGAGAGCCTCTTACTCATCCTTGGTCGAATTCAGTGAGGCAAGTGTCATTGGAGAAGATTCTGGAAGCTTCCATTGTCTCTCCACCTCATGGAATGACTCTGTCACTTGTCATTTCCCGCTCAACGCACCCTGGTAGTGCATTTAGGTGCGTTGCAACGCACCTAGCTAGTGTATTTGGGTGCTTTGCAACGCAGCTAGCTAGTGGAGCAGCTGAAATGATCCTGATTTAACTAATTCTGAGCAGTTTCTGGTGGAGAACTTCTGGGAGAAGCTGTATTTTGTTGACCTTGTTCCTTTAGGAGTTAGAACAACACTTTTAGGGACTTAGGAGCCCTTGGTTTATGAACATTTCATGCTTAGAGCTGTAAGGCACAAAAATGTCTATAACAGTTGCCCCCTAAAGTATGAGGTCGTTTATCGGGTGAAATGCTTTATTAGGAGGATCCGAAGTTCTTTTAGTGCTGGGAGGAGACCTGTAATAAGATAGAATACAATACATTATCTTCATACTGTTTTCATGATCTAGCTGAGGCGGGCATTCCCATGCTCAGCTTTTATAAATTCATTTTCATGTACATAGGACAAACAATCATCTGATGGTAGACTGATGATTCCGATAGATTCAACATCCTTTTGGTAGGATGATTATCTATGCCGCAGCGCTGTACATTTCAATGTCTTTATTTTCCTGAATATATATCGCAGCCCGGATGGATGAAACTAGATTCGGGGTCTTCAATTTCGTCCGATCTTCACTCGAAGTACAAGTCAATCCATGTGAGAAATGTTTTGAAGTCGAACATGGAAGGACATCGCTTGATTACCAGTCAATGATGTAAACTGTTAACAAGCACGAGAAGAATCACCGATAATGATAATGACCCTCAAGGTACTGCAGTACAATTCACGTGGTGTGAATAAAGGACTTGGCGTTGAACACCACGCAAAATCTTTCAGTCGAAGGCCATTGATGTAAACCTGTCGCCGGAAGTGAGAAACTTGCCATTGAGGCATGCAAGCTTCAAAGTACTGAACGGGGTGTTCCTAGATCGACTTCTTGGATAATGAGCTGATGCCGACAAGAAGCGATCCGTCAAAGGAGGGCCTTAATGAATCCCACATCAATGACATGGAACAGAGCAAATGATTTTGATGGAGGTGAAAACGATCTGATGATATATGGTTCAGGGTGGTGGTCATGAAGGAATGGAGTATAATGTATGGTAGTGGATGGGACACAGGTGACTTCTCTGGATGACTTCTCTTGAACATGTCGGCGACACTTATGTGATGGATTGGTAGCATTTACCCCAAATGTGGATGGTATGGCAAGACCATGGCGATGTGACCGGTGAATGAAACAACCCAACCCGACTCAGGCACGGAGTGGAAGTGTCATGTTCAAGAGTGACTTGCTACCAACAAAGTTTCTTTGAGTTTTCTTCCCAATTTTTCCCCAGTCATTGCTGACCAGTACCTATTTATTTTTGTCAAGATTGAGGAGGATAACATATGCTTGTTCTATAATTTTCCCTTCGGGCAAACCCATCGCTATGTTTTAATGAGCCTAGCGATAGTGAAACTCGTTCTCGCCTAAAGACAAGTTTGTCGCTATTTAATCTTTTTAATGAGTCTAACGACAAAGATAACTCGGTCCTTTTCATTTTTAGAGAGTCTGAAAAGGTACGTAAAGGTAACTCCGAAATTCCTTTTTCGTCATCTAATCCCTTAAGTCCGAAAAGGTATAAAACAATACAGAAGGGATGAATTTTCGATAGTTTTAACGAGCCGAACAAAACAAGCGCTCGATCTTTTTGTGCAATAATCCCTCAGGTCCAAAAAGATTAAAATCTAGAGGAGGGATAGCACTTCCGGTCGCTTTAACGAGCTGGAAGGCCAAAACTTGACAATCTTTTCATATTTTACGAGTCAAATGAAAAGAGCTTAAAGAAGACTCGTCTTTTGAGGAACGAGTGATAAAATGGGTAGCAGCTGATTCCAGGTAAGGTTTGGAATTTTCCAATCATGGCAGTGTCACAAGGATGGCTAGTGAAATCACTCTTCGCAGTTGTTCCTCAAAATGGGTAAACAATCAAATGGAGGTGAATGATCGGCCAATGGAAAATTGGAGGTGACGGTTCAAACACGACCAAGGCTTTAATGGCTGAAATGCTTCATTCACGGTGGTTATTTACAGAGGGGAATAGTTCATTTTTTAACGAGCTTAAACGCGGATGGAAACATTTGCTCAGATCTTATGTTTATTTTTTAACGAGCTTAAACGCAGATGGAAACATTTGCTCAGATCTTATGTTTATTTTTTAACGAGCTTGAACTATGTGCTAAAACTGCTCGATTATCCAGTCATATGATAAGAATGTCTCATATAAAAACGGCAACTTTTAGATTTTTGCCCCACATCCTTTCTTTATGCAAGTTTGATGACGACTAATCCTACGAGTTTAAAGGGTTAGCCTATGGGTTTAAAGGGAGGACCTAAAAATTTAAAAAATAAATAGTCGCCCTTCGCTTGCACTCCAAAAGGTTTGCATGCCCCCAGGTATAAAATATGGTTTCAAGGTTACCCCTCAATTTGCAGACAAAACATTTGTTCTATCAGGAGAGGCCTACCTCTTACAGGTTACCCAAAGATTGTTCTATTCGCGGTGCAAACACAACACTTCTTTGGCGATGTCTACCGAGATAAACAAGGGTGAGTGACGACGTCCGCCAACTCACATAACTTTGACAAGAGAATCTTATTCTAGAATAACCTCTCTTCCACCGACGGACGGGGTACAGACTAGTCATATTCTCCCACGGAAACCTACCCTATACCCGAAGTTTTCCTGCCGAAGCAGACCAGGACGCATTCCCCCTGGGTTTCAGTCATATCCCTCCGAATTACTCGCGCTCATCGGGTGGACGGACTGGGGATTGAGACATTTCTTGCGTGAAAAGACCATTTAGGGACGGTATATGACTATTTGCTATGCGTGATCCGGGAAATGAAAGTTGGTCCACGAGCTTGACCACTCTTCCTTCGTGCGGAAAACACATTACTCTAAAGAGTGAGGAGACGATGGCTCCCATGCAATAAATATAGTCTCGTCCAAGGAGTAGGTTATAATCCAAGGGTCCTTGAACTACCATGACATTCATGCGAACTGTCTTCCTTCTCAATGTTATGGGCACATTGGGAAGGATCCCTAAAGGTCGACTGGTTCCTTTATCAAAGCCTGTCCGATTTCTCATCTCAGGCGACAGCGATGGCGAACCAAGCGCTTTCCAAGCAATAGAGGAAAGGATACTCACAGAAGCCCCCTCATCTATGATGGTACCAACCATGACCATTCTATATATTCGAACGATAATTCGGAATGGTACGCTTGCTGGTAAGCGGGGTTTGCCTAGTTGATTCCAGTCGAAGGAGACAACTAGGTTGCTTGGAGGTGGGACCAAGTAGACGGTCGGGTATGGCTCTGACGAACTTCCTTCCTGCGGTAAAGGAATGGGTAGATTGCCCCCATGTTCGTCGGAGTCTGTGTTGATGAAGAGAATTTGGACGGTGTCATCCTTGTTCTCTTCAGTGACTGTATCATCCGAAGATAAAACCTCTGAAGGCAAGATCGGGTCAACTGCCGCCTCGACCTTTTGACTTTCGTCTGGTATGGAATTAGTTGGTTTATCTTCAACGATAGGTGCTTCAGCCGACCATCTGAGTGGGCCAGCTGGATTCTCAACTAGTGATGGACTCGGCAAGAGTTTTTTATATCCAGGAGGAAGTCGTAACGGTGAAACCGGACGATCATCCAAAACTCTTTTAGCTTCATCTAAGAAGGGACAACGGTGGAGGGCATGGTCACCTTTGCACAGTTTACAAGGAAATCTAGCTTTCCCTTTTTGTCTTGGGGCTTCACTTTCAGTAGTCGACGATGTGCTTTCAACATGATTTCTAGAGGTTGATGACACCGGATTATGCAAACGAGGAGACCAATCCCTTAGTATCCGGGGGATGCAAGGACAATCTCTGTGAAAGTGGTCTCCTTTGCAAATGACACATGGCGATTTAGGCCTGGTCGGTGTTGTGTGTGGATTTTCATTAGACGACACTCATTTTCCCCCATCCGCCTTTGGCTCCTTCTTCTTTTTCTCTTTCTTCTTCTTTCCCTTCTTTTCCTTAGGAACTTGGCTTTTAGCTTTACCAGTTCCATCAAGCGAAGAGGAAGGCGGAGAGGAAGAATTAGAGGAAGTAGAAGGCTAGTGGGTAACTCTAGACTCGTCTAATTGCTTATTCGATTGTTCAGGAATAGTGGTGTTTTGAACGACATTGGTTGAGAAGAGCCATACTGGCAAGCCAATTGTCAGTCCTGGAAGCGACAATGTGGCCATATGGGGCGCACCAACATCTCCCCAAGAGGAGAAGGGACTAGGATTTCCACCAAGGGGAATTCCTTGGTTGGTAGGCTCCATTTTCTCAACCCCAAGATCAACGTAGGAAAAGGGGATGAATATTCTGTTTAAAATAAATTTTAACACGCTTTGACACAACTTGTTTTTTCAGTTTTAAAGAGTCGAGAAAAAAATAAAGATGACTCTAGTCTCCTTCGATTTTTAATGAGCCTGAAGTGACAAGTGCTCAGATGGACCTTTTCCGTTAAGGAGTCTGAAAAGGGACGAAAGGGACTGCTCTGGAGGTCTAGGTAGAGGGAGTACCAAACCAATCGCAAAACTGCAGAATACTTTTTATGGTACGGCAGTCGATCTTCCCGAATGATGTGTTCGGTGCATTGCGATCAGTAGGGCGGCCGACACGGCTTCCTATGGATAAAGGTTTTATGCCTATAGGGGTCTCCCAATATATACTCGACGGTACGTGGGAGCACAAGTCCGTACTGGCACTTATCATCTCAAAGTGGAGGAATCACCCAACCATCAGTGAGGACAATAGTTACCAGGCTTTACGACGTCGGAATACGTCTCTAGCCTAGACCTCTAAATGTTGTGCGTTAAGTTACAAAGCGTTGTTAAGTTCATTGAGTTTATTTTAAGTTGATCTTTCTTATGAAGTTTTCCTTTTGGGATCACCACGAGATGTAGATGTAATTCCTAAAATGAAATCTAAAGATGATAATCAAACTTTTATCTCTTTTCAGCAATGAAAATCCTAGCTACAAGGGAAAAGAAAGACACAATCTTTTCGCAAAGAGCAAAGAGCACACTGTAAATGCACTTTTCCTAAATCAAGCCAAATAGACTGTCAATATGCAAATGCACATGCATGTGTTTTTTTTTTCACTTTCTTAATATTGATGCCTAAAAAGAAAGTTGTTGTACAAATCTGAATTCACTTTCAAGTGAAAAACACAAACAAGCTTCTTTTCAAAATCAAAAGGTAGAGACAATTATGACACTTTATGATTTTGAAATAAACACTCGTTTCGACACTAGAAAGTCACAAATTCAAGCCAAAGGCAAAAGTAAAAGCCTAATCGACTGTCAACAACAAATAAACTTTCTCCTATGATCAAAATCGACACTTGCGACAGATCTAAATCAAAGGACGACAATATGATTATTCTACTTTTGCAATGGAAAACTGTAAATGACGTAACAAACACACAAAAACATCTACAGTTTCTTTTATACAACTGAGGCGGAATATCAGCAAAGAAAAGGGGTTTTTAAATAGACACACACACTGATCACAGGCTGCAAAAATCAGAGACAAAACTGAAAAAATTGAGCAAAGAACCTCAGTTGCACAAGGCTAGGCTGATCAACGCACCTGCTACACAGAGAAACTGGATTGCAACGCAGGTTGCCCTCTCGGGAACTCCGTTGAAATGCAAGAACTCTTCACAGTACCTGCGTTGGGGCAGAAACGAGAATTCTATCCGGGTTCTGGGCCACGGTTTGCAGTTTAATCTATGGTTTTTGGCCGAGTAAAAGCAATCAGTAATGCACAATCAGAGGGTAGATTTTAAGGAGGTCTAAGAGCTATCACAAAGGGCAATCAGATCATTTGTGAATCAGCTGTTAAAATCATAAACAGATCCAATGAATGGATTGAAGCAGCAGATGTCTACTTTGCATTTGTTAATGGCAAATGCAGTTCGATTCGCTACTTCTAAGTTTATGAAACAAACAACAAGAGAAACACAAACAGACCAACTAGACGATCGTCCCCAGCGGAGTCGCCATTTTGTTAATGGGAAAAGTGTCTATTCAGAACGACCCTATCCCACTAAGGTGTGATAGTGACCTTAGAAACAAACAGAGAAAACTACTTTTGTATTCTCCTTTATGAACTATAAACAAAGAGAAATAGGATGAACCAACCTCTGTCTTGCGCTAGTCCTTTGATCCAATCTCTCTTCTCTTTGACAGCTCCCAGCTACCTGCTCCCTTACTTGCCTAGCTTCACCAAATACCTGCAAGATCACAGAAGAAGGAAACTATACAAAGGCATGGGTTCATACTCATAAAAAGCTTAGGATCAGATTTAAGCTAAACATACAAATGTAACAAACATCAATGATACACAAGCATGTAGGAGAAACTCAAATAGTTTTATTGATATAACAAGAAGATCCAGGAGGAGTTACAACCGATGATTCCTGATCCAGCATCAACCTCCCAGCAGAGAAGCCCCTTCTTCACCTCCAACAAAGCATAAATCACCCAATACTCTGATATCTATCTCAAAACCAACAGCAATTCTCTGCAATGTACAATATTCCAGCCTCTGGATCTCTGGGATGAGGGATCCATATATAGATGTATGCAAAGAGGATGAGTCAGCTCATGAATTGATTAGTGGCTTCTCTCTGTCAGTTCTTGCTTCCACTTGGAGACTGAGAGCCTCTTACTCATCCTTGGTCGAATTCAGTGAGGCAAGTGTCATTGGAGAAGATTCTAGAAGCTTCCATTGTCTCTCCACCTCGTGGAATGACTCTGCCACTTGTCATTTCCCGCTCAACGCACCCTGGTAGTGCATTTAGGTGTGTTGCAACGCACCTAGCTAGTGTATTTGGGTGCTTTGCAACGCAGCTAGCTAGTGGAGCAGCTGAAATGATCCTGATTTGACTGATTCTGAGCAGTTTCTGGTGGAGAACTTCTGGGAGAAGCTGTATTTTGTTGACCTTGTTCCTTTAGGAGTTAGAACAACACTTTTAGGGACTTAGGAGCCCTTGGTTTATGGACATTTCATGCTTAGAGCTGTAAGGCACAAAAATGTCTATAACACCGGGGGATACCGCATGTTAACTGTGTGGCAGTTGATTTGACATCCTAACGTCTCATTATGATGTGGCACCAATGTGGGTCTAGATGACATGGCATACCAATGTGGCAAGTGATGTGGCATGTTGACATGGCAATGGAAGGTTGACTTTGCACCGAGGTGTTGTATAGGTGGTAACCATATAGTGAGGACATGAATGTTGGGCGTTTGGATGTTAAGATATCAACTAATTAGTATCAATGACACTCTCTATCCTCTTCCTGAGGTCCCGGTGGCTTGATAGCTCAACCATTGGCCTTTCAAGATATCGGGTATTGAGAAATTAGGGCTTCAATCTACAAGATCGTCTGTATGTTAGGTGTCGAGTATCAAGACAGTAAGTATGTATAGAGCAATAAGGAAAATCATGTGTTTCGTGTGAATTTGGGCAAGCTTAGAAGTCGGGTTGCAAACTGCTACAAGTGTCCTTATTTTTCTACAAGAAACAGTGTAATGTGAAGGTGAATATTTTAAACGTGATATTGGATGGCAATGATGCTAAGGAGAAGTTCGAAAATTGAAAAGTGCACCTATCCAAGATGTAAACTTTGTTATTAAAGATTTGTAAAGGAGTAGTTGGTTATATCTTTCATCTTACCTAAATCTATCATTACCTTTCCACATTCCATTAATAACTTGTTTTTCTTTTTCCTGCCTCTTTTCTTTCCTGGAATTCTGGGAGCTGATCTCAGTGTGTTTCTCATGGTTTTCACACCTTCGTTGCCCTGCCTTTCACTTTTTCCTTGTCTGTCCAGCCCTATAGCCTGAGTTTTCCATAGGAACAGCTGTTGTACCCTATTAAATTCTTTCGGCGGTAAAGAGTCTACCCCACTCATGGTCCCTTGTTTCAAGAATCCTTCTAGATCTAGGTGTTCCCTGTCAAGAATCTCCTATAGTTCATGATCTTCCATTTCCATCTCACTCTGGGTCATTTCTTGGTCCATCTCTAGTTCTACATCGCTCATCATAGTCTCTCTATATTTGATATTATCCTGTGTTTGAGCTATGTCTTCCTCTTTCTCCTTTTCCCTTGGGCTTCCTTCCATTACCTGATCTATCTTTCTTATCTCTTCTTCTTCTTCCAGAACTTGGAGCCCATTCAGATTAGTCTGTGGTCCTTCTATCGCGTGCTGCTTTAGCCCCCTCCTGGCCCCTTTTCCTTTATGAACCACTTTGTGAAAGCCTTTAGTATCTTTCTTTGTGTTTGCCTTACTTTTGTTCTCTATTTTGCTGAGAGGGCAGTTTCTAAATAGGTGCCCATGCTCATGGAATTTTTGGCATCTGAAAGGAATATGTTCATAGTCAACTATTTGCACCCATTCTTCATCCAAAACTTCTAAAATGACCTCATCCGGAAGAGCTCCAAAGAGATCCATCTCCACACATATTCTTGCGAAGGAAGTGTACTTACCCTTCTTGGTGGCTTCAGAAGTTTTGACAAAATGCGCTAACTTGTTTCCTATAGCAGATAACAATTCTATTTGCCAGTAATCATGGGGTAACGAGTAGAGTCTTACCCAGACCGGGACAGAAGTGAATGTTTCTCTCTCAGGGACAAAGTTCATCATCCACAATCACATATAAAGGCCTGTTGCTGTGTAGGAGTAGGGCACTCCTTCAAACACTTTGTCTTTGTCCTCAATATTTGTGAAGACTACCGTAAAGAAACCCTTACCCAAGATGTAGGTCAATGCTTCATTTTGGTTTCCAGTTATATTTAATCCATGACTATAAAGCTTTTTCTATGGGCCATACTGCCATGAATTTACAAATGATAGCATATGTCCCCATGTGGTCTCTATGCGCCTGCAGAGCAGGATCATTTAAAACTACTCTGGGAGTTACCTCAGCTTTGGGTTTACATGGCCCTTTTTGTGCTTTGTTATTCAATCCCTATTCCTTGTCTTCTCGCTCATTTTCCTTTTTGATGTTATTCTCCTTTGTCTTATTTGAATCTTGTTCCTCTTCTATAATCCTTGTCCCCACACCTGAAGGACCTATGACACTCGCTAATGGTTTCTTTCCTCGACTAGCCATTGCCTGCCTATAGGAGGGAGTGGAACTCCCTCCCCTGCATGCTTCCATGTAAACTCCCACGAACTCTTGCAAACGCTAACACTTCCAGAAAACTCCACACAATTTTCAACTAATCACTAAATTTAGAATGTATGGAAGATTAGTCTATTCTTTCTCAATTCTCAACATGCTACAAATCTAATAAATTTTATACTTAATATTAATTTAAAATTTAAATATAATCCTAGTGTATTATGTATGTCATAAGAAAATAATATGAAGCGTTATCAACCAATTTCCTTCCTTATATTTATTTGTAGTCATCATTATGTTTTTTACCCTTTTGCGTATATTGGGCCCTTCATTTTGAGCTTGTTGGAGTACGAACATTGGTTCAACACTAGGAATATGCCTCCTCCATTCGTTCTTAGTGTATTGTTTGGCTCTGAGAGCGTCAGATTAGTCTTTTCTAACCAACGTCCATATATTTTTTCTAGAATATTTCATTCCCTAGAATTTTTTGGTATTTTTTTCTCAAAAATTATATAGTAGAAAGTTCTCGCATCACAATCAAACCAAAAGGATACAAAACAACACACACACTTCTATGTACAAGGTACAATCACAACTCAATCAAAACAATCATGTCAATGTGTGCCTATTTTGGACACAAGAAAAGGATTCCTGTACATGATCTTAGGGAGGAATTGAGGTACCATATGGTGTGCCATGATCAGGCCATGCCATACAAATTTTAACTATGAGACTCCTAAAGATTGATGATAACAAGGAAAACCTAGAATCATAGTGTTATTAGGAATAACCAGAGGACATAAAAGTGAGTGGTCTTGTGAGCTATTGTGGCTCCATGACAAGGACTATGAAGACATAAAGGGGTGACAAGAAACTCATTGAACGATGGAAGTGTGTTTGACAATTCACTGGAAAGTTCAACATTAGAAACCAAAAACGTTACTTGGTCCAAGGGTGACACTTCCAAGGATGGCTGAGAAAATGCCCCCTAGGTTAATTCGAGATTTAGTTTACCAATCTCTACTTTTTCCCATTTGGGGAGACTAGAGGTATCAAGACGCATAATCTCCCTAGGATTGTCAATAGGTGAATTCATGACCTCCATGATGAATTTTTCCATAGGAAATTCGTCATTAGGGACTCATGTTCAATAGGCAGAGTGACAATCCATGTGGTAAAATGATCCTAGTCATATTCCAAGCTAAGTCACATGACATGGGGATTCGGGACACATAGGATTCGAGATTCGTGGTGTCAGATTCGGACACGCTGATCCCCCAGAACAGGACACGTTATATATTATTTTATTAATATATATATATATATATATATATATATATATATACATATATATTAAAAATTAGATATTATCATATTTCTTACACAAATTTTAATTAATGATACAGATTTATTGATTTCAAACATAGATCTTCATCTAATACTATTAGCATGCATAGTACATACAAAATTTAAATCATGATTCATAATTCATAACTAAAAGACAACTTACAACTACAAGATAGTAAGATAAACACACTGACAACTGTAGTTTTCTCATTAAGTCATCAAATCAAAATTTGTTACATAGGTAGTGCTGGTGCAATGCCAATGGACAAATAGAAAATATAAAACAACTATAGGTATACAAGCCTCAAGGCATCAATCAGCATCAAAATCAGCATCATTGTCCCCATCATCATGGTCCCCACTTCTCTCCTCTACATCCTCCTCCTCCCCTGTATCCATAGTCGCCTCTGCATCTGCTGGTATGGAGGTTGACCCCTCTAAGTCATCAAATCTAACAAGATCTAGCACTAGATCATTGAGATCCATGTTGGCCAATGCCAACTCAACAGTGGTGTCTAGACCCATATCATCAGGAACGGTGTTACTTGGGAGTGGGAGCGAAAACGGGAGCGGGAACGACATATTCAGAAGCTCTTGGTTTGGTGCTCTTGATTAAATACGAGTTCAATACCCTAATACATGACAAAATTCAATGGAAACATTGCAATCCCCCAATCCTAAAATCCTGAAAAACTGATAAGTCTGCTGGATTTTGAATGAAATCTAAAATTCTACTTTCTCCATATGAAATCCAATGAGGCCAGAACCACTCTCAAACATCCTGAGTCATTTCATGGTAATGTTAAAAAAGTAAAAGGATGAAAATGAAGATTAAGGAGAATGTCACTTTTACTTTAAGAATTTAACATTACCATGAATAGCATATCAATACTAGGGCCTAGACTTGATCATGAAGCTGCCAAAATGCTCTACTCCTTGCTGCAATAGCACAAATCACTTGCCAAATGAAAATATTAATGAGTAAACACGCCCTTTTCCTTCCCACACTGAGCTTAGCGAACCCTGGAAACAGGACATGTGTCCCAAAATCGCGACACACTTTTAAAAATCGTGACATGACCTGGGATTCGACGTGTCGGAAACGGACACGGCGTGTCATATGATTTGGACACGAATCCAGACCGAATCGTGTCGGATTCGCTGGATTTGGGATTCGTAGGGGGTTTAGGACGAATTTGGTGACTTAGATTCCAAGGGATCTACCCCTCTAATAGTAGTCAATAAGGATTTGTGCTACATGAGGCAGGACTGAAAATCCTCTAAGGAAGACATGACACATGACTAACTCTTCAATAATACTATAATGTTGGGAAGCCCGCGCATAAGGATTGTTTGTTAACTTTTGGAATACACTGTTAGGTGGGTGATATAGCAGTTCCATAGGCTTATCTGATTTGAGAGATCTAGTGGAAGCGAAAGGGGTGGTCAAGTCCTTAGAAGTAGAACTTGACTCAGGAGGCTCATATGATTTTTCTCTCGTGGTAAAATAAATGTGAGAATTAACATGAGGACCTATGCATTGTTATTAGGACCATATTACCATTTCCCCGCATTACCCATAGGAGGAGGTGGAGAATCTTGTACAACCATTTGTTGTTATGGCAACACTTTTGATGGATTTTGCTCATTGTTAACTAGATTGATTATTTCATTTTGACTAAAGTTGAAAAGTGGAAATGCAAAATATTTGATAAATGAGTAAATATTATTTCAAGGGTGTTACCAAGCATATTGCTTGAGGTTGTATATGAGACAAGTATATATTGCTAGAAGAATAGAGATTGAAAGATAAAAAGTGTAGCAATAGGCATCAACATATAACATGAAAAATTTCAAACACTTTTCAATAGGAATTAACCACTAAAGGGAAATAAACATTATCCATACAACATACGTGGGGAAAATATTTGCTTTGTAGGTGTTGTATTGAAGTGGCTTGGGATCTTATACATGGACCATGAGCATTATCGTACACCTCTTTTAGGCCCTCAGGGACTAGTTTTCATCCTTGAAAAATGTTCAAGGGCCTAAGAACCATCCCTTAGATGGTCTCCGTGAGCACCACTAGGCCAACTATTCAGCTTAGAGGCATTGGGGGGTGGTTTTGTACCATGTGCATAGTCTGTATTATTACTAAGCCTTAAAAACCACTCATACTAGACCCTAGCATGATAATGGTGTTTCTCCTTAGATGATGTCCAAGGACCCAAACAAAGCCATCCTTGTGGGGCAAAATTATCCTCACGTTAACACTCATACACCATCTATATACCTATGGTTTATAATGATGGAAAATAGTGCTCCTGATCACTTAATTGTGCAAAAATCCCCAACTAACCTAGATGCTATGTCAAACATGTCCTTGATATTAGCATGTCACCCTACATTATCCATTAGCTCATGAAGATAGAGGGTTCAAGGACTCTCACTTGATGGTTGGGGACTATAGTCCATCGAGAGGTCAAATTTTGGGCTAACTATGTTAAGGACACCTCAAGGTCAACCAACACTAATGCAATGTATTATTTGTTGGTACATCAAGCTATCAAAATGGCACAATATTGGGTAGTAGACATTAGTAAGTAGGACACTAGTCACCAACAAGAAACCTTGCTATCAATAGAGTAATGATGTGGTGAGTGGACGTGGATCCAAGGATACCACAGTCAATTGTGTGGCAGTTGATTTGACATGCTAACGTCTCACTATGATGTGGCACCAATGTGGGTCTAGATGACATGGCATACCAATGTGGCAAGTGATGTGGCATGTTGACATGGAAATTGAAGGTTGACTAGGCACCAAGGTGATGTCTAGGTGGTAACCATATAGCGATGACATGGATGTTGGGCTTTTGGATGTTAATATATCAGGTAATTAGTATCAATGACACTCTTTAGCCTCTTCTGAGGGCCTGATCGCTTGATAGCCCGACCATTGGCCTTTCAAGATATTGAGTATTGAGACATTAGGGCTTCAATCTACAAGCTCGTCTGTATGTTAGGTGTCGAGTATCGAGACAGTAAGTATGTATAGAGCATTAAGTGTCATGGGGGGATAGCGGCTTAGTGATCTGGCAGATGGATAAGGTAGATGATGGAAAGGTAACTATGTTAATTGATGACCCATTGTTTGGTTATGTGAAGACCGAGTAAGAAAGTTTTAAACTAATGTGATATTTCCGAAGTGGTCGATAGTGGATATAATAGCCAAATTAATTGAATAGGTAAGCTAAAATGAACATTATTGTTTATATCATTGCTAAAATGAACATGGCCTAATTATTCAATATCTCTTGTAATGGAACCAAAGTTATGTATCACATGAATAGTTATAGGTAAGAATTATTATAAATGATCTTGATTACTATGTCATATATTGAAATCTTTCATTTCACTAATAGTTTCATCATTTGTAATAGATCTAATAACTATGACTTTAGGCAACACTTTTGATGGATTTTACTCATTGTTAACTAAATTTATTAGTTCTTTGTCACTGAAGTTGAAAAGTGGAAATACAAAATATTTAATAAATGAGAGTAAATATTATTTAAAGGGTGTTACCAAACTTATTGCATGAGCTTTTATATGAGACAAGTATATATTTCTAGAAAAGTAGAGATAAAAAATATTTAACAAATTCCTAAATTCCTTATTTGAGTTAAAAAAAAAAAATATCTCTAATTTTAATTTTTTTAATAATTACTAAATTTATTATTTAACATAAATAAAAAAAGTTGAAAAATCTATTTTTTTTCTTTTAATAATTACTAAATATATTATTTAACATAAAATATATATATATCTATATATAAAATTAGATTTTTCATTACATGCGTATTGAACTTTTACTTATAATTTGATCGAATACTATTTTTTCCATATATAAAAAGTATACATGTTTTTTTAAAATTTGAAATTTTTCATTCATATACCCGATATCTATCTACATGCACGTTGTTGTCAGTAAATATAGTAAATATAGGCTATTGAAGTAGGTGAAAGTAGTTAGTAAACTAAGTGTTGATTCCCACTCCACCTGATATCTAATCTGATGTCATCAGACAGTTCAGGTTGTAATGAATTAATAAATATGACAGTTCTGAGCTGTTAGATTTAATTCCATTAATGCACCTAGCGAATCATTAAAAGCAATAAGGTATGGAGATTTACAAATTCACAAGCACGATATTTACATACAGGATTTTGTCTGATTTTCAGAAGAACAAATCTTCAAATTTACAAGCAGCACAAGTTTTTGGTTCAGATTTTTCCCTTTTGGAAGTGAGAGTTCATGCAAAATACAGGTTTTTTCCTACTTCTGATTGTAATTTTGATTACCTGTGCACTTTTTTTAAACAATTTTTTCCATGTGTTTTCAATATACTCTCTTTTTCTGTTAATGAAAAATACTTTTACACAGAATTTGTTCATCTTGGGCTGTAAGTATTTGCAATTTGCTTAGTTGATATAGGTTTGATCGCTTTTTTTAGTCCTATTAGTTGATACGCATGCAGATAGCCTCCGAGATTGTGCTGGAAAGCTGTGCAGTTTAGAGAGACTGGGCAATGAGACAGGATTTGGAATCATTACGGGCTTGATTTTGTACTGTGGTTTAGAATTTCTTTGTTTTCTTCTCTAATTGAATAACAAATTTTCATTTGAAACTGAGCAACAGTGGCTATTTCCTCCCTCACTTTTTCTCCTGACAATTTCGAAGAGTCCTTAAAAAGATTTAGGGCATTAACTATAGCCTCCCAATCATCCAACTTTCCATCCTCATCCTCATTGATTGTCCATCTTGCTTTAAAATATAAGATGTTGAACCGATGTTAGATCTATTCTTCCAAGTGGAAAATATGTCCCTACCAATGGAAAGAAACTAAAATTATAGATATTGACTCGAAGATTTAGATTATTTTCAAGCTTAAGCTGATAGATACCTTACGTTAGATTTTTTAAGTTCTAACAGCATGAACCTTGAGAACATGTCCAAGAGTTTTTATGTGCTATGTTGTCAAGTTAGAACTGCTTGCATATGCACCCCTCACCAGTGTCACAAAAAGGCTTCGCAATTATGCACATGCAACATAAAACACATTCACAACCTATGACAGGACTCTACAAGCAATGCCTTGTTTGATTGTAGCACCAAATCCAAAAGAGACAAATCTGGTCATGTTCCTTCTTCCTGTATATAGAAACGAAAACCTAAACCTATGTCAAGGAAGAAGCATGGTAACGAGGAAAGCCTCCTCAATATTTTTGTGGGTTTGGCTTTCTAAATGATATGGTGTAGCACACTCATATAGCTGTTTCCTATACAAAACAAGTATGCAACAAGGACACAATAGAGAATTAGTATATTTTTTTAAGTGTCACAGGCCTATGCCTCCTAATCTAGAAACCACATAATGGATTGACACCCATTGAGATCTGAGGACTCCCAGGCCTGAAATGCAAAACCCTTCCGAAATTACCAATAACACAATTATAATTTATTCGAAGTTTAGAGATTGAAATTGAAACATCTGTCAGTGTCCACTAAACACCAAAATAGGTCAAAGGGCTTGATGACTAAAAGTCAGCCAGTAGGACAACAAATAGTTAACTCCTCTGTTTCACCCATAGATCCAATTTAAGGCATTGTTCTTATTGATTGGGTGAGGTATTATAAAGGAATCTTCTCATAGCCATCAAGGAGGTAGCCGGGCTTAAAGAGTGGGGATTTGGGCAATAACAGCACTCATCCAGAATACTGAAGGAAAAGGTACGAGATTTAGAGATTATAAATGTTTTACTGTCAGAAGAGATTATAATTTTGTTAATAACTTAATATAACCCATGGTGTCTAGAGTGAAGTTATACAAAACACATGATCATTGATTATCCATCTTGCTTTAAAATATAAGATGTTTAAGCGATGTTAGATCTATTCTTCCAAGTGAAAAATATGTCCCTACCAATGGAAAGAAATTAAAATTCCAGATATCGACTGGAAGATTTAGATTATTGTCAAGCTTAAGCTGATAGATACCTTACGTTAGCTTTTTTAAGTTGTAACAGCATGAACTGTGAGAACATGTCCAAAAGTTTTTATGTGCTATGTTGTCTAGTTACAACTGCTTGCATATGCACCCCTCACCAGTGTCACAAAAAGGCTTCACAATTATGCACATGTAACATAAAACACATTCACAACCTATGACAAGACTTTACAAGTAATGCCTTGTTTGATTGTAGCACCAAATCCAAAAGAGATAAATCTGGTCATGTTCCTTCTTCCTATATACAGAAACGAAAACCTAAACCTATGTCAAGGAAGAAGCATGGTAACAAGGAAAGCCTCCTGAATATTTTTGTGGGTTTGGCTTTCTGAATGATATGGTGTAGCACACTCATATAGTTGTTTCCTCTACAAAACAAGTACGCAACAAGGACACAATAGAGAATTAGTATATTTTTTTAAGTGTCACAGGCCTATGCCTCCTAATCTAGAAACCACATAATGGATTGACACCCATTGATATTTCAGGAATCCCAGGCCCAAAATGCAAAACCCTTCCGAAATTGCCAAGAACATAGTTATAATTTATGCCAAGTTTAGAGATTGCAATTGAAACTTTTGTCTCAAAAAGGAGATGAAATGAAATGTAAAATGAGTACAAGATCAAAAAGAAATTAAATGACTTAAACATAGACATAACAAGTAGAGTATTCCAAGAAGGAAAACCTGGTAAATTGAAGGAGATCAATGGAGATATATAGCCTCAACAAAGATATACCTTCCACGAGGGAGTATTACCTCCCAAAGTTTCACTTGGTGGAAAAGTCCTAACCATAAGGGTGAAGACCCCATAGGAAAGTTACGCATGCTACCTATTGTCATCTTAGTAGGCTTGCCTTTCTCAATTTAAGCTAAGGAAGAAGTTCCCAAGGAAGAGTCTGAGATTTTCTATTCATAGATTCTGACTTATCAAGGCAGGTTTTGCCAGCAAATAAAGGTGAAAACTATATATATGGAATGCTTTCATTTTCTTTACTGGAGGTTGGGTGAATGGGGGATGTAGAATTGGCTTCAAGGAAAGGCTTGACAATCAAAAGTGATGACCCATGGTCTCAGCATGCGGTGTGTGCCACAAAATAGTAGACACTTAGCATGTTGTATTTTAAATTTTTATCCAAGATTGATGGCTTATTTTTTGCATTGCAGTTGAAAAATAGTATTTTATTTTGGTTGGGGGCACTTACTTTATCTGTGTTAATCATTTTACAACATGTCTTTGATCTCCATTAGTTTTTCGTACAGCTATGTCATGTGTTTCAACATGAATGTTGCTTTAATGACGCAGCCCAATTTATGAAAGCATGTTTGGATTCATGGAATGCTTGCTGTTCATTCATGTGAAGTAGTCTTTTCCCTCTTCTATCACTGTTCAGTGATCCATACATTACAGATGGTAGGTAGTTTGCAAAGTGGGTTCGATCATGCACTGACATATTTTAGGGTGCCAGGTATACTCACAATTAGTGGCATCTAGTGTTATGTTACTTGGAAGGACATGCACATTTGAGTAAAGTTCTCTGTATATATGACTCCCATATCTTGGCTTCTTTGCAAAGAGAGAATGTTGATCCTTCACACCTCATGATTACTATAACCTTTCTCCATTTTTGCTAAATTGGGAGAGTGACCTAGACTAATATATTCTTAAGATTACTTAGCATGGGGTATGTGTCACAAAACAACAGACACTTAGCATGCTATATTTTAATTTTTTATCCAAGATTGATGGCTTATTTTTTGCATTGCATTTGAAAAATAGTATTTTGTTTTGGTTGGGGGCACCTAATTTATTTGTGTTAATCATTTAATAACATGTATTTGATCTCCATTAGTTTTTCGTACATCTATGTCATGTGTTTCAGCATGAATGTTGCTTTAAGGAGGCAGTCCAATTTATGAAAACATGTTTGGATTCATGGAATGCTTGCTGTTCATTCATGTGAAGTAGTCTTTTCCCTCTTCTACCACTGTTCAGTGATCCATACGTTACAGATGGTAGGTAGTTTTCAAAGTGGGTTCGATCATGCACTGACATATTTTAGGGTGCCAGGTATACTCACAATTGGTGGCATCTAGCGTTATGTTACTTGGAAGGCCATGCACACTTGAGTAAAGAGCTCCATATATATGACTCCCATATCTTGGCTTCTTTGCAAAGAGAGAATGCTGATCCTTCACACATCATGATTACTATAAAATTTCTCCATTTTTGCTGAATTGGGAGAGTGACCTGGTCTAAGATATTCTTAAGATTACTTGCTCTTGGTTTTCATTTGCAATCGGTTGTCTTTTGGGTTCTCAGGTTTACTTGAATGCTCTAGGGTTGCTGTTGAATATTCATGTGCATGGACATTCTGGTATTATTGATGATAGAATGAGAGATCTTTCATATCATCTTCTGGATCAAGTGAGTACTTACAATCATGATATACATATTGGAAATGCATGGTACAAAAGGATTACGCTGATGTCTGATAATTTAATTGCCTCACCTTGTCCTATACTATTCTGAATAAATGTGATTTAAAACACTAGATGAGATTATGACTATAACAGACATTTACCTATGCAGATTTGACTTCATGATTTATATATTAGACCAAACAATCAAAATGGGATTGACATGTAAATATCAGAAAGAATTATATAGCCATACACGACAATCACCAAAGAAAGGGGCTTTCTAGAAACATGGGAAAAAATAGATTACAAATGGATGAAAAGACTATTGTTTGAGTGAGAAGTTAAGAATGATTTAAGTGTTGCAACCCCAAAACCTCAGTCAATATTAAATTGACATCATGAAGTAAGAAGAGGTAGTAGAGCACATCTAGAAAAGCATAAATATTTACATAAGAAAGACACGTTATCCAAGATAAGAAATGTTGACTCAGACCCAAAATGCAGCTTGCAATGAATTGTGATCAAGGCTGGCATCAAATCACAGTGCTGAAATTGAGATGACCAGGGAAGAAGCTCCAGTCACTGGACAATGTAAAACATGGCTAACAACAATGAATGAAACTTCTAAAGTGAATATGATCAGAATACATTTCCACAACATACGTTTATGAACACCCAACTGCTAGAGTGATACTAGTAGATCAAGAAAAACATGAAATATGGAGAAGTAATTGCTCTTAAAAGTTTGTGTCTATGCAATATATTAAAATACAAACACATTTAACAATAAAGGAGACTAGAAGCAACTAATAGTTTGAGTTGGTAGCAGGTAGTTCAATTTTTTTGTTTCTTCTTCTTAGGGGGCTTGAGGGGGGATAAATATGATTTTTGGGGTTTGTGGAAATGTTAAATTGGCAACTAGAGCCAAACTCCATGTGGGTCGGCTTATTTAAGGCAACTGATATTTTTATTGGATCCCTCTCATCGAGAGGTGTAGGATTGATCCAAAGATCATCCGATTCCGATAAGTATTTATGGAGATATGAATTTATTTTGTTTATGTAATTGTTATCAAGCCGACCAGCTCTTATGTAGGCTCTAGAAGCCCAACCGATGTGTCTATTCAACCTCTACATTTTTAGTATAAATAAGAGACGGTTTGATGTCATTTAGATCACACATATTTTACAAGTGATCTCCTCCTCTCCATGTCTTGGGTTATTGGTGAAGGAGAGACACTAAGAAGAATACGTTGGCCTTGGATGATACCCTAGCTGTTGTACATTGCGGAGATGATGATCTAGCTGTAGTTCTGCTGTGCCACAATTCAGACGTGCCTTAGCCACAGTCAACATGAGAATCTGCTCCTAGAAGAGCAGAAGTCTTAACTCTGTCATGGAAAAGGCTCTACGCTGTCATGGAGAATCTTAACGCTGTCATGGAGAGGCCTAACACTGTTATAGGAGATGACCTTAACGCAATTATAAAGGAGGCCTTCATAGCACATTCCATGTGCCCTAAATGCAGACCCTAAGACGCTGCCATTATGTGTCCAAAATAGAACTATTCTCAGAAAATTGATGAGGAAAAGACAAGGTAACTCTGCGAGCACTTACAGCCAGGTAGACGAATTTGATCTTGGGTAGGTGAGTGCGTAAGATGATAGTAGTTGATATTTCCTGCTCCATCCATCGATCTATCTGTATGGAAAATCGGCTAAGGGGTGCTCTATTTGGTGCACGGCCCTTCAAATCCAGGGATGGGCCCAGTAGCAGGTCGGTTCCACCTGCTGATCAGTTGCAGTTGAGAGTGGTCCTATACACGGAGATTTGGATGACGAAATTACTGGCCTATACCACAAAGTTTCATAGTTAAAATATTTCTCAGTATATATACATATGTGTATCTATTACAGTCTCAACTTCATGTTTGATCTCAGCATACTAACATACCACATCCTCATTGAACCTGTTTCATGACAAAGGATCGCACATGATGATATCTCTAGCTACAACTCTGTAATTCAGTATGGTATAACAACATTCGGATCTGTATAGGCATATCACAATAGAATAACCAATGGCCTCGACATACTTGTAAAGAACTCGGACGAGGGTACCATATTATCTGATGAAGATCTCGGACAAATGGACTGTGTTGATATCTCGCACAACAGTCTATACATATACAGATCTTAGTGAAATCCTTATGACAATACAAACATGGAGTACTAGATCTAGGAGGTGTGATGAGGACGCAATGTTGACTGAAGTTCTGGACCAAATACACTCTCGGCATACCTATGACTTGAAGTAGAGAAGAACTTGGACGAGGGTACCATATTATCTTGGTATATAAATCTCGGTGGCATACCTGTAGCAGCCCAAACACATGAACAACAGTGATAGATCTATTCTCTTGGCTCAATGAAGATTATGTTACAGGTTTCGATGATGGTCAAGAGATCCCTGGCATACCAAAGAAAGAGACTCATAATCCACAACTTTAGAAGGCCTTAATCTACAGTCTGTTGACCCTATACACAGCAAGAAAGAGACTCATAAACCGCAGCAAAAGAAGGATCTTATTCATAGTATAAGGAGGTCTAGAAGGACAGTGTTTCAGTTGCTATAGATAAAAGAAGCATGGTGACAGCACATTGATAAGGGCTGTTCCTTAGGACTGTTTCAAGGTTGATAAGTCACTGTCATCAGATCAGCATATGTTATTAGTTGCTGACTGTTTGAGGATCATAGGCCTATCTTTCTGCTGGGCTAGGCCGCAGGGCATAGCGAGCAGCATAGGTTGTTCTATCAATCTTGGACTGCGTGGCCTAGTACAGACTTGAAGGCCTTCATTATTGATGAGAAGGATAACTACTGAAGCAGTGTCAGTTAGTACAGCAAGAAGATCAAAGTGTTATGGAAATTATATTGAGTCAAGTTTTGAATATGTTCGACTCAGTTTGATGAGCTTCCTATTGATGCCACCTAGATGGAAGATTCTGTCTAGTTTGACCAGCATTAGCTTCTCTGGTCAAGGGTTTTCTACTGCTGTCATAAATATCAGATTTATGTATTTGTACTATCTATCTCTCTGCTGAACTTTGAAGATAAAAGAAGATTTGATCAAAGGGTTTCCCCACACATTGTGGGGTTTGTCCCTGGCTCGCGCCATATCTTTTGTCCTCTTGTCTTGGCTTGTCTTCTGCGTTTTATATTTATGTTCTATCTGCAGTTTATCGTAATGCTGATGTGATTGCTAACTATGAAAATTTAAATAAATTGCTCTAGCATAGAACATACCAAAAATTAACATGGTATCAGAGCTGAGGTGAAGACAATGCCAAAGCAAGAGTGAAAGAGCAATCACCAAAGACAGTTGGGACAAGACAGAAGAATCAATGGGGTGAAGTCAAAGAAGAGAATGTTATTAGAATGGTGTAGCAAAAATTCTGATGGCATCACTTCATTAGGAAGTTCAGATCTAAGGGTAGGAAGGAAAGGTAGATGTGTTGGTTATGAGTTCGACCCTTATGCGAAGGAGTGCCCGAATGACAGTGATGCGGGTCATCAAAGACAATGGTCGACTCTTCCACGAAAGCAAGGAACCCCAAAATATCTTTCATGTACTTGATCACAAGAAGAACCTGATGTCCATCTCAGAAATGGAAGTCAAAGGTTACAGGATGGAACTTATCGATGGAAAGGTACGTGTTTGAAAATCTTTCAAAGATGTTTTTGAGTTCAGGGTTGTATCAAATTGTAAGAAGTCCACTGGGGACCATGTCCATTGACTCAGCACTGGAGGTCTGTGAGTCAGATGGTGACTTGGATGTCTGAATTCAAAAAGGAGCATGAAGGTACATGTCTGAAATGTATCGAAGGAAAATATTATAAGGGGACCATTCCCCTCATGCAGCAGGTCCACAGGTTTGGAACAACTCGAGGAGTTTGAGAATCATGATCAAGGAATCTCATGTATATAGGTGGAAGAAAGCCCTCTATGGCTTGAAGAAAAACACCTCGGGCATAGTATGAGAGGATTGATAGCTATCTAATGCAGCTGAGATTCATTAGGAGTGAAACCGATCCAAACCATTATTCAAAGGTTGTGGATGATAAACCTCTCATACCGGCACCTATGTCTAACAGGTGCAGACCCTCTCATTTATAGGAGACAGAGGGAGTTCGATTCTGAATGTGGGAAGATAAGCTGCAAGCTTGTGACTACCTCGAGGATCTTAACTTTCAGAAGTGATATGGTAATGATGTCGGACCAGATTTGGGAAATTCCTTTGATGTTCATAAACTCATTCGCATTGATGTTCTTGGAGAACCTCCGTTCGAACATATGTGTTGCAGTTAGCATGGTGAGCTCATATTTGGTTGAGCCTCACTACATTGGTACCAAGAATCTTCTGAGATATCTTCAGGGGCACAATCTCTCATGGATTGAGATACACTGCCGAAAATATGAAACCACATGATTATTCGAATGATGAGTGGGCAGGCAGTGTGGAGGATCACTAGAGCACTTCTCAGTGTTGTTTCTCTTTGGAATCTGCCTCGATATCCTGGATGAGCAGGAAGCAGAAGTCGGTGACTCTGAGTACCACCAAGGCAGAATACATTGTTGATAGTATGGCCTTCTGTGCGGCAGTCTGGTTGCTGAAGCTCTTCAGTGAGCTATTTGTACACATGGTGAATACCACTGTGATTCTCTGTGACAACCAGAGATGGGATTCGATTATTGAGGAATCCTGTATTTGACAATTGCTCCAGCAGATAGACATCAAATACTGCCTTATCTAGGATATCGTAAGTCGATGATCAAGGAGGCTCCATCGCACTGAGATGATGTACAGGACAGAGCCCTCAGGAAAGATCAAATTTGTGATTTTCCCAAACGACTTGGAGTCGTCGAGAGACCTTTGTAAAAGGGTCCGGCAGGTTGCATACATTGAGCTCTGGGAGCTTTGGGGGGCTTGCAGTTCTATTGGAGCAACATACGACCACAGGGTGACTCACCCTCCCTTGGTGGTACGCACTGGAACAAGATGATTCGCTCTCTTGTGGGACAAGATGATTCGCTCTCTTCTATAGCAGGATGATTAGTTCTCCTGTGAGGCCTGGATTGATGTGTTCTCCATGGCGATTGTAGCAGGATTGATGTGTTCTCATGTGAGGCCTAGATTGATGTGTTCTCCATGGCGATTGTAGCAGGATTGATGTGTTCTCCTGTGAGGCCTGGATTGATGTGTTCTCCATGGCGATTGTAGCAGGATTGATGTGTTCTCCTGTGAGGCCTAGATTGATGTGTTCTCCATGGCAGCCTGGATTGATGTGTTCTCTATGGCGATTGTAGTAGGATTGATGTGTTCTCCTGTGAGGACAGGATTGATTAAGTTCTCCCATCGAGGCATCCTACCCATGCAGTCTAGGACTCATGGGAAGTACCTCTCATCTGATCAATGAGCAGGGAAATGAAGTAAAGACCATAGTAGTACCGATGGACGCATCGTTGTATCTACTGCACTCCCTACACTAGGATGTCCTCCATTGATCTGGGATCAATGATACTGGTCTGGGACCAGTGGTAGGAATTGTACATACTATGATGCTGACTTCGGGTTGGCTGAGACTGGTCTTGGACCAGTGGTACATACTCCGAGACTGACTTCGTGTCAGTGCAGTACTGGTATGGGACCAGTGAGAGTCGTACATACTATGACGCTGACTTTGGGTCGATTGAGACTGGTCTGGGACCAGTGGTACGCACTTTGAGACTAAATTCGGGTTAGTGGAGAATGATATGACTCATTCTCGATCAATTCTTCTTCTTCATAGTTCAGCAGAGCTGAGCAGAGCAGAGCTAGTAGAGCCAGCAGAGCTGAGCAGAGCAGGGCTACTAGAGCCAGCAGAGCTGAGCAGAGCCGAGCTACCAAAGCGAGCAGAGCTGAGCAGAGTTGGGCAGAACAGTGCAGGACACTGATGGCAGAGATAGTACAATCAAACTTATGGATCAATGAACAGAGTTCTCCCTAGTTGAGAGGGAGTGTTAAATTAGCAACTAGGGCCAAACTCCATGTGGGTCGGCTTATTTATGGCAGCTGATATTTTTATTGGATCCCTCTCATCGAGAGGTGTAGGATTGATCAAAAGATCACCCAATTCCAATAAGTATTTATGGAGATATGAATTTATTTTGTTTATGTAATTGTTATCAAGCCGACCAGCTCTTATGTAGGCTCTAGAAGCCCAACCGACGTGTCTATTCAACCTCTACATTTTTAGTATAAATAAGAGAGGGTTTGATGTCATTTAGATCACACATATTCTTCAAGTGATCTCCTCCTCTCCAAGTCCTGGCTTATTGGTGAAGGAGAGACACTAAGATGAATATGTTGGCCTTGGATGATACCCTAGCTACTGTACATTGTGGAGATGATCATCTAGCCGTAGTTCTGCTCTGCCACAGTTCAGACATGCCTTAGCCATAGTCAACATGAGAATCTGCTCCTGGAAGAGCAACAGTATTAACTCTGTCATGGAAAGGGCTCTACACTGTCATGGAGAATCTTAAAGCTGTCATGGAGAGGCCTAACACTGTTATAGGAGGTGACCTTAACGCAGTTATAAAGGAGGCCTTCATAGCACATTCCATGTGCCCTAAATGAAGACCCTAAGACACTGCCATTATGTGTCCAAAACAGAAATAATCTCAGAAAATTGATGAGGAAAAGACAAGGTAACTATTCTCAGAAAATTGATGAGGAAAAGACAAGGTAACTCTACGAGCACTTATAGCCAGGTAGACGAATTTGATCTTGGGTAGGTGAGTGCGTAAGATGATAGTAGTTGATCTTTCCTGCTCCGTCCATCGATCTGTCTGTATGGCGAATCGGCTAAGGGGTGCTCTATTTGGTGCACGGCCCTTCAAATCCGGGGATGGGCTCAGTAGCAGGTCGGTTCCACCTGCTGATCAGTTGCAGTTGAGAGTGGTCCTATACACGGAGATTTGGATGACGAAATTACTGGCCTGTACCACAAAGTTTCACAGTTAAAATATGTCTCGGTATATATACATATGTGTATCTATTACAGTCTCGACTTCATGTTTGATCTCGGCATACTAATATATCACATCCTCGTTGAACCTGTTTCATGACAAAGGATCGCACATGATGATATCTCCAGCTACGGCTCTGTAATTCAGTATGGTATAACAACATTTGGATCTGTATAGGCATATCACAATAGAATAACCAATGGCCTCGACATACTTGTAAAGAACTCAGACGAGGGTACCATATTGTCTGATGAAGATCTCGGACAAATGGACTGTGTTGATATCTCGCACAACAGTCTATACATATACAGATCTTAGTGAAATCCTTATGACAATACAAATATGGAGTACCAGATCTAGGAGGTGTGATGAGGACGCAGTGTTCACTGAACTTCTGGACCAAATACACTCTCAACATACCTATGACTTGAACTACAGAAGAACTTGGATGAGGGTACCATATTGTCTTGGTATATAAACCTCGGTGGCATACCTGTAGCAGCCCAAACACATGAACAACAGTGATAGATCTATTCTCTTGGCTCAATGAAGATTATGTTACAGGTTTCGATGATGGTCAAGAGATCCCTGGCATACCAAAGAAAGAGACTCATAATCTGCAACTTCAAAAGGCCTGAATCCACAGTCTATTGACCCTATATGCAGCAAGAAAGAGACTCATAATCCGCAGCAAAAGAAGGATCTTATTCACAGTATAAGGAGGTCTAGAAGGACAGTGTTTCGGTTGCTATAGATAAAAGAAGCATGGTCACAGCACATTGATAAGGGTTGTTCCTTAGGACTGTTTCAAGGTTGATAAGTGACTGTCATCAGATCAGCATATGTTATTAGTTGCTGACTGTTTGAGGATCATAGGCCTATCTTGCTATTGGGCTAGGCCGCAGGCCATAGCGGGCAGCATAGGTTGTTCTATCAGTCTTGGACTGCGTGGCCTACTACAAACTTGAAGGCCTTCATTATTGATGAGAAGGATAACTGCTGAAGCAGTGTCAGTTAGTACAGCAAGAAGATCACAGTGTTCTGGAAATTATATTGAGTCAAGGTTTGACTATGTTCGACTCAGTTTGATGAGCTTCCTATTGATGCCACCTGGATGGAAGATTCTGTCTAGTTTGACTAGCATTAGCTTCTCTGGTCAAGGGTTTTCTACTGCTGTCATAAATATCATATTTATTTATTTGTACTATCTCTCTCTCTGTTGAACTTTGAAGATAAAAGAAGATTTGATCAAAGGGTTTCCCCACACATTGTGGGGTTTGTCCCTAGCTCGCGCCATATCTTGTGTCCTCTTGTCTTGGCTTGTCTTCTGCGTTTTATATTTATGTTCTATCTGCAGTTTATCGTAATGCTGATGTGATTGCTAACTGTGAAAATTTAAATAAATTGCTCTAGCATAGAACATACCAAAAATTAACAGGAAATAATAACATAAACAAGCTATTGTATTTCCCAATGCAGAATCTCGATGCAGATGGAATGAAGGAATGATTGATAAACCCTGGAAGCAGGTATACTCCACAGAGAATCTTGGCCTCTGAAGGTTCATTTTGGTTTGGATACTGCACACCTGTAGCATATAATCTCACAGAATCGGCACCTTGTTGTGATTTCATTTCTTGGTATTGTTAAGGCCAATACAGTTGTATAACAGGGCCTGAACTGGAATGATAGAAAAGAGCCCATATTCATTTTTGTAAAATTGGGGATCGTTTAGCCTCAATGAAGAGTTTATGATGTAAATCTTGCACTTCAATTTCGGAAAGTCCATCAAATCGATGCATCCCTAATCTACACATCTAAGCTAGAGATGCCTCACAACTATTGTACAACTTCATCATCAAGTTTTGCCCAAATTTATCCGTTTTCTGAGGGTTTTAGCTTTAGTATGGTTTCAGACAAATATATTGACATATATAAGTTGAATCCTGATGCTCCAATTTTCACCTGCCTAGATGCACGTCAGAGATAATCTCTGCTTGGATTTGGAGGAAATTCGTGGTCTCAAAAGCACAAGAAAGTGCTGTTTTGAAAGGTGACAACAAAGATATTGTTATGAAATAGGAGGGTTAATTGTTTCCTTGGGTGGTGGTGGCGACAGATAATGGGGATGAGAGCATTGCTCGGGGAGCTGCTTCTTGCTACAAGCTGTTCCCAAGCATGCTCTCATGAACGTGGATGACATTCCCCTTTCAATTTCTGGATTGACACTTGGCACATCTCCATTTCCATCCGTGTCAGTCTAATACTATCTCCATTCTCATATATATCCACTTTCAGATGCTGTCGAAGGTTTTGGTACCCCATCTGGCCTATAAGCTCGGTATTACTCCAGGTACAGGTCAGGAATCAATACTACAAGCTTGATTCCTGAGTTTTAACTTCTCTATATGTTAGTTTAGATGGTATAGAATAGGATTCTGACCCATCTGTTTTATAGAGCTCATTTTCTAGCTTTTGCCAAGGGACCTGTCAAAAAATTATGTTGACCTTGGTTCTACGATTATATGTTGCGGCATGTTTTTATTGTCTGGTGGGGGTATACTTCAAATTTCCTCAAAAAAAATCATTATCATTTCCAACCATGCTCTGACTTTCGAATCAGAATAGGCTCGTGGTGGTGTGTGTATAAGGTTTTCTGTTGCTGTCTGGTCTGCAAGGAAGTGTCTTCATGAGGAAAAAATCTTCACGGGGGCTTTCTCTGCTTGTATCAATTATTCAGGCGCAGGAAAATTTTGAATTTTCATTGTCGATGGCCAGATGGCTGTCATAAATGATGGTCCACTCTTCCTCTTTCTTTAAGAACATAGTACACAGCCATTTCCCTCTTACTGATAGTAGTTTAAAAGCTCCCTACTATCTATATGTCAGAAGGTAGCCTCTCATGGTAGGCTCTTAAGCATGACCGTGAGTAGAATGTCTAGCCTCAAACATCCATGCTTATAAGCCTCCAGACATTCAAGAGGAAATGGTTATGTGAATGATGTATTATGTGTGAGGAAGTCTAGCATTCAAATCTCCATAATTTACATTTATGTCTTAAAAAGACATACATACGTGACTAGAGTTTATAATTATATGGATTGGAATTGATCCTATCTAGGCCACAGGCCACACGAGTATGAGGTCTAGTGTTCATTTCTCTCTAATTTCCTTTTATGTGCTAAAAGAACATACATATGCGACTATAATTTATAATGATAATGATTTAAATCAATCCTATCTATGTCACATGAATATGAGATCCTATCTGTATCACATAAGTATGAGATTAACCCGTTACCAATTTTTCTAATTTCTCTAGATAACAAAATAAATTACAAAGTTTATTAAAAAATTATAATATATTTATTTTATTGTATTTATAAAATAGAGAATTTTGATTCTACGTATGTTACGGGGAAAAGTGTCTATATAGAACTGCTCTATCCCACTAAGGTGTGACAGCTGCCTTAGAAACAAACAGAGAAAAGCTACTTTCATTTTTCCTTTATGAATTATAGATAGAGAGGAACAGAAAGACCAACCTCTGTCTTGCACTAATCTCCTGATTTGATTCCTCTCTTCTTTGATAGTCTTTAGCTACCAGCTCCCTTGCACGCCCAGCTTCACAAAGTACCTGTAAGATCACAGTAGCATAGCACTATACAAAGACATGGATCTATAATCATAAACAATCTAGGATCAGATGTAAATTGACCATACAAATGTAGCGAGCATCAATGACACAAGAGCATGGAGGAAAACTTGAATAGCTTTTATTGATAAACAAGAAAGAGCCAAGAGGAGTTACAACCAGTTGTTCTGACCCAGTATCAACCTCCCAGCAAAGAAGCCCCTCTTCACCTCAAACAAAGCTTAGATCACCCAAAAATCTGATGTTTGTCTAAAGAAACCAACATCAATTCCTTACATTATGCAAAATTCCAGCCTCTGGATCTCTGGGATGAGGGATCCATATATAGATGGTTGTAATGGAGATGAGTCAGCTCATGATTTGATTAGTGTCTTCCCTTTGATATTTCTTGCTTCCACTTGGAGATTGGTGGTCTCTTACTCATCCTTGGTCGAATTCAGTGAGGCAAGTGTCACAGGAGAAGTTTCTGGAAGCTTCCATTGCCTCTCCACCTCGCGGAATGACACTGCCATTTGTCATTTCTCGCCCATCGCACCCCATAGAAGGTACTTTTGAAATGAAATGCACCCACACAGTGTATTTAGGTGAGATGCAACGCACTTAGCCAGTGGAGCAGCTGAAATGATCCTGTTTTGACCAATTCTGAGCAGTTTTTCATGGAGAACTTCTGGGAGAAGCTGTAATCTGTTGACCTTGTTCCTTTAGGGGTTAGAAAAAAACTTTTAGGGACCTAGGAGCCCTTGGTTTATGGACATTTCATGCTTGGGTTTGTAGGGCCCAAAAATGTCTATAGCAGTTGCCCCCTAAAGCATGAGGTCGTTAATCTTTTGATGTCGGGTGAAATGCTTTATTATGAGGATCCGAAGTTCTTTCAAGCTGGGAGGAGACCTGTAATAAGATACAATACAATACATTATCTTCATAATATTTTCATGATCTAGCTGAGGCGGGCATTCCCATGCTCAACTCTATAAATTCATTTTCATGTACATAGGACAGACAATCGTCTTAGTGTAGACTGATGATTCTGATAGAGCCATCATCCTTTTGATTGGATGATTATCTGTGCAGCAATGATGTACATTTGATGTCTTTATTTCCCTGAATATATATCGTAGCCCGAATGGATGAAACTAGATCCGAGGTCTTCAATCTCATTCGATCTTCACTCGAAGTACAAGTCGATCCATGTGAAAGTTGTTCTGGAGTCGAACATGGAAAGACATCGCCTGATTACCAGCTAATGATGTAAGCTGTTAACAGGCGCGAGAGGAATCACCGATAATGATAATGACCCTCAAGGTACTGCAGTACAATTCACGTCAAGTGAATAAATGACTTGGCATCAAACACCACGCAAAATCTTTCAGTCGAAGGCCATTGATGTAAACCTGTCGCCGGAAGTGAGAAACTTGCCATTGAGGCATGCAAGCTTCAAAGTATTGAATGGGGTGTTCCTAGATCAACTTCTTGGATAATGAGTTGATGTCGACAAGAAGCGATCCGTCACAGGAGGGCCTTAATGAATCCCACATCAATGACACGGAATGGAGCAAATGACTTTAATGGAGGTGAGAACGATCTGGTGATATAAGGTTCAGGGTGTCGATCATGAAAGAATGGAGTATAAATGTATGGTAGTGGGTGAGACACAGGTGAATTCTCTGAATGACTTCTCTTGAACATATCGGCGACACTGATGTGATGGATTGGTAGCATTAAACCCAAATGTGGATGGTATGATGAGACCATGGTGATGTGACCGGTGAATGAAACAACCTAACCTGACTCGGACACGGAGTGGAAGTGTCATGTTCAAGAGCGACTTGCTACCAACAAAGTTTCTTCAAGTTTTCTTCCCAATTTTCCCCAGTCATTACTGACCAGTACCTCTTTATTTTTGTCAAGCTTTAGGAGGATAACATATGCTTGTTCTATAATTTTCCCTTCGGCCAAACCCATCGCTATGTTTTAACGAGCCTAGCGATAGTGAAACTCATTCTCGTCTATAGACAAGTTTGTCGCTATTTAAACTTTTAACGAGTTTAACGACAAAGATAACTCGGTCCTTTTCAATTTTAGAGAGTATGAAAAGGAACGTAAGGGTAACTCCAAAATTCCTTTTTCGTCATCTAATCCCTTAAGTCCGAAAAAGTATAAAACAATACAGAAGGGATGAATTTTCGATACTTTTAACGAGCCGAACAAAACAAGCGCTCAATCTTTTTGTGTAATAATCTCTGAGGTCCAAAAATATTAAAATTTAGAGGAGAGATAGCACTTCCGGTCCCTTTAACGAGCTGGAGAGGCCAATGGCTCGACAATCTTTTCATATTTTACTAGTCAGTTGAAAAGAGCTTAAAGGAGACTCGTCTTTTGAGGAACGAGTGATAAAATGGCTAGCAACTGATTCCAGGTAAGGTTTGGAATTTTCCAATCACGGCAGTGTTACAAGGATGGCTAGTGAAATCACTCTTTGCAGCTGTTCCTCAAAATGGGTAAACAATCAAATGGGGGTGAATGATCAGCCAATGCAAAAGTGGAGGTGATGGTGCAAACACGACCAAGGCTTTAATGGCTGAAGTACTGCATTCACGATGGTTATTTACCGGTGAATAGTTCATTTTTTAATGAGATTAAACGCGGGGGGAAATATTTGTTCATGTGTTATATTTATTTTTTAACGAGCTTGAACTATGTGCTAAAACTGCTTGATTAATCCAGTCGTGTGATAAGAATGTCTCATATAAAAATGGCAACTTTTAGATTTTTGCCCCACATCCTTTCTTTATGCAAGTTAGGAAACGACCAATCCAAAAAACAGATAAATGATCAGTCTTTGCTTGCACTCCAAAAGGTTTGCATGCCCCTAGGTATAAAAAAGAGTTTCAAGGTTACCCCTTCTTTATTCCGTTAAAACATTTGTTTTACCGAGAGAGGCCTACCTCTTACAGGTTACCAAAGATTGTTCTATCTACGGCGTAAACAAAACACCTCTTCGGTGATGTCTACCGAGATAAACAAAGGTGAGCGGCGATGCCCGCCAACTCACATAACCTTGACAAGAGGATCTTATTCCAGTCCAACTCCCTCTTCCAATCACGGACGGGAGTACGGAGGTCATATACTCTCACGGAAACCTACCCTATACTTGAATTTTTCCTACCGAAGCAGACCAGGGTGCATGCCCCCTGGGTTTCAGCCATGTCCCCCGAGTCACACGCGCTCATCGGGTGGACGGACTGGGGATTGAGACATTTCTTACATGAAAAGACCATTCAGGGATGGTATATGACTACTTGCTATGCATGATCCGGGAAATGAAAGCTGGTCTACGAGCTTGACCACTCTTCCTTCGTGTGGAAAACACATCACTCTAAAGAGTGATGAGACAATGGCTCTCATGCAATAAATATAGTCTCGTCTAAGGAGTAGATCGTAATCCAGGGGTCCTTGAACTACCATCACGTTCATGTGAACGGTTTTCCCTCTCAATGTTATGGGCACATTGGGAAGGATCCCTAATGGTTGTCTGGTTCCTTTATCAAAGCCTGTTAGATTTCTCATCTCAGACAAAAGCAATAGTGAACCAAGTGCTTTCCAGGCAGTTGAGGAAAGGATACTCACAAAAGCCCCTTCATCTACGATGGTACTGGCCATAACCATTCTATATATTTGAACAATGATTCAGAATGGTAAACTAGCTGGTAAACGGGGTCTGCCTAGTTGATTCCACTCGAAGGAGACAACTAGGTTGCTTGGAGGTGGGACCGAATAGATGACCGGGTACGACTCTAACGAACTTCCTTCCTGCGGTAAAGGAACGGGTAAATTTCCCCCATGTTCGTTGGAGTTTGTGCTTATGAAAAGAATTTGGACGGTGTCATCCTTGTTCTTTTCAGTGACTGTATCATCTGAATATGGAACCTCTGAAGGCAAGACTGGGTCAACTGCCACCTCGACTTTTTGACTTTCGTCTGGTATGGGTTCAGATGGTTTGTCTTCAATGATAAATGCCTCAGCCGACCACTTGAGCGGGCCAGCTGGATTTTCAACTAGTGGCGGTCTCGGCAAGAGTTTTTTATATCTAGGAGGAAGTCATAACGGTGAAACCGGACGATGGTCCAAAACTCTTTTAGCCTCGTCTAAGAAGGGACAACGGTGGACAGCATGATCGCCTTTACACAGTTTACAAAGAAATCTATATTTTCCGTTTTGTCCTGGGGCTTCACTTTCACTAGTCGACGGTGTGTTTTCAACATGATCATTAGAGGTTGACAACACCGGGTTGTGCAAATGAGGAGACCAGTCCCTTAAGATCTGAGGGATACAAGGACAATCTCTATGATAGTGGTCTCCTTTGCAAATGACACATGGCGATTTAGGCCTGGTCGATGCAGTGTGTGGATTTTCGCTAGACGACACTCGTTTGCCCCCATTCGCTTTTGGCTCCTTCTTCTTCTTCTCTTTCTTCTTCTTTTCCTTCTTCTCCTTAGGTACTTGACTTTTGGCTTTACCAGCCCCATCAAGCGAAGAGGAAGGAGGAGAGGAAGAATTAGAGGAAGTAGAAGGTTGGTGGGTAACTCTGGACTCGTCTAGTTGCTGATTCGATTGTTCAGGAATTGTGGTGTTCTGAATGACAGAGGTTGAGAAGAGCCATACAGGCAAGCTGATTGTCAGTCCTGGAAGCGACAATGTGGCCATATGGGGTGCACCAACATCTCCCCAAGAGGAGAAAGGACTAGGATTTCCTCCAAGGGGGATTCCTTGGTTGGTGGATTCCATTTTCTCAACCCAAGATCAACGTAGGAAAGGGGTAATGGATATTCTGTTTAAAATAAATTTTAGACGCCTTAACACAACTTGTTTTTTCAATTTTTAAGAGTCGAGAAAAAACAAAAGATGACTCTAGTCTCCTTCGATTTTTAATGAGCCTGAAGTGACAAGTGCTCAGACGGACCTTTTCTGTTAAGGAGTCTGAAAAGGAACGAAAGGGACTGCTCTGGAAATCTAGGTAGAGGGATTACCAAACCAATCGCAAAACTACAGAATACTTTTTACGGTATGGCAGTCAATCTTCCCGAACACTGTGTTAAGTGCATTGCGATCGATAGGGCGGCAGACACGGCTTCCTATGGATAAAGGATTAAGCCTATTGGGGTCTCCTAAAATATACTCGAAGGTACGTGGGAGCACAAGTCCGTACTGGCACTTATCGTCTCAAAGTGCAGGAATCACCCAACCATCAGTGAGAACAACAGTTACCAGGCTTTACGATGCCGGAATACGTCTCTAGCCTAGACTTCTAAATGTTGTGCGTTAAGTTACAAAGCATTGTTAGATTCATTGAATTTATTTTAAGTTGATGTTGTTTATGAAGTTTTCCTTTCAGGTTCACCGCGAGATGTAGATGTAATTCCTAAAATGCAATCTAAGATGATAAACAAACTTTTTTATCTTCTTTGTGCAATGAAAATCCTAGCTACTAAGGAAAGAAAGACAGAATCTTTTCACAAAGAGCAAAGAGCAAACTCTAAATGCACTTTCCTAAATCAAGCCAATCAGACTGTCTATATGCAAATGCACATGCATGTATTTGTTTTCGACTTTCTTAGTATATGAATGCTAAAAAGAAAGTTGATGCACAAATCTGAATTTCTTTTCAAGCGACAAATATCAACAAGTTTCTTTTCGAAATAAAAAATGGAGACGATCACAACACCTTACGATTTTGAAATGAATACTTGTTCTTGACACTAGAAAATTACAAATTTAGACAAAAAACAATAGTAACAAGATAATCAACCATCAACAACAATCAAACTCTTTCCTACGATTGAAATCAACACTTGCGACAGTTTCAAATCAAAGGACGACAGTACGATTATGCTACTTTTGCAAAGGAGAACTGAAAATGACTCAACAAACACACAAAAACATCTACAGTTCTTTTGTACAAAGGAGGCAGAATAACAGCAAGGAAAAGGGGTTTCAAACAGACATATACTGATCACAGGCAGCAAAATTCAGGAATAGAACTGGAAAGAATGAATCACAGAAACCAAAACTACATAGAGCCTTGTCTGATCAGCGCACCTGTAACACAGAGAATTTGAAATGCAGCACACCTTGTCCACTCGGGAAGTGCGTTGAAGTTCAGATTCTCTGAACAGCACCTGTGCTGGGCCAGAAACGAGACTCTGTTTGGGTTCCGGGTCACAGTTTGCAGTTCAGTTCTTGGGTTTTGGCTGAGCAAAAAGTAATCAGTAATGTAACAATCAGGGGTAGATCTAAGGAGGATCTAAGAGCTATCACAAGGGCAATCAGATAGTTTGTGAATCAGTTGTTTAAATCATAAATAGATCTAGTAGATGGATTGAAGTAGCAGTTATCTACTTTGCATTTGCTATGGCAAATGTAGTTCGAATGCTACCTGTAAGTTTATGAAACAGACAACAAAGAATGATAAACAAACAAACTAATTCTTCCCCAGCGGAGTCGCCATTTTGTTACAGGGAAAAGTGTCTATATAGAACTACTCTATCCCACTAAGGTGTGACAGTTGCCTTAGAAACAAATAGAGAAAAACTACTTTCGTTTTTCCTTTATGAATTATAGATAGAGAGGAACAGAAAGACCAACCTCTGTCTTGCGCTAATCTCCTGATTTGATTCCTCTCTTCTGTGATAGTCTTTAGCTACCAGCTCCCTTGCACGCCCAGCTTCACAAAGTACCTGTAAGATCACAATAGCATAGCACTATACAAAGACATGGATCTATAATCATAAACAATCTAGGATCAGATGTAAATTAACCATACAAATGTAGCAAGCATCAATGACACAAGAGCATGGAGGAAAACTTGAATAGCTTTTATTGATAAACAAGAAAGAGCCAAGAGGAGTTACAACCAGTTGTTCTAACCCAAGATCAACCTCCCAGCAATGAAACTCTTCACCTCAAACAAAGCTTAGATCACCCAACAATCTGATGTTTGTCTCAAGAAACCAACAGCAATTCCTTACAATATGCAAAATTCCAGCCTCTGGATCTCTGGGATGAGGGATCCATATATAGATTTCTGTCATGGAGATGAGTTAGCTCATGATTTGATTAGTGTCTTTCCTCTGATAGTTCTTACTTCACTTGGAGATTGATGGTATCTTACTCATCCTTGGTCGAATTCAGTGAGGCAAGTGTCACAAGAGAAGTTTCTGGAAGCTTCCATTGCCTCTCCACCTCGCGGAATGACACTGCCATTTGTCATTTCTCGCCCATCGCACCCCATAGAAGGGATTTTTGAAATGCAATGCACCCACACAGTGTATCTAGGTGAGATGCAATGCACTTAGCCAATGGAGCAGCTGAAATGATCATGTTTTGACCAATTCTGAGCAGTTTTTCATGGAGAAATTATGGGAGAAGCTATAATCTGTTGACCTTGTTCCTTTAGGGGTTATAACAACACTTTTAGGGACTTAGGAGCCCTTGGTTTATGGACATTTCATGCTTGGGGTTGTAGGGCCCAAAAATGTCTATAACAACGTAACATATACACGGAGAGATCAAAATGCACACATATAACTAACCATGTTAAATTTCATGTGAAGTACACTATTATTAAGGTTCAACCCATAAGTTTTAGGTGTATAGGTCCATCATGTAACATCAAATGACGAGTTGCATGGTCCCATGCTTCGAGGACCACCCATGCCTAAAAGTAATTCCTAATATTGGAACCGTACATAGTACCGCTTGCGTATGCAACCTTGTGTATCTCTAGTCATGCATCATTTTCTACTACGACCACTACTCACCTTTTGAGGGTTGTCCAACCAACATATGTGGCTATCTTCTTACTCCAAGCCTTCCGAGCTCTATGCCTAGAGTAATTTCCACTTTTCTAGGACTATTTCAATGATTGATCATTTCATAAAATTCTAATAAGATTCCCACTCATAGTATAGAGAAATAATCCGAAATAAAAATTTGAAAATAGCCTAATTATATATCTTTTTAATGCCTTACTACATTTTTTTTATGGCCAATCCTTTACCATAAGATTAACAAGCATAAATGGTTAAAATTAGAGAAAGTTTAGAGTTGTAATGAAGGGGAATTGAATATTGTTATACTCCAGCAAAAACATTTTAAAGATATAATATTTATTAATAAAAGGTATAGGAAAAGTAATGTTTTATTAAAAAAATAGTTTTAAAATGAAAAATTATTATAAATAAATATTTGTTATATTTTATTTATGGGTCATGTATAAAAGTGGGTTAAAGTTAGTTTTTTTTAAAGTAATTTTTTTAATGTTTTAGATTTTGAGGGTTTGGTTTTGTAATGTGGTCAAGGTTTGAAATTTGTGGTAGTTGAGAGGAGAAACCATAAAAAATATCAATCTTGTTAAGGGTTGGTATGATCTAGACTAGGGGCAGTACTTAAGCGCTTTTGATGGTTTATATACCCATGGGTCACAATTTCTTAGACCAAAAACTAATCCCTTAAGTAATAGACATGCTAAGAACCCCACACACACATATAATATTGTGTGTGTGTGTTAACATCTCCATTACTTAAGGGATTAAAGTATGGTCTAAGAAATTGCAACCCATGGTTCTTTAAACTGTAAAAATCACTAAGGTATTTCACCTGATCTCGGCCATACCAATCCTTAAAATGGTTGGCTTTTTTATGGTCTATGGTTTGACCCATAGGGGTTTTGAATCTTGAATCTCATAGTTTACATAATACTTCATAACATGACCACTGCTAATTGAATTTCCCCCACAAGCATGTTTTATTAAGATATAAGATTTTATTTTATTTTATATATATATGTAATTGGGGTAGCTATGTAATTTTTACTATATTTGCTTAGAGTTAAGTAATCTCTTGAATGAGAATTAGAATCATGATTGAGAATTTGCTTATGTTTACATGGAGTTAAGAAAGTCTTGAATGTGAATTAAATTTCTTATACTACAATTTTCGTCTAACCATGATTCAAATTTCCGGGAAAAAAAAATTTGTTAACTAAAAAGTAAGACTCTTTATCTAAATTATTGATAAGAATCATCTAAGCCCTCAAATTAAAATCTTCTGAACTATTTTGAGCCTACAAAGGGATCAAATTTCTAAGGTGCATGCTTTTCATTTAGATCCATCTTAACTCTAGATTTAGTGAGCATAGAGAGGGATTTAATTTCTTGATGATAATGTTAGAGTTTGTTCTATTTGCAGAGTTTGGGAAATATTACAAAGACCTGGAATTTCACACGAGTGAGAGAGACAATCTACTTGATGTGGTTTATAAACATGTATATGCATCTCCTTAATGGGGAGGAGTAAGTGGAGGGATATGGAGATGAGTATGAGATTGTTTTGTGTGAGAAATCCATCACAACTTGCTAGATTTCTCACTGTACAATGTTTCTATGTGCTTGAGTTTGCGCTAAAAGGAAATCTAACACATGTTAGGTTTTCTTTTAGATTGCAATGTTGTTAATCTAGACACATTAGACTTATTTATTCCTAAAATTTTGTTATGTTCTTGTGTTTGTGCTAGAAGGAAATATAGCATGTGTTAGATTTCTTTCAAATTTAGATGTGCTTGTGTTTGTGTTGGAAGAAAATTTAACACAAGCTAGATTTCTTATACTCTACAATGTTGTTGTTGGCAACGTGCTTGTACTTGTGGTAGACATAAATCTAGCACTTGCTAGATTTCTCAATTTACAATGTTTCTATGTGCTCAAGTTTGCGCTAAAAAGAAATCTAACACATGTTAGATTTTATTTTACATTGCTATGTTGTTAACTTAGCACACATTAGACTTATTTAGTCCTACAATGTTGTTATGTTCTTGTGTTTTTGCTTGAAGGTAATATAACATGTGTTAGATTTCTTTCAAATTAAAATGTTCTTATTTGTGTTGGAAGAAAATTTAATACAGTTTATAATTCTTATACTCTACAATGTTGTTGTTGGCAACTTGCTTGTATTTGTGGTAGACATAAATCTAACACTTGCTAGATTTCTCATTCTACAATGTTTCTATGTGCTTGAGTTTGCGCTAAAATGAAATCTAACACATGTTAAATTCTCTTTTACATTGCAATGTTGTTAATCTAGCACACATTAGACTTATTTAGTCCGAAAATGTTGTTATGTACTTGTGTTTGTGATAGAAGGAAATATAGCACGTGTTAGATTTCTTTGAAATTTAAATGTGCTTGTGTTTGCGTTGGAAACAAATTTAACACAAGCTAGATTTCTTATACTCTACAATGTTGTTGTTGGCAACGTGCTTGTATTTGTGGTAGACATAAATCTAGCACTTGCTATATTTCTCACTCTACAATGTTTCTATGTGCTTGAGTTTTCTTTAAAAGGAAATCTAACACATGTTAGATTTTCTTTTACATTGCAATATTGTTAATCTAGCACACGCTAGACTTATTTAGTCATACAATGTTGTTATGTATTTGTGTTTGGGCTAGAAGGAAATATAGCATGTGTTAGATTTATTTCAAATTTAAAAGTGCTTGTGTTTGTGTTGGAAGAAAAATTAACGCAAGCTAGATTTCTTATACTCTACAATGTTGTTGTTGGCAACGTTCTGGTATTTGTGGTAGACATAAATCTAGCACTTGCTAGATTTCTCAATTTACAATGTTTCTATGTGCTTGAGTTTGTGCCAATAGGAAATGTAACACATGTTATATTTTCTTTTACATTGCAATTTTGTTAATCTAGCACAAATTAGACCTACTTAGTCCTAAAATGTTGTTATGTTCTTGTGTTTGTGCTAGAAGGAAATATGACATGTGTTAGATTTCTTTCAAATTTAAATGTGGTTGTGTTTTTGTTGGAAGAAAATTTAACACAAGCTAGATTTATTATACTCTACAATGTTGTTGTTGGAAACGTGCTTGTGTTTGTGGTAGACATAAATCTAGCACTTGCTATATTTCCCAATCTACAACGTTTCTATGTCCTTGAGTTTGCGCTAAAAGGAAATCTAACACATGTTAGATTTTCTTTTACATTGCAACGTTGTTAATCTAGCACACATTAGACTTATTCAGTACTACAATGTTGTTATGTTCTTGGGTTTGTGCTCGAAATATAAGATGTGTTAGATTTGTTTCAAATTTAAATTTGTGTGTGTTTGTGTTGAATAAAGTTTAACACAAGCCACATTTCTTATACTCTACAATGTTGTTGTTGGCAACGTGCTTGTATTTGTGGTAGAGATAAAATTTAGAACTTGCTAGATTTCTCACTCTACAATGTTTCTATGTGCTTGAATTTGTGCTAAAAATAAATCTAACAAATGTTAGATTTTCTTTTACATTGCAATGTTCTTAATCTAGCACACATTAGACTTATTTAGTCCTACAATGTTGTTATGTTCTTGTGTTTGTGCTAGAAGGAAATATAGCATGTGTCAGATTTATTTTCAATTTAAATGTGCTTGTGTTCGTGTTGGCAATGTGTTTGTATTTGTGGTAGACATAAATCTAGCACTTGCTAGATTTCTCAATCTACAATGTTTCTATGTGCTTGAGTTTACGCTAAAAGGAAATCTAACACATGTTAGATTTTTTTTACCATTGAAATGTTGTTAATCTAGCACACATTAGACTTATTTAGTCCTAAAATGTTGTTATGTTCTTGTGTTTGTGCTAGAAGGAAATATAACATGTGTTAGATTTCTTTCAAATTTAAATGTGCTTGTGTTTGTGTTGGAAGAAAATTTAATGCAAGCTAGATTTCTTATACTCTACAATGTTGTTGTCGGCAACATGCTTGTATTTGTGGTAGACATAAATCTAGCACTTGCTAGATTTCTCACTCTTCAATGTTTCTATGTGCTCATGTTTGCGCTAAAAGGAAGTCTAACACATGTTAGATTTTATTTTACATTGCAATGTTGTTAATCTAGCACACATTAGACTTATTTAGTCCTACAATGTTGTTATGTTCTTGTGTTTGTGCTTGAAGGAAATATAACATGTGTTAGATTTCTTTGAAATTCAAATATGCTTGTCTTTCTGTTGAAAGAGAATTTAACACAACCTAGAATTCTTATACTCTACAATGTTGTTGTTGGCAATTTGGTTATATTTGTGGTACACATAAATCTAGCACTTGATAGATTTCTCACTCTACAATGTTTCTATGTGATTGATTTTGTACTAAAAGGAAATCTAACATGTGTTAGATTTTCTTTTACATTGCAATGTTGTTAATCTAGCACACATTAGACTTATTTAGTCCTACAATGTTGTTAAGTTCTTGTGTTTGTGCTAGAAGGAAATATAACATGTGTTAGATTTCTTTCAAATTTAAATGTGCTTGTGTTTGTCTTGGAAGAAAATTTGACACAAGCTAGATTTTTTATACTCTAGAATGATGTTGTTGGCAATGTACTTGTACTTGTGGTAGACATAAATCTAGTACTTACTAGATTTCTCACTCTACAATGTTTCTATGTGCTTGAGTTTGCGCTAAAAGCAAATTTAACACATGTTACATTTTATTTTACATTGCAATGTTGTTAATCTAGCACACATTAGACTTATTTAGTCCTACAATGTTGTTATGTTCTTGTGTTTATGCTTGAAGGAATAACATGTGTTAGATTTCTTTCAAATTAAAATGTGTTTGTGTTTGTGTTGGAAGAAAATTTAACACAATCTAGAATTCTTATACTCTACAATGTTGTTGTTAGAAACATACTTGTATTTATGGTAGACATAAATCTAGCACTTGCTAGATTTCTCATTCTACAATGTTTCTAGGAGCTTGAGTTTGCGCTAAGAGGAAATCTAACACATGTTCTACATTTGATTAGCTATTATTGTGAGTTCTACACTTGTTATTGCTCTTGTTCATTTTGTTACACATATAATGATGCGAGTAGTTATAGTATTTCTAAATTCGTATTTTCTTCAATAAATCGAGACTGTGATAATAATATTTTACTTTATTTTCAGAAACCATGGACTATGAAGCTAGTGAGAATTTAAAGGAAGCATCCAAGGAAAAAGGAAGTTCAAGAAACACGACACCAAATTCTTTAAATGGTATGAAAATTTTAAATTAGTTTATACTTTGTTACAATTGTTAGACATTATGTTAATAACTGGTTGTTGATTAATAAAAACCATGGAATTAGCCTTAGGAGTGGTGTTTTAATGAGGACAACCCATACCAACATGGGTAATTTTTTTTTTTTCCCAAGCAATTTTAGCTAGGTGATAACTATTGGCATCATATAGTAAACTTGCATAACATATGTACTTATTTTTTATTGAGCGTGTAAATGGAAATCGTGAATTATAAGGTTGTTTAATAATATTTGGTATTTCATGTCTTCCATATTTTTTTCTTCTAGAAACTGTGGAAACTGGTGTGCGTGAAATTCGAAGTAAAGTAGTGAAGAGAAAAAGAAAAACAAGTGATAGACAAATGATGCCTCCTTCAAATGGTATGGTGGTTTTATATTTTTTGTACTTTTTTAGAAATGGTTGGATTAGGTGGTTTCTTTTCCTAGCAATTTTACCCAGGCGATAACTTTTGGTGTCATATAGTAAACTTGCATTAAAATATGTACTCATTTATTATTGTGCATGTAAATGGAAATCATGTATTATAAGGTTGTTTAATAATATTTGGTATTTTATGTATTCCATAAGTTTTTTTTTTTAGAAACTGTGGAATCTGGTGTACTTGAAATTCGAAGTAAAGTAGTGAAGAAGAAACAAAAAGTAAGTGATATACAAATGATGCCTCCTTCAACTAGTATGTGGTTTTATATTTTATGTACACTCTCTTAGAAATGGTTATATTATGTGATTTTTCAATATTTAAAAGAACATTATGTGACAATATTTGAAATTATATTTTCATTTTGATTCATGCAAATATTTTTTTGTTGTTATTTGCAGAATTGGTCGGCCCTAAAGCAAATGAAATGTTAGAACTATCAGTTAAGAAAAAGAAAAGTTATTCAACTCAAATGGTAGTATCAATAACACCTTCTACTTCTACTTTTGAAATGATTAAAAAATACAATACATCTAATAAATATGAGTTTGTGCAAGACTGGTACATCCAAATAGAAGCTCCCCTGAATGTGTTTCTTGATATGTATCTATTTGGATCAATAGATGGAAAAGAACCAGAGATATTAGGAATAATAATTAATTCCTATTCTTGCAATGAAAATGAAATTGACTTTCAAGTGGAAATGATTAAAGAAAATGAGGTAAAGTTAATTTCATGTCAAGTGGAGTATACAAATTTTAGACTAGATTTGATTGAAGCTTCAAGTACTAATTCAAAAAATACGATAAAGAATTAAATGTTCAAGTTGGATAAATATGAGAGCTTATCTAAATCTGGACTAAATAGTTGCGCAGATCTTTTAAAACGCATTGCCACCGTTCTAAGATATCGCTATGTAAGAAGTAAAAAAACATCATCTGTACTTCTTCATTTACAACAAAAAGGTAAATTTCTTGATAAAATACCAAATGATAAACTTGATTCTCAGTTACTTTCTTTGAGAAGAGTATATTTATCTAATTTGGAGGAGAACATAACAGAAAGTGATTTCAAGCCTACTACAGAATTTCAAAATACTAGGAAAGTTGAATATGAGACAACAAACCTTGCAAATCAATGTGATGAGATTCATGAAGCCTTCAAGCATTGCTATCTATTTTCAAACTTCTTTAGTAGAAAAGTGGCTATTGAAAGATGTATAGAAGCCCCTAAAGTGTTCAAATTAAGATCACGAGATGATTTAAATGTTCAAGTATTAGTGAAATCATTCCTAGAAAAAATTCAAACCTCATTACCTGATGCTCTTCTGATTCCATTTGATATCAATGAGTCTGATCCATTGGTAAAATCTATCAAAATTATAAATGAGACAGATCTAAATTCCAAGAATATCAATTTTTGGGTAGTTGATGGTCAACACACCATTCAAGCAGCGAAAGAAATTTTAACAAATCCTAAATATAATGTATCTACAGAAGCAAAAAAAAAATATAAAAGACGTAATGCTCGATTCTTGCATCCATCAATTGAACCCACTGAGGTGATCCGCATTTGTTGTCAATTAAAGTCTACAAATAAGGTGTTCTTCAAAACTCCATTTATTGATTGTGTGCGCTCGGCAAGACATTTCTTAATTGACAATGACAAATTAAAGAAAAGGAGGATTGGATGTTCTAAGACGGCTGAAGACAAGGTATGTAATTTTAATTATTTTTACATTTAACATTTTATTATTGTATCTATTTTTATTGTAGATAAATGAATAAAGTTGATAATATAAGTAATATTTTTTCATATTTATAATGAATTCTCATTAGTTTGTAACACCCTATTTAGTTTCATTTTTACATTGAATTCTTATTAGTTTATATTTCTTATTTTATCAGGTTGATGATGAAATGTTGTGCTCATTCTTCGACTGTCCAATTACAAATTTTTCTGATAAAAAAATGCTCTTATATCTTTGTAGGTTTTAACCCTGTACAGAAATTACCTGCATACGAATTCTTAAACAAAGAAAATAAACAATGCGAGAGCATAACCCATAAAACACATATGCACAGAGATTTTTCCCTGGATCCCAAAACCGGGACTACCAGCTTGATTTTTCATTATGTTCCTTTCAATGTTACAATACATATTTATACATGCCGAAGCATCCAATACCATGGACCGAAAACCATCGCGTCCAATACCATGGACCGAAAACCATAGCGTCCAAAAAACATGTGCGAAAATCATGCACAAAACCATAGGTGGGTCCACCCAACCTAACATATGGTCCAAAACCAAAATTTTCCGGGGTTACGGGTGCCCTTCAAACCCCCTATTAACTACGTGGAAAGAATATAACACAACCCAACAATCTCCCACTTGTTGTTTTCTTTCCACAGGGGTCCACAAGAGAGCTTGGTCAATTTTTCAACCCTGAGACTCCCATTGATTCTCTACACCAAGAGAACTTCTCAGAGCTCACAGATTTTGTCAATGCATCTGCAGTATTCTTCAAAGTGTCCACCTTTACCAGCAACACCTTTTTGTCTTCTATCATATCCCTCACAAAGTGATACTGAACATCAATGTGCTTTGTCTTTGAATGATAAGCAGGGTTCTTTGCCAAGAAAATTGCACTTTGGCTATCACAGTCTATTCTTATAGCTCCCTGTACTAACCCCATACTTGAACACAATCTCTGCAACCAAACTACTTCCTTGCTTGCATGAGTGGCTGCCATGTATTCTACCTCTGTAGTTGATAGTGCCACTACATATTGTTTCTTACTCATCCAACTGACTGCACCTCTAAATAGGTTAAACACATACCCACTTGTAGATCTTCTCTGATCCAAATCTCCAGCCCAGTCTACATCAACAAAGCCATGAATATCCAACACTTTGTCCAATCCTGGTCTTCCTTGGTAGCACAAACCATAATCACTAGTGCCACGCAAATACCTGAAAACCCGCTTCACTGTTGTCCAGTGCTCCTTCCCAGGTTTTGACATAAACCTGCTCAATACTCCCACTGCATGTGCAATGTCTAGTCTAGTATAGACCATTGCATACATCAGGCTACCCACTGCACTTGCATATGGAACACGGGACATGTCCTCTTCCTCTTCTTGTGTCTTGGGACACTGTTCAGCAGATAACCTCACACCTACAGGAATAGGAACCTTCACTGTTTTACTATCCTGCATATCAAACCTCTGGAGTATTGTCTCGACATACTTCCTCTGGTTTAACCAGAGCTTCCTCTTTGACCGATCTCTTTTAATTTCCATGCCCAAAATATAGTTTGCAGCACCAAGATCTTTCATGTCGAATTTGGAGGACAATTGGGTCTTCAAATCCTGGATAATTTCTTTGTCATTTGCAACCAGCAACATATCATCCACATACAAGACCAGATAAATAATATGGTCACCAATTAATTTAAAATACACACAATGATCTGCTTTGATTCTGGTGAAGCCAAGTCCCCGTATAAATGTATCAAATTTCTGATACCACATCCTTGGTCACTGTTTTAACCCATACAGAGACTTCTTTAACTTGCATACCAGTTCTTTCTTACACGTCACTGCAAAGCCTTCAGGTTGCTTCATGTAGATTTCCTCTTCCAAATCCCCATGAAGAAATGCTGTCTTCACATCCATCTATTCTACCTCAAAATCAAAAGCCGCAACAACAGATAAAAGTAATCTAATAGAAGTTACCTTGGCAACAGGAGAAAAAATATCACCAAAATCAATTCCCGGCACTTGGGAATAACCTTTTGCTACCAACCGAGCTTTGTATTTCTCCAGCTTTCCTTCTGCATTTGTCTTCTTCTTGAACACCCATTTGCTGCCAATGGGTTTCCTTCCAGCCGGCAACTCCACCAGATCCCAAGCCTCATTTTTGTGCAAAGATGCCATTTCATCGATCATGGCCTCTTTCCAGAGTTTTCCATCCTCTGAATCCACTGCTTCCTTCACAGTTCTGGGATCATTATCAGTAACAGACAAAGCAAAATTTGAACTGAAAGCAGATGGACTATACCTTTCTGGCTGCCTTCTTTCTCGAACTGATCTTCTCATAGCCGGAGTTTGTGGCTCTTCATCTTCTGATTCCTCCTCTGCTGCAGAGTCTGATTCTTTCTCCTTTGGCTAAAACTCTATCTTCTCAGGTTCCTTTGGTTGGACTTCATGTTGAATAACATCTTTTACCTCTCTGAACAACACATCTTGGTTGTACACAACCTTCCGTGTGACTGGGTTCCAAAGCTTATAACCCTTTAAACCATCCTTATACCCAATAAAGATGCACTTTTCAGATTTACTATCCAACTTGGTTCGCTTCTCCTTTGGAACATGTACATATGCATCACATCCAAATACCCTTAGATGTGAAAGAGAGGGTTTCTTACCAGTCCATACTTCTTGTGGAGTCTTATCCTCCAACGCTGATGAAGGTGATCTGTTGATCAGGTAACATGCAGTATCCACCGCCTCTGCCCAGAATTCCTGTCCTAACCCAGCACCACTGAGCATGCTTCTTGCCATTTCCATCAACGTCTTGTTCATTCTTTCTGCGACTCCATTTTTCTGAGGTGTATATGGAGTAGTCTTCTGCTGTGCTATACCACACTTCTTACAAAATTCCTCAAATTCCTTGCTGCGAAATTCTCCACCATTATCTTTCCTCAGCACCTTTATCTTCTTCTCTGTCTGATTTTCCACCAGAGCCTTAAATTATTTAAACCTGTCAAAGACTTCAGATTTCTTCTTAAGAAAATATATCCATGTATTCCTTGAGAAGTCATCTATGAATGATACATAGTACACAAACTTACCCAGTGATGGAACCTTCACAGGTCCAAACACATCACTGTGCACAAGCTCTAATATCTGTTTCGTCCTCTTACCACCAGAGGGGAAAATCACCCGATTGGTCTTCGCATATACACAATTTTCACAGAAATCAAAATCCAGAGAGTTGTTATTCATACCTTCTACCATACCTTTACCATGAAGTATTCGAAGGCCCTTCTCTCCAATATGTCCCAGACTTTGATGCCACAACATGGTCTTCTCTCCAGAGACCACTAGATTCTCTACTCCATTTTCAGGAACCATAGAACTATTGCACCAATCAACAACAGTGCTACCTTGCAGCTTGTACAGAGTTCCAATCTGAACTCCCCGCATTAATATCAGTGCTCCTCGAACCATCTTGCAGGTATCTTTCTCGAACACCGTCTTTGCACCTGCATCATCCAACTTGCTTATAGAAATCAGATTTCAAGCCAATGCAGGAATATGTAGAACACCCGAAAGTGTTCTAACGCTTCCACCTTGCAACTTCAACTTTACTTTTCCCCGACCAATGATTCTAGCCTTCCTATCATCTCCTAAGAAGACATCACCACCATTGAATTTCTCATACTCACAGAACCACTCTCTATGGGGAGTGAAGTGAAAGTATGCACCTGAGTCAATCAACCATGCCTCATGATCTACATGTGTACTTGAAGAAGCCAAGTACACATCCCCACCTTCATCTGAGGTGGTTTTCGCCTCTGCAGAAGAAGCATCATTAGATCCCTTTCCTTTATTAGGAGCTTTAGATTTACAATCCCTTCTGAAGTGCCCTTCCTTTCCGCATTTCCAGCACACCACCTTTGTAGGTTTTCCTGAAGATTTAGATCTCCCTCTAGATTTAGATCTCCCACTCGATGACTTATTTTTGTTTCTTTTCTGGGACCGTCCTCGTACAGACAAGGCATCACCATTCTGGTTGTCCATATTTTTCCATCTCATCTCCTCAGTCAGCAAGGCTGAGACTATTTCATCAAACTGCAAAGCAGTTGCATTGTTACCTATTGCAATAACCAGACTATCCCACGAATCTGGTAGAGAACACAACAGACTGATGCACTTATCTTCATCTGAAATTTTAATATCAACAGATAATAACTGACTTACCACAGTATTAAACACATTCAGATGCTCTGTCACCGAGTCTCCATCTTTCGTCCTCAGGTTATACATCTTTTTCCGCAGGAATAGTTTATTCACCAGAGACTTAGATTGGTACAAAGTCCCTAACTTGAGCCACAAAGCCTTTGCCGTAGCTTCCCCTGATACATTCAGCAATACTGAATCCGAGACACACAATCGTATTGTGCTCTTTGCCTTCCGATCCAACTTCTTCCATTCTTCATCGGTCACTCCCGATGGTTTAGTACCCGGATCTACCGCGATCCACTGATCTTTATCCACCAACAGATCCTCCATCTTGAGTTTCCACAACTCGAAATTCTAACCATTGAACTTCTCAATCTCTATCTTTCCACTGCTTGCCATCTTCTTTCACTACTAGAATCGATCTCACAGATCTCCCATTGAACAGGGTCTACCATAGGCCCGAGTGAAACCCCTCAGCAATAAAGGCATCCCCTTGAAGCCAAAACAGCTCTGATACCAAATGTAGGTTTTAACCCTGTACAGAAATTACCTGCATATGAATTCTTAAACAAAGAAAATAAACAATGAGAGAGCATAACCCATAAAACACATATGCACAGAGATTTTTCCCTTGATCCCAAAACCGGGACTACCATCTTGATTTTTCATTATGTTCCTTTCAATGTTACAATACATATTTATACACGCCGAAGCATCCAATACCATGGACCGAAAACCATCACGTCCAATACCATGGACCGAAAACCATCGCATCCAAAAAACATGTGCGAAAATCATGCACAAAACCATAGGTGGGTCCGCCCAACCTAACATATGGTCCAAAACCAAAATTTTCCTGGGCACTGCCCTGGACCCCATAAAGTGGGGTTACGGGTGCCCTTCAAACCCCCTATTAAGTACGTGGAAAGAATATAACACAACCCAACAATCTTGAGGAGCCTATTTGGGATAAATGGGACATTGTTTTTAACTGTTACCAACTAGGCACATTAAAGTGTTCTCCAAGCCAACCTGATTTTGAGAACTACAAGAGAAATAGTCTACACAGTTTGACAGCAGCTACTCTTCGACCCCTTCAGGGATTAACCATGGCAGAAATTGCTTTAGTAGCAGATAAGCTATTCGATAGAACCATTTGGTTTTATATTCCACATAATCATCCATCAAATGCCACAAAGTTAAAAGATTATTGTTCTAAATTGAAAACCAACAGAACAATATTGGATGCAATGGTTACATATTGTCAAATTCATGATCAAAACTTGAATGAGATGACTCTTACCACATTCAACATTCTTGAGCATTATGAAATTAATGATATCATATTTACCAATTTTTGCAACACAGTGGAGGGGTCTACTTATGTCAAAGGAACATGTAATACAAAGATAGAGTCCCTTTCTCAGCAAGCACATGGAGTCCTTGACAGAATAATAAATGGATCGACAAGTGTTCAATAGGTTGACAACGATTTTGAATTTGGTTGTAGTTTTGGGGGCCCTGATCTTTTTTCAACACTTTTGCACTCTTTTCCATGTCAGTTGCAACCAATTTTACATATCGACCTTGTTGTTTTGGATACACTAGCTTTGAAAAAAGAACAATTCCACAAGGGATATTATATTGAATTTTTTCAATTTCTTATCCCAAAAAATGAGTTGAATGACTTTACTACAGTTCTCTTAATAGAAATTTGGTTTTGTAACGATCTAAGCCAGTCTTTGGAAATTTCCATAAATAAATCCAAGTTCAACTATAAAATTACTAGTGGCATTTATGAATATAAGTCCCAAAACAATTATAGTTATGATATAGTTCTTACTATACATTTCTATACTTCAGAATTAAAAAATTTGGACGCTATCAAATACTCTCACACATTTGAAGACACATTTGATGAAAATGAGAGAGATTATGATTTCTGGATGGATTTATTGGAAAAACACCAACAATGTAGTGATGCAAAAGTGGTTATTTCTCTTTATGCGAGGACAAATTTAATCAAGGCTTGTTGTACATATGGAAGAAGAATTTCATGTGTTGTGAAAATAGAGACACAAAGGAAAATCATGTTAAATACTTACAAATCTTTTCAACTATCAAATCTAGGATCCATTAACTTCTTTGAAAATTCAGGTACTACAATTCATTCTTTTTTCTTATAATACTTTGGATAATATTTTGTTCATATTTCTTAATTGTCAAAGTGTTTACTAAAATAATTAATGATGGAGATTCTAAAACAGAGAATGATGAAAGTGGGAAGCAAAAAAATAATCAATGTAGTGCTCATGATGTTGAAAAAAGTATAGAGATGGAAATAGGAGGAGAAGGAGGAGAGGAAGAAGTTATCATACCAGGTACATAATTTTATTGGATTTTGCTCTTGATAATTTTTCAATTTATTTAATTTCCTTATTCATAACATTTTTGGATGAATATTACAGGGAATTATGAGATGAATGGAATTAATCAAGACAATGACCATGGCACGATGGAGATAGAAATGGGTATTAATCAACATAACTCTATCATTTTTATTTATTTTATTATTATGATAAATTATTTTTTTTATTATGGTTATTCATATCATTTCATATGTTGATTATAGTTGGAAATAAAGAGAATGAATATAATGACAAGGGGATTGTCCCACAAAACTACAATCAAGACCAAAATATTATTATGGACGATTATAGATGATTCTTTTTTTGTATAGTTGTTTAATGAATTTTGTTCATCGTCACAATTTATAACATTTTTTATGTTTACTATAGCGACAAGAAAGGAGAACCAAGACATTGATCAAATGAAAATTAAACAAAACTTTAATCAAGAACAAAATATAGCGTCAGGTACTTATAATTTGTCCACTTGTTTTCCTTATTATTTAATGATTCTATTCATTTTCACAATTCAAAATATTTTATATGTTTAATTTGGAGACAGCTAAAGGTAACAAAGATGATGATGAGGTGCAATGTTACAAAGATGAAGATAATGTCATATCAGATAGTTATAACTTGTCTTATTTTTTATCTTATTATTCTTCAAACTCTAATTCTTGTTACTACCATAACATTGTATATTTTTATTATAGGAACAAATAAAAAAGATAAAATTAGCAATCAAAATAATGTTAAAGGTGTGTTTGTGTGTGTTTTTCTTTTTAAAGGTTGCATTACTAATGTTTTTCTTGGTATTGGTATTTGATTGAAGGTTTAATAGGAAGTACAATTGGTATTTGATTGAAGGTTTAATATGTTTACTCTAGGTTCTATCAAGATGATAAAAGAAATTATTATTTCATCTATAAATAGTGCTAAAACCTCTCAAGGTAAGTGTATCGTTTTAACAATTTTTTTAGTAATTTTTGTAACATGAATAAAATGGTTTGATTGGTACATCCAAAGTGTTTACTAAAATAATTAATGATGGAGATTCTAAAACAGAGAATGATGAAAGTGGGAAGCAAAAAAATAGTCAACATAGTGCTCATGATGTTGAAAAAAGTATAGAGATGGAAATAGGAGGAGAAGGAGGAGAGGAAGAAGTTATCATACCAGGTACATAATTTTTTTGGTTTTTGCTCTTCATAATTTTTCAATTTATTTAATTTCCTTATTCATAACATTTTTGGATGACTATTACAGGGAATTATGAGATGAATGGAATTAATCAAGACAATGACCATGGCACGATGGAGATAGAAATGGGTATTAATCAACATAACTCTATCATTTTCATTTATTTTATTATTATGATAAATTATTATTTCTATTATGGTGATTCATATCATTTCATATGTTCATTGTAGTTGGAAATAAAGAGAATGAATATAATGACCAGGGGACTGTCCCACAAAACTACAATCAAGACCAAAATATTATTATGGATGATTATAGATGATTCTTTTTTGTATAGTTGTTTAATGAATTTTGTTCATCGTCACAATTTATAGCATTTTTTTATATTTATTATAGTCACAAACAAGGAGAACCAAGACATTGATCAACTGAAAGTTAAACAAAACTTTAATCAAGAACAAAATATAACATCAGGTACTTATAATTTGTCCACTTGTTTTCCTTATTATTTAATGATTCTATTCCTTTTCACAATTCAAAATATTTTATATGTTTAATTAAGAGATAGCTAAAGGTAACAAAGTTGATGATGAGGTGCAATGTTACGAATATGAATATAATGTCATATCAGATACTTATAACTTGTCTTATTGTTTATCTTATTGTTCTTCAAACTCTAATTCTTGTAACTACCATAACGTTGTATATTATTATTATAGGGACAAATAAAAAAGACAAAACTAACAATCAAAATGATGTTAAAGGTGTGCGTGTGTGTGTGTGTTTTTCTTTTTAAAGGTTGCATTACTAATGTTTTTCTTGGTATTGGTATTTGATTGAAGGTTTAATAGGAAGTACAATTGGTATTTGATTGAAGGTTTAATATGTTTACTGCAGGTTCTATCAAGATGATAAAATAAATTATTGTTTCATCTATAAAAAGCGTGAAAACCTCAAGGTAAGTGTATCATTTCAACAATTTTTTTAGTAATTTTGGTAACTTGAATAAAATGGTTTGAATAGATTATTTTCCATTGTGTTGCAGCCAAAATAACTGAAAAGAAACTAATTATTTTTGAACTAAAGGACATCTTTTATCATAGCATCGATGATGAAGAAACAAACAAAGGGCATATTGAGAAAATGGGAGCTCATGCTGATTACACAATAGAGAAAAAATTATTTTGGATTCATCCACATGAAAAATCATTTTTTGAAATGTGTTTCAAAAATGAATCTCTTGACATTGCAATTTGGACGACAGCTTTGAAACAAACCACAACAAGATTTCTAAAAAAGTTGGTTTCAGAAACATTACAAGATAAACTTTTGTTTAAGTGGACTGCTTCAGACGGTAAACCACAAAAGGGACATAAGGTCATTGACAATCCAATGAAAGTTATACACACTAAATCATTGAAAAAAGTGTGGGAAATGCATACCCAATACTATTATAGTTGATTGTTTAATTGAGAGAGTGAAAGAGAATCCAAAAGAAAATGTGATTCTTGCCCCTCCATTCTTTGGAGCAAATCAAGGGGATAATTGGTTGATCAATGGGCTATGGAGAATATTGCATAAACTCAACAAGGCTACGGATGTGCGAGCTATTTTGAAGGATGTTCAATTACATTTAGAAGTACCTTAAGATTATTGATGTCTATTTCATGCTATTATATGTATGACATCATGAATTATTATTTTTATTTCACAACACTAATAAAAGAATTGTTGATTTGGTTTGTCATTACCAAAAATAAAATATTTTTATTTTCTTCATTTTTGGTGAGATGAATGGTCATTTAATGTTTTCATATCAAAATTTCCCATGCTATATTTTTTTTTACAATGGATTACATTGTATGTAAAATTAATAGATAAATGGTTTATTTGTTTTAATTAGATCATCACAATTATTTGCTTTAAATGTGGTTTAAGTTGTTGTTATACTTCTTATAAATTAGTAATGTGAAGGATGACCCATTGCATTCTTATAACCTTTTTTATTCCGTATAAGTTGAAAAAATATATTAAGTTGTATGTAGCACCAACAATAAACATACAATTTGTACTAAAAGAAGCACCAAAAGAATCTAAGGTAGAATCTCTATAAATTAACATATAATAATTAGGTTTGAAATTTAAAAATTGTATTATATGGTATGTGAAAAATAATATATCATTAGTTTGTTTACTTGCACTAGACCATTTTAATTATATTTTTCAATTGCAATTAAATAAATCATTATAAGTCTTAAAATCATTGATTTAAATGGTGGGTCAATGCATTCTTATAAGACTTTTATTCCGTATAAATTAAATAATGGTATTAGGTTGTATGTATAAAGTAAACATATTATTTGTTTGTTCATTTTAATGGGGCAATTGTATTTGTATTTTGTGATACTATGAACTCATTGTAAAATTACCTTAGCATACAAATGGAAATAATTCATAATAAATATTAACATCATTTTTAAAATGATAGGTTTTTATGTCTTTAAGCAATGAAGTGTTGAAGTGAAGATATGTTAATATCATACATGTGGTTACAATGCAGATGCAGATGGGCATTATGAAAAGTCAGAAGATGTTGTTGATATTTGAAATGGAAGGAGTATTCTTCCAATCATACACCAAAGATGAAAAAAAATTTCATATCCAAAGAGAACCAGATTGGCAGTTTGGTGATAGGTCCTTTTTTTAAGGCCTTTTCAGTTAGAAGTATTAAAATATTGCTTAAGAAATTATGATGTCGCAATATGGACATTAAATGTCACTAACAAGTACATCCAAAAAGTACTTGAAAAATCAAATATTGATATAGAGGAATTTAAATTTGCATGGGACAGGTCTCATTGTCATTTGCAAACAAAATTAGAAGCAGGGAGAACAAGACAATTTTATGAGAAAAAGTTTATTGATGTGTTGTCCCAATATGGAGATATTTATGAAGAATCAAATGTATTGCTAATAGATACAAAAAAGCATACTTCTCAATTCATCGGATATCGATCAAACCACATCTTGATAAAATCATATACATGAAAAGAGCAAGATATGTGGCTTCTGCAAGTTTTATTCCCCTTTCTTAAGACACTTCATCGTATCAAACAAAAACATGAGTACATTCGAATGTTCAATAGAACATGTACTTCATTGTAGTTGATGGAGATAATTTCCTTTATAAATTTGTTGAAAAGTACATTCCAATTTTTCAATACATTTTGGACATAGTTTTTGTTGAATCAATTTGTATGATTTTATATTTTTTGAAATATATGGGATGCAAATTATATTAATATGTATATTTCCTATTATTTATAATTGTTTTTGCAATGACTTTGTTGTATCAATTTTTTTTTTCTAAGATGTGTGTACACGCATGCGTGTGTTCTTATATGAATTGTTTGCCATTCAAATTATCTTACATGAACCATCGAGGCATGTTATTGTTAATGACTTATGTTTACTTATATGTATCAATAATCATATATAAATGTGAAATATAAGTTTTGAAGTAGAACTCCTTGCAAACAAAGGTGCTATTCTTACTAAAGAAATTATAATAATTTACTTGATAAATGTTATGTGCATTATTCACTATTCACAATGCATTATTCACTATTAAGGCTAATGATAAATGTGTCATAGGTAAATGATTTGATCTTTTTGAAGCATAAGATATGTGATTTCTCAATCGATAGTTTTCATAAATGTATATGCTTAAATCAACTAATGGTTGTAACTGCAATCATATCATATTGAAAATCAACAAGGCACAAAGTCAGTTATTCATTGTTTACATATAAAATGCACTAATATAAGTGCATAAATGTGACATGTAATTTTTGAGATAAAAAATATATTTTAAATATTTTTTAATTTCTTAGAAAAACATATACATGACGATAATGATTGATAAGTGGATTATCAAGGTTTGATTAGACACTATCACGGATGAATTATGTCATTGAAATTTTTGAACTGTAAGGCATCTAATTTCATTATTTAAAGTCATTTTTTTGTAAATTAGTATTTTAAATAAATTGAAATCATATCACTTGAGTTAGAGTTATATTATTGACTTGTACTTAGTTATGTCCATCAATATTAGTATACTATGATGCATTTTTTCGAAAAATACATCTTTTAATTTCTTGATAATAAGTATTAAGTGGACTATTTAGGCTTAATGGGTGATGACTCATAAGTGAATACTACTCGTTAAATTATAGGGCATTCAATTTTTAACCCATATATGTTTTTTCATATATTCTTAAATCAACTATTTGTATATGCAATCATCTCATCTCATTTAATTTAATAAGGAATCCATATATTGACTTTTATTTGTCTATCATGGAATTTATTAAGATTGTATTAATCTCATATTATATTGTTTTGAAAGAAAACTCCATGAAAAAACAAAATTCTCTTTTTAATAAAACATGGAATAATTAATTAACAATGTGTTAAGTGGACCATCTAGACTCATTAAAGAGATGGGTAAAATATGGTTGTATTTAAACTTTTTTGCACCATAAGACATTGATTTTCTAATCCATATTAGCATTTTTTCATTTTCATTTCTTAAATATTTTATTTGTGGTTTAAATAATTTCATAGAATCCAATATGAGTTGAAGAATTCTAGTTGGCTATATGCATTGATAGAAGTTCATAAATGTGATGCATTTTATAAATGTAACTCTTAATGTAAGTAAATATCTATATATATATATATATATATATATATATATATATATATATATATATATATTTTTTTTTTTTTTTTTTTTTTTTTTTTCTAGTTAAGACTAACCTAAGTACCCACGGGGGATTTGAACCGGTGACCTATCACAAGGAGTGCCTTAACAGTGCACCCATTCACCATCAATCCAAAGCCCCGTGGGCATATATGTATATATATATATATATATATATAGATATATATATATTACAAAACAAATTATAATTAATTGATAATGAGTTTTAAGTGGTCTAAGTGTGTAAATGTGACACTTTTTCTTTTTTTTTTTTTAAATAAAACTCCATGTAATTTTCCCAACAACACATGGAATAGTTAATTGGTAATGAATGTTAAGTAGATTGTTAAATTTATTTCAAGGTACAAGTCATAAATAAATGTATTTAAACTTTATGCAACATATGGCATTTGATTTTCCCACCTTTATTAACATTTCGTAAATTTTAATTCTTAAATAAATTATTTGTAATTGAAATAATCTCATAGAAACCAACAAGATGAGTATGTATTAAATTATATTTAGTATGTATGTATGTGTAAATGGAATTTATTTTAGAAATAAAGATCTCAATGTAAGTAAAAAATATATATTTTTATAAAATTAATAATTTAAAATCAATTATTTATGAGTTCTAACTGGTTTATTCTATTTTGAATTGACAATTTTTTCTAACTATGCATTATTAAATCAATTATTCCTATATGCAATCATGTCATATAAGTCAATAAGTCAAGAAACCATTAATTGATTTTTATTTAACTATCATGTGGTTTAATATGAATGTATAAATGTGAAATTTCTATTTCTAGAATAAAAAAACCACGTAAAGAAAATGAACTTTCTAATAAAACATGGATTAATGACTTCACCATGAGCATTAAGTAGACTATTTAAGCTCATTCAAGAGATGGGCCATAAATGGATGCCTTCAAACTTTTTTCACCACATGACATGATTTTCCCATCAATATTAACATTTTGTAGATTTCAATTCTTAAATAAACTATTTGTACTTAAAATAATCTCATAGAATCCAACAAGACTCAAAAGTTATTTATTGAATTTCATTTAGTTATATGTATTCATATAAGTTTATAATTGTAATTTATTTTTGAAATAAAGCTATTAATGTAAGTAAAGATATATCTTATACAAAACTAATTAGAATTAATTGATAATAAACTTTAAGTGGTTTATTCAGACTACATGAAAAATCAAGTGTCATAGATGAATGCCTTTTAATACATATTTAATATTCAAAATCAATATCTTAATGATAATTTATTTGTATTTACATTAAGTATTTAATAATTAAAGAACACGGGGACTTATATAAATTTCAACTAAAATACATGAGTTATGTTTCACACTTATTTCTTCCCCATTAAAAATGCTTATCATTTTCTCTTCTTAGTGAAAGTAATGATCAATCATGGTTTTCCATAGAGTTCGCTGACACTAAAATTACATCAAGGCTATTACTGGTTTTGACAATGTTGACAAGGAGAGATGAATATCCACACTACCATCAACTGTGCTAATATTTTAAAACCCTTGCCTCCACTACTTACAAGAAGTCACCACTAAAGTTTCTTGTGTACTTCAATTCGTGACATTGTCCATCATAATGGAATGACTTGAATACCCATTTAAGAACTCTCATTTGATTTACTTGGATTTGAGTGGAGATAGATCAATGGTGCCTAACTTTCTTGAAATACCTAGATCAGCAATGTATAACTTTTGTAGTGGATGTCTGCATGCTATGAAGATGAATGATGACCCCCTCATTAGTGTTTCATAAAGGCACATAGGGACCATAGGAAATTGAGCACAAGAACATTTTACTAAGGTTTTAGTAGACTAGTTTCAAAGAAATGCAAGGGACACTTATCATTGTCATTTACAATAATTTCTTCACATCACCATCATTCAATCAACAAATCCCCCATAGGTTGGGGGAAAGGGGGCTAGAGTTGCCATATTAATATGATTTAGCTCAAATCAATTGCTTCTAACAGTTTGATTTCACACTCCTTTTGTGTATTGATACTATTGCATAACAACCACATGTTTGACCTATTCATGTTCTCTAATTGGTTTGAAATTACTAAATTTATTTTAATATTGAATCAAGTTAATATGATGATTTACAAAAGAATGAATGTTGTTGAAGGCCTTGTAATAAAATACTTGCAAACAAAGGTGCTATTCTTACTAAAGAAATTATAATAATTTACTTGATAAATGTTATGTGCAATATTCACTCTTCACAATGCATAATTCACTAGTAAGGCTAATGAGAAATGTGTCATAGGTAAATGATTTGATATTTTTGAAGCATAAGATACGTGATTTCTCAATCGATAGTTTTCATAAATTTATATGCTTGAATCAATTAATGGTTGTAACTACAATCATATCATATTGAAAATCAACAAGGTACAAAGTGAGTTTATTCATTGTTTACATAGAAAATGCACTAATATGAGTGCATAAATGTGATATGTAATTTTTGAGATAAAAATGTATTCTAAATAATTTTGCAGTTCTTAAAAAAGCATATATATGATGATAATAATTGATAAGTGGATTATCAAGGTTTTATTAGACACAATCATGGATGAATTATGTCATTGAACTTTTTGAATTGTAAGGCATCTAATTTCATTATTTAAAGTCATTTTTTTGTAAATTCGTATTTTAAATAAACTGAAATCATCACTTGAGCTAGAATTATATTATTGACTTGTACTTAGTTATGTCCATTAATATGAGTATATAAATGTGATTTATGATATCCATATATTATGATGCATTTTTTCGAAAAATAAGTCTTTTAATTTCTTGATAATAAGTATTAAGTTGACTATTTAGGCTAATGGGTGATCGCTCATAAGTGAATACTACTCGTTAAATTGTAGGGTATTCAATTTTTAATGCATAATTTTTTTTTCATATATTCTTAAATCAACTATTTGTATATGCAATCATCTCATGTCATTTAATTTAATAAGGAATCCATTTATTGACTTTTATTTGTCTGTCACGTAATTTATTAAGACTGTATTAATCTCATATTGTGTTTTTTTGAAACAAAACTCTATGAAAAACAAAATTCTCTTCTTAATAAAACATGGAATAATTAATTAACAAATTATGTGTTAAGTGGACCATCTAGACTCATTAAAGAGATGGGTCGAAAATGGTTGTATTTAAACTTTTTGCACCATAGGACATTGATTTTCCAATCCATATTAGCGTTTTGTCATTTTAAATTCTTAAATAGTTTATTTGTGGTTTAAATAATTTCATTATTAGAATCCAATATGACTTGAAGACAAAATCACTGCTGATACTGGACATGAATGGGAAGTTATTTATTGAATTTCATTTAGTTATTTGTATTCATATATGTTTATAAATGTAATTTATTTTTCATTTCACACTCCTATTGTGTATTGATACTATTGTACATAACAACCCCATGTTTGACCCATTCACGATTTCTAATTGGTTTGAGATTACTAAAATTATTTTAATGTTGAATCAAGTTAATATGGCAATTTACAAAAGAGTGAATGTTGTTGAAGGCCTTGTAATAAAAAACTTCCAAATTTGATTAAATATGTGTTATTAGACACACTAAACGAGCTTCAAACCCTCCTCTTGCATAGATACACACCTTAACACGGGGTGAAACCCTCATAAATCAATAGGACACCATTAATGGCTCTAAAAATCTTCTAACCTCCCTCCATATAACACTTGACGGGTTGAAACCCTATAGCTAGATGTAAAGAAGGAAGGATGGTTTCGCATTTTGCTTGTCGACCATCGTAGTTAGATGGGGAAAGTATAACGTCTCGATGCAAGGTCGAGCCTCTCAATCGAAGACATCGATCAATTATTATGGAAATCCCCAGAAATTCCAGTTTTCCCATTTGATATTGCCAATATGGGATTTTCTCATTGAACCACTCAAAATTAGGTTTTGACACTATGGAAAAATTTGAAATGAGAGGGATCTGAAGGAGTAACTATCTTGCAAGCTATTTACAAGGAAGGAGGGGTTTGCATAATAGACTATAAATGTAGGTAGCAAGGAATTGGTGTTTTCATAACTCTCAAATATAAATCTCAAGCATAGCTTCTCTCATGGAGGTGCCCTTTCATGGTGGATAGTTTAGTTTAACCACCTCATCAACTATGCAGATACTAAAAGCATCTCCTATTTGTTTCGTTTAACCTCACTAACTTCATGGGGAACAACGCATTTGGCTATCCATACAACCATACGGAAAAGATTTGGTCACTCAACCTCAAAGAAAGCTAAGGGGATATGGCTCACTCATGACCTAAGACTTATTTACCTAACACAACTACTTGATAATCCTACCTGACAGTGCAAACAAAACACCTATGTGGTTGAACTTCCCCAATATCATCCACAACAATATAGGTGAAAATTAGGTCCTCCATGGGGATCTCCACCTCATGAAGTAGCCTTACACCTAGCCACATGGGGACCTGAACCATGAATAACTTTATTGCTTTCTTAGTGCAACCTCTCCTATCAGTGGTTGTGGAATGTCATCTAGAGACACAACCTTCCTTATGGTACAATTAGTTGCCAATGGATATATGTTATGAAACCAACTCACAAAAAGATAGAAAAGAGAGATCCACGCCTTATAATTCAGCCTCTTCGAGGGGACAACCTCCTTTACATTACATAAATGAACAATTCTTGGATGATACAAATGAAAAGACCTCCTTTCTATATATAGGAGTCTAAGGGGTTATAACCTAATCAGAGCCGACATAACAATAATAATGTAAGGGCACAATAATAACAATAGTGGGCTTCTATGGGGCACAATAGTAACAATATGGGCACTACATGGGTACATCAATATAACAAGTGGGTTATACTAATAACAGTAAGGGGTTACACTAGTAGTATAGGGGCCTAACATGCCCCTCTCCTTCAAAAAGCGTTGTCCTCAACGCTTGAGTAGTTCTTGATGCTACTGTATAAAATTCTTGTCCTCCCATGTGGAATATTCAGCGGGTAAGTTCTTCCACTTGATGAGATACTCTGAAATTGATCGATTTCGTAGCTGTCGGGTTCTTGATTCTGTGACTACTCCAGGTTCCAATATGATTTTTCCTTCCTCTTCAATTTCTGGCAATATTGCTTGAATTGGGATCTTTTGCAACTTTTGAATAAGTGGCCATACTTCTTCGTCCTTCTTCCATTCATCCCTTGCTTCGTTTATCCAATCTGGTTGGATAATATAAATAGCACAAAACAATTCTTCCACATCCTCATCCTTGAAGAGTCTTCCCATTCGGTAAGGTTGCCATTTTTTAAGTGCATGTAGTATTGCCAACATTTCCTTCTCATAAATAGCTTACTTGAGATGTAGTAGTAAAACTACCCAATCAACTGCATCAAAACATTTTTCACTACGATGTTGATCTACCTGTTGTTTCATTTGATTTTGCACCGAAGTAGCATTATCCTTTAAAAGTTGGAGAACTTGTTGTTGATGCTCGATGTGATCTTTCTCTGCTTGAACCATTTTCTTCTTGATATGTCCTTCTATCTTTTGAGGAGTGGTAATTTCTTCCAGTCCTTTACAAGATATGGTCGGATTCATTTCTTGATGCTCGATGTGATCTTTCACTTCTTGAACATTTTTCTTCTTGATGTGTCCTTCTATCTTGATAGCTTGAGGAGTGGTAATTTCGTCCATTGAATTACAAGATATGGTTGGATTCATTTCTTTTTTCTTGATGTGATCTTTCACTTCTTGCACCTTTTTATTCTTGATATGTCCTTCTATCTTGAGAGTTTGAGGAGTGGTAATTCTTGCTAATGCTTTACAAGATATGGTCTGATTCATTTCTTCTTTCTCTGGCGTGGTGTCATGGTGTATATCCTCTTCTTTTGATGTTTCTTGATCCTTTTCTTCCTTCTCTTCATATTCTATGTAAAATAATTTTTTCTCAGCACACCTATGACCTTTAGTGCATTTTCTATCACAATTGTAACAAAGCCCTTTTTCTCTTTTTTTCTTCCAATTGTTGTGGTGTAACCCTTGTAGGTTGTGGAAGGCTAGGAGAAACAACACTTCCATCTTTATAGTTGTGAGGGGTATGCTTCCTGGTTTCCATAATTTTGCTTTTCATTATGTCACAAAGCCCTTTTACTCTTTCCAATTGTTGGGGTGTTGCTCTACAGAAGGTGTTGCTCTTTGTATCCTCATAATGTGCTATCATTTCCTCCGTGAAAATAGACCACGTAACAAGTTTTTTACGAGAAAAAAGCCCTTCATACCATAAAAATTGATCTGGTTCTAAATATGAAGACGCAATACATACCTTTTGTAATAGTTGTACACCATGTAGATCAAAATATTGCTCCATCTGAAGTATCCAATTTACCGGATCCTTGCCATCAAACTTCTTCATCTTGCTTTTTCTTGATTTTAGGAGCTCGACCTTGAAATGACTGTAACTCTGTACTTTCAGATCTTTAAGTTCTGAAATTGTGAACTGTAGTAGCCCTCTCTGTCCTCTTTCCAATGCCACCAGTCTGATCCAAATTGGATTCTCTAAGAAAGAGTTATGCCCAATCTCCCGCAGTGACCTGATTATAGACTAGTTCAGTAGAGCGAACTTGTATGAAGTGCCACGTGTCACTGTTTCAACCTTTGACTCTGAAAAATATATAAAAACAAACTACAGTCTGTTCTCTTTCTGTACCATCTGACGAAATTTCAATCCGATGCTCAGAACAAAAGTTATGACGATTTTCCCCAGGTCACCTATTTTGAGTGTAATTCAGGAGTCTGCAAAAAGACCAACTTCCTGAGATCATATCTCCGAAAATATCACGCGAAAAGCTCTGAAATTTGGACCCAAGGTTCAACGCGATTTCTTCTCAAATGGGTTTTTTTTGCGACTTCTGAAACGTCACAAAAAAAAAAGTTATAGCAAAAATTCCACGATGACCTGTTTGGAGCAGCGAAACCCTAGAATCCAAAGCTCTGATACCAAATGTTATGAAACCAGCTCACAAAAAGATAGAAAAGAGAGATCCACGCCTTATAATTCAGCCTCTTCGAGGGGGCAACCTCCTTTACATTACATAAATGAACAATTCTTGGATGATACAAATGAAAAGACCTCCTTTCTATATATAGGAGTCTAAGGGGTTATAACCTAATCAGAGCTGACATAACAATAATAATGTAAGGGCACAATAATAACAATAGTGGGCTTCTATGGGGCACAATAGTAACAATATGGGCACTACATGGGTACATCAATATAATAAGTGGGTTATACTAATAACAGTAAGGGGTTACACTAGTAGTATAGGGGCCTAACAATATACCATTTGAGGTGTTGATGTTTCAACTCTATCTTGGTCAGTAACTACCACCTCATCCTATTTGGTCGATTAAAAATCATCACCTATTGGTTGAACTTCATCTCTAATTAAAGGAATCATGGAACAAATTAACATGTTCATAGAAAATAATCTCTACTTTATAGCATCCAATGAAGAATGTGATTCATCTATCCCTACAAAATTTGGGATTACCTCATCATAGTTCTCACAATGGCGATATGGCCACTTAACCACATAGACTCTCATGTTGCTGGTAACACCCAATAAATTTACGACGAGTTCATTCAGCCTTACCTAGTAAGAACCTGAATCCTGAGTAGCTCATCTCGATGATGTGGGAATTTCCTTGAACAATGCAGAATTTGGGCTTACCTCATCATAGTGCTCACAATGGGGATATGGCCACTTAACCACACAGACTCTCATCTTGCTGGTAATTCCAATCAATTTACCACGAGTTCATTCAGCCTTACCTAGTAATAATGTGAATCCTAAATAGCTCCTTTCGATGAAGTGGGAATTTCCTTGGAAAAATCAAATTGACATAGTTTAGTCTCCCTTTGTCAATAACCAAGAGAATAGGAGAAAAATATAGAGAAAAATATTTGGATATTCCCCATTATTCTCTTTCTATTACATAGAATGGTGATCAAATCCAGACCATAGACCTAGTGAAAATACCAGAAGCTAGACTTCAGGATGGGACTTTGGAGATGGATGGACTAGCCCAAATGAACTAATTTGTATTAGTTAACTAGGATCAAGGTGCTAAAAATGGCCTACTTGTAGTATGGGATGAGGGGGCCTCAGTAACTTACCATATGTATTGGTGTTTTGGAACCTCCTCTTGGTGTTCCCTTATGAGAAGCACCGAATCTTACACCTTCCTGGACACTCATTATGGGAAACCTACTCATGTGCGAGATCCCAAGCACTAATAACGTTTTGGGGATCTATGTGTCGCAAGCAAATGTAATATGGGGAGGTCATGGATACTGCGTCTAGTGGGTTACACTCTAGATGAAGCGTTGTGGTAGCAGAACTCCTACCATTGGTTGTAGAAATTCATATGGAATAGGTCTTGACCAATACCAGGCCACAGAAGGTCTTGGGGAATGGGTGGGTTCCTAGGATATCACATACCCCTCTTCAACAGGTAAGGTTTTGAGGATGTGGTCCAATAAACAAATGAACATGGGGAAATTACTTCAAAATTCAAGTTGTGCACTTAGGGCTAATTTTGTAAGTTTTATCTTCTATGGCAACATCTGAGTCTAGTGGAGAAACGTTTTTGGTTTCATTAAGTAGGTAAGTTCTTAATCTAATAGCCAAGGGAAAACTAGGAGATAACTACACAAGATCTATGCCATTAAGTTATGTAAAAAACTACATAGTGCAAAGCCATACATAGAGAGTGTAGCCCCATGATTTTCTTTAGTACTGGCCCATATACATATGGAATGATTGGTTAATATGTACAAAAGGTAAAGGTAAAATCCTCCACAACTTCCTATATTCACATAACAATGTGGTTTTTACTATGGTCATATTTTCTCTCCATGGTTCCTTGGGAATTCAAAAATATTTTGGCCTTCCATAACTCATGCTTGGTTCATGTTTATAGTTAAAATCCATAAAGCTCTTAACTTTCCATGTTCTTGGTTCATGACTTCCATGGTTTCTCTGTATTGGTTCTTTCAGGAGCAAGGTTGCTCTGTTAAGCCCTAGATTCTGTAATAAGTGTGGTATGTATGTGTTCATAAGATCTATTAAGTGCTCACTTGGATATGGATACCACTTTACCACACGTAATGAATCTACCATGGGCATGGGCTCACTCATGCTGGTTACTGAACTAGTATGCGTAAAATGGCCCACCCACTTGGACTAGACCACATCACAATGCAACTTAGATTAGAAGAGAATGTATATATATCTAGAGGGTAGGGTTTGAAAGCACAATTTTTCCAGTAAATGTGCACCATAAAACTCTTTCTTAATCCGAAAGAAAGAATGTAAAAGTCTATTGAGTGTGAGCTAGATCTTGTGCTGCAATAGCCATCATATCTAGACTTGAAGCCATAACCGAAGCTATAGCTAGATGTAGAGCCATAACTAGGAGGGTTGTAGCTGCCTGGCCAAGGAGAGATTATAGAAAGCTTAGGGATGATACAGTGGCTAATTCTACTAGGTATAATTTAAAATGAACAATATAATAAAAAAATTGATTTAAATCAAACTTTTATTTTTATTTTTACATTAAGTACTAAACATAAAAAATAAAAATTGATTTTTTTTACATAAATAGAAAACATTAATTTAAAAAACACAATCATAAAACAATAAAATATATATTTTATTGTTCTATCAACCTTCCTGGCAATGCAACTACACACCACACAAAATATCTTTCCATCCACCCTTATTCCACCCTAGGCCTGTACACGGCTCCATCCAGCACTAGACGATAATACTAATAGGCACAAGTGCTAACCATGCCACATGAAAAATACCCACTCATGTGTCAACAATTTTCCGGTTTTCTCCAAAAGCCCGCATTTCCGGTTTCCATGGGCCAGCAAGGGCTTCAGCTCGCTATTTTCATTTTCACCCTTCATATACTCCATGGAGCTTCACATCCACACTTTCATCTATCGGGCTGCATCATGAATTTCATTCACATGATGGTTTCATTTGTTGTGATGCATTGGGGTTTCATGTGACGAGCTCCAAACTACAATTTTACTAGCCGCTAGTGAGTTTGATATTGGAAGCCATGGATGAGGTGTCATCCAAGAAGGATCAGCACCACAAGGCACTCTTGGAGTTGCATTCCCATTCTTCGACCCTGGTAAACTTCAGTGTCCAATGAAAGGAGCTCGAAGACCACTTCAACGAATTGGTGAAGTGCATGAAAATTCACCTTGAAGAGCTGAGATGTGTTGTGGGCCCAACGAAGTTGGTTCTACAAACCCTAAAGGGATTTTATCTGGATGGTAAATATACTATGAATGTTGATGTAGAGAGACATGCCTCTGTTTTTCTCTGGGAGTCCCTTCCTTTTTTTGTCTCCAAACAAGGTCTCCTTCGAGGCGAAAAAAGAGGCTGAGAAAATTGCTACTAAATGGAAATTTAGGGTCACTAGAATGATAAGCTCTAGATCCCTGATGAATAATGGAAGGATCTGACATGGAAGAAGATCTGTGAGTGAAGGAAATAGATCTTGAGCCTATGAAATGGATCCTGAAACTTCCAGAGATTTTTTTACCATTGATCCCCTGAATTTTCTTTTTAATGAAAAAATCCTAACAGTAAAACCCTAGACCCCATTTCTCATCAAGGTCTGATGTATCCTAATGTAAAAATATGCTCTTAACATCTGATCTATCAAGGTATTCTCTACTTGCCTCGTCAGGCAATGGCCAATGATCCATGAGTAGTTTTTTTATTGGATTGTTTGTTAAGCAATAATTTTGAAGTGAATGTGTCAATAATAGATGCATTAATAGGTGACTTCTTGTGACCTCATATTCTCAATGAATATGTCAAACCTGATCAAGAATTTGAAGTGCTAAGGATTTAAACAACAGATTCTCGGAAATCCCACAAGCTTAACCAATTAGAGCTTTAAGGCGAGGTCTCCTTCAAGGAGTTATACAATCTCTGAGGAAGTTTAAATAAAATTGAGTGATCTATAGTAGAATATCTTCAACAAGCCTTACCTTAACAAATTAGGAATTCCAGCTTTTGATGGCAAAAGAAAAATCCATGCAATGACCTGGATTCACAAGTTAGAGACATATTTTCAATGAAACCAATGAATTAAGAAGACATGACCAATTTTCCAGTACTTAAATTGGAAGGATTCAACTATGATTGGTGGAATCAGTGGATACAGTCTATACCAGAGGACATATCCATTGGTTATGACACTTTGGAGGAAAACTTTATATCTGCTTTTTTTTATGAAACTGTTGCCGACGACTTCCTTCAATAAAAAAATTTAAGAATCTTGATGGGAGCTTTGGTAAAGCAGTGTAGGTGATATTATCCCACCAGGATTCATTCCCCTATATACGTGTTAGCCCCTCATGAACCATCAAGAACAAATTTCGTGTAAATTGCCCCTGGTGAAGATGGAATTTTTCCATGATGTTGACTTTTGCCTCATTTTTTATTTTAATATATTTTGTTATTTGGTAGCAATTTTTAATTGAATGAACACCTTCTAAAAAATATGGATCCATGATGTAGATGAGTTTCACATTGCAATGCATAGATAAATTTTGAATTCAATCATGTGGAAACGTCTCTGGTAAAGTATGGATCTATGTTGTCTTCAATGTCCTTTTCCACCATTTTTATCCATGAAGCCCATGGTGGTTTTCAATGCACAAATACCAATATTGACCAAAGTCAATTAGTTTGGGTTTAGGGCCTTTTAATTTAATATGCTACTTTCATATTAAATTCTAAATTGAATTGACTGATAATTATCATATTTTGCAACATGCATATGCCTCCATAGTTCCTCATTGGCAGTTTCAAAAAATATCTACATCAGGTTACTGTAATAAATTCTTAAGAAGGAGGATCTTGATAGCATGTGGAACTATCCTAGAAGAGACCTATCTCCACCCTCTACAAATGGAAGCAAAAAAAGGATTGATTTTATAAAGGTTTTGTGAAATGGAGAAGACGATTTCATTTACATAGGTTAGTAACATGGGAATTTCAATGTAGAAAATGGAAGGAAGACGAGAATTTCAATGTAGAAAATAAAAGTAAAATTGGAATATTGTAGAGAGGGACTTCCATAGAGAGATAAAAGAGCTATGAAGAAACCATAAGAACTGTTATAGAATGGGGAAATGAAAAGGAAAGATCAAACAAAATAACAATATTATATAACTCAGTTCAGTCCCATATGTGAAATGAAAATCCAAGAATACTACAGTTAAAAATCCATGGAAGGACAAATAAACTCTGCCTAAAATGAATGAGCTAGAACAAATTGAGATGTGAAAGGGGGAGGTGACAAGAACCTAATGAATATTGGGGTTATGGAACATGCCAAATTTGCTGATTGGAGGAGATTGAGACCTTGTAGCATTTCCTCATTCACTCCATGGGACACAATCACATCAGATTTGTACTCGAGGAAATCAATTGGAAAAAATAATTTTAGAGTCGCCAAATGGAGGTAATTGGGAGAAGTGCCACCATGGCGATGGACCACAAGAGTTTTTTTTCTTCTAATATGGACTTATTTCAAATATTTTCATGAGAAATTATGCATCATCCACATGTCTAAATACAACAATATGTTTAGACTATATCCAATGATCAAAAACAAAGTTTTCCCAACATTTTGTAAAAATTGTTAATTTATTAGAAAAATGCACCCTTGTGTTCCATAAGTGGCTACATGGGACTTCCAAAATTGCAACTTTGAGACCCTTAATCTGACTTCATTTAAACCAATATGAAGGAACCTCCAGAATGGATGAAAATATTTCCTCATTATAGAGGCAGATATTTGCCAATAATCTATGCTGAGTTCCAAATTTCCATTTATGGTTTTCTATGTTCAAGGACTTATTAGTTTTAGTGTATAACTTCCTAATTTGTGAGGAAACTATTTTTACTCTCTCTTTCATGAATATCATTTTGCATTTTTTGTATTTAGTTTAGTAGAAAAAATAATTTTCTAACATATTTAGTTGTTGAATATCATTAACTAAATTAAAACATAGCCCCTATAGAATTAGAATCTCGTATTATGGAGGTAGTTATTTGTAAGTATATCATCTTTGCCAAGTTCCGTCAGTGGTTGACAATGTTTGAAGAATTATTCCTGTTAGAGTTAAATCCATAATTTGTGAGAACTATTTTATAATGTTTCAACTAATATCTTTTCTTTAGTTGTCAGACCCTAAGCTATGCTAATATTGGGAAATTTTAACTTTTGGGGTGTCGATTGGTGAATGCTTTGATCAACACTCTAGTTGTGACTTTGGTTTTGCATTCATGATGTTTTTCTTAATTTTAGCCATGTACTTAGCTCTTTTTCTATTGCTGATATCATGGCTACATGAGTTTCTTAGGAAATTCCATTATCTAGTTACAGTGGATGTACTATTTTGGTCCCATTGATCTAATTTTTTGGTATTTTATTGGACGTTGATAAAGTTATATTATCTTAGATTCAATATTTTAAGTGTGAAATTATAATATACATCATTGTTCCTTTCCAGACTTCAAAAATAAGTCCTTAAAATTGTCCTACAACTAGCGGCTAGCCCCAATTCTATTCCATGACTATTTATAAATAGTTTGCCTAGTTTGCCTAAAGGTAGCCTTCACAAAAAGAGACTTTTCTTTCTACATTCAGCCAAAAGGCTACAAAAATTACTACATTAATGACATAAAGACACCTAAAACAAATGTTAGGGGTTTCGAACCCTACATTAGAACACCAAGCTTTCAGAAGTTGATAATTATATCTCTCCACTGAAATCTTGTTTAGTAAGGGACCCTTCCAGCAGTAACAAAGATTTTTTTGATAACTCATCAACCATAGTCTTAAACTCTTTAGAGATATGCGAAAAATATAGACCATAAACTATCCTCTTACCCTCCATGAACTAATTTATGATAGGAGAAGTAATAGATTATATGTTGTGCACTTATTATTAGACCAATTGACCATCACCTTTTAGTCTCAAAACACTTGTAACTTTCTTATACCCTATATGTTGTTGTTTTCTAGAGTAGCCACATAGCATAAATTTATGTTTGGTTGTTTGTGCTAGGTCCTATTGCTAAGTTTAGTTTGAAATGGTGATGTCGATCTAAAAATAGAAAGACACCAACCCAGACAAACCTGAAACTCTCTGATAAGCTCCATCAAAGAATACCCAAGCGTGGTCGTGGCTATATTTCTATTTCATTTAGAATTTTATATGGTTAATCTTTTGATGAAGATCGATTTTTGTTGTGAGTATTCCTATTTTTGTGGGAAACTTGTGCTGGTCTCAACTGTATATTTTGGAAGATCATTATGTTTCTAGATAACAAAATACCCCAAATCACAAAATATTGTAACGCCCTGAAAACTTTTAGAGATTTATCTACAATCCAAGGATAAAAACATTTAGTAAGAGTCCACTTCTCCCATTTATTTCTCCTACAGCAACACCTCCAAATTCATGCTTTGATCAATGAACCAATCTTAAAAGGCAACAGTGGTATGGTTTCTCAATAGGAGAATTGAAAGTCAATGGAAGGTCTAGCCTAAGACCTCAGATGGCTACTTCATGCATCCATTCATAATCTAATATATGATTAATTTCTCCTCGAAATACTATGAAAAACCCCCGCCCCCATTATATATTGGCACCGGGCTACCATATTGATTTGATCTAGGATCAATCAGTCACTTGTCAGCTTTCTTATCATTTTCAGCATCCCTATGCCCATCTGGGCTTGCACTATACTCTATTCATGCTTCTCAATAAGTAATATATTACAGATTATCCATAGGTGAGCTTAAAAACAAGAAACAAACAAGTCGTCCATGGATTCCTCACTTTTCTTACACAAAAGACATCTTCTACGACCCCCTTGTAACAAGTTAAAATTTTGTTATCTAAAGCTAACCAACAAAATATTTTAGCTTTAAGAGGAATTTCTTACTTTCAAGCTAAGTGCCACCATGGGGATCTTTCCCTCATCATTTCTTCTTCAATATTTACCTTGTATTCTAGTTTGGAAATATATTCATCAAATCCCTCATTTTCTGACCACTTAAATTAGCTCTTCTTGTTTTGAAAGTTTAATCATTAATGGCACTAGAATTTAAGTTGTGTTTTCTTGCCTTAGTTTTTACCCCTCAAAAAATCAAATCCCATGCTAAATTCAAGCCATGACATCAAACATTACTGCCATCATTTGTTGTCGCATTTTCCCTAGAATAAATCCCTAAGATATGGATATCTCTTATTAGCTTACATAGTTTGAAATTACCTTTACATCTAATCTAAGGGTCTTCCCCTATTCTTACATTGTTCCTTCCAATCCTACATGCTATCCATTTTCCAATTAATTGGAATACTTTCACCAAATCTTTCCAAACAATAGAATTTCCATTAAAATGTTTCCTTTCTTCTGTAAACTAATATTCTGTAGAAATCATTCTGAAATGTTTAGTTCTCAGAATTTTATCCTACAAACCTTCATTGTAGACTAACTTCGATAGACTTTCTAGCACAACCTTCACCAGCACTAATCTCCCTCCCCTCAAGGACCATCAATTGCACCATAATGAAATTTGATCTTCAATTTTTCTTTACAACCAAGTTCAATCATAATAAATATAATCAACGGGATTTAAGATCCCAAGTATATGTTTCCCTCATCTAATTCCATAAAATTCATAGGAAACAGGTTCATGATTTAGGCGTTTTCTTCCCCATCCAAGGCATTGAACAACATTGTAGAATGCCTCTTAGTGATTTCCATACTCTTAGTTTTGTAGTATATATGTGTTATACCTTTTAACTCTATCATTGATTCTTGCCCAAATGTGATGATATCATCAATAAACAATAGATCAGAATATTCAAAATCAAAGATGTTTAGTCCTTTCACCATCCCTCTTCTCCTTGCATATGTGATCAGAATACACCTTCAACCACTAATAGGAAAATAAATGTTGATAAAAAGCACCCTTGACACAAACCTCAATATACATTAAAGAAACTTTTGAGGGACTTGTTGATTAGAACTATAAAAGGAACTGAAGTAAGGCATCCCATTAACCATTCTCCAATTTTCAAGTTTGTTCCCACTTGAATAAGCAGTAATCTAACAAAGAGCCAATTCATTTTGTCTTACGTATTTGCAAGTTATAGAATCATTGCTACAATGGGAAGCTTGTGCATTTTAGTTGTATGTATTATTTCATATATTGTTCCCACAACATCATAGATTTGCCTATTATAAAGGAGCATAAATTCTTCTTCCGAAATTCAACTGTCCATCCATTGGCTATACGATTTTTAGTTTTTTCGAGTTTAAAACTTCTTTTATCTCCTCTTTGGACACCTATGCCTCCAATTCTATGTTCATTTCATCAATGACAATGTTGGGAAATAGCTTGATAATTTTCATGATTTCACAAATATATGCTACAATTAGACTTTTAAAATTTTTCTTTCTCACTTTAGCTATCTCCTGAAAAGACTTATTGCCCACAGAGCTATCTCGCTTATTTTTTTCCAAAATAATTTTAATGTTTCTTGTATGACTTGCGTACTTGTGAAAAATTTTAGTATTGTTGTCACTTTTAGAGAACAAGAAGGTTCTCTTTTTTAGCTTAGTTTCTTTTTCCTTTTTGGAAAGGTTGTTTGTTTTCCCTTCCAGTTCTTTGAGAGGATTGATTTCATCTTTCAAAAACACCCCTGCTTTATTATGGTCAGATTTCTTTAATTCATTTTCTGAAATCCTTTAAATCTTTTTGAACAAAGCTTTGATCTCAATATGCATCTTCACCTTTCACCCTTTTCAAATTGTCTATGAACTGCTTCATGTCTCTATCCTCATTGTTACTATCATAATGTCTTCAACTCTTGATAACCACTGATGAGCCTCCAAATTAGACATAAATTAAGGCCCATGCCTCTAAATTAAACAATAACTTACGACCTATGACCATCATTCAACACATTAAACCTATCTTTTTGCATTAGATAATTTATTTTTAACTTTAATATATTAATTCAAAAGGTTAATGAATAATTGGATATTTATGCCTAATATTACTTCTTTTTGTGGAATATTATGAGAATATTGAGCAAATGATGAAGATTTGGAGGAGGAGATCATCTAGGGGCTCATTCCGTACTACTGCAAGATCAATAATAAATAATAAGTCAACCAGATATTACAGAATTATGGCACAAATGGTGGAAGTTCAATGATTAAGAAAATATAGGAATGTGTGCCACTAATCAAGGGAGCAGATCCACCAATCAAAGGGACTAGATCCACTAATCAAGGGATTTTGGTGGGGAAAGCTTGCTCCATTCGAGGGGAATGATTCCTAACCTTTTGTATAAGTACCGAGTCGAATTTTCCTCTAGGGGACCTTTTTTTGGGGATCTCTAGACTTTTAGATTTTGATTAGTGTTATGATATAGAGAGCTTGTAGTTTTGCAACTCCATTGTATTTTCTGCCAGAGTTGTAATTATTTTGATGAAAATAATGAAGATTGGTGTCATGTTCAGCTTCTAGATCTTGTTCTCCTCCATAGGTCTCTAAGTTTCCTTGCGCTTGGCCATCCGAGGAACCTCAGAGCTCTTTTTGTATCATTATCTTTCCTTCCTTTTATTACTTATTCACGCACATATCTAGTTCTTATGTCTTTCTATTTATGCATTTAGTTTCTTGTTGTAGGATTGATTTAATGGTTAAGTGATAAAAATAGATATTGACTTGTCAATGTAGTTAGGATAGGATTTGATTCATAAAAGAGGAAAGAATGTAATGACAGAGAGCTTAGATGATCAAGAATAGAGTGAGTAAGTGAGAGGTATAGGGTTTGAGATTGAAACAAAAGTTAGAAAAATTGTTGTAATTGAGCTAAGAGGGTCAAGACTCTGTAATTTCTATTTTGTTGAAAAATTGATTGAAGTGTGCTGTGGAGACACTGTGCTGGTGCAAGAATTCATTTGTCTTTGTGTATCAGTGTTTTGGACTTTACTCGGGTGTTTTTCTCTACTTATGTGTTTCATTGCTAAAATCACAATCGATTAGAGTTAAGATCTAACCTTGAGATTAAGCACTAAACCCTTAGTTAAGCATCATTTTCTTAACTTTCGTATTTAGCACGTGGGTGATTTACCAAGGATGGTAAGTGGTATCTCGTGTGCCCGAAAGGTGGGAAGCATTATTCAAAAATATCACGTGATTACCCTTAGCGGGCAACACGTAGCATAAGGAAACAACTTTTCTCACGTGCTTTCAAAGTATTAAGGGTCGTGCAAGATTTCACGCGAGATTGCGCGACAACCATTCGATTAGATGGGTCACATCAATGGTGGAGATCAACCTTTCTAGTTGGCGAGTGGGTTGCACGATAGCCATTGGATCGAATGATTCAAATATGACTGTAATCGCGTTGAAAGTTGCACATGATTTAGTCTAGATTTCGAACGCAATGTTCTATGGAATTTGATTTAATCCAGTTGAATTATGGATCAATCATAGCCATTTGTTACGAAAGGATGAGACTCGATAGTAATTGCGTCAAAATATGCATGTGATTTAATCTAAATTCCGGATGCGATAATGTTTTGAATAGGATTAAATTTATTTTGGATCCAGTCATCATGTCAAAGAGTTGAGAAATGCGATATCCGTTGGATCTGGTGAAGTGAGATCAATAGCAAGGATTGAAGCGCTTGATAAATCAGATAAGCCGGACCCTCTGGGTGAAAATCCATGTACAGAGTTTGTTTTTGAGCGCTGATTGGTTACAAAGCTAAATTTTAGTTGAATTACAGCTTACCACCTCATTTTCATTAAGACAAAACAACAACAAGAAAATCAAAGTTATTTTATTCATTCACATGCATAGTAGTAGAAGGTTTGATGGTTTGAATCTGCATGCTTAGGATAGTAGGATTGCATACATGTTAACTTAGATTTATTTTTCAGCAAATCCTCTTAGGAGTTAGTTAGAAAATGGTATGTTTTATCATTTGATTTCATTCTCTTTCCTTGTCCATTCTTTCTTGCAATAGGCTAAGGTTTCATTTCAAGAATTTCATCTTATGCAATTAGTTTAGGATTTGAATTTAGTACATGCACTCCATGACATCATGAGAACAAAGGAAGGACACATTGTATGATGCACATATAGTGCTGATACCTCTTAAGCTTGTATGAACCCCAGGTTGATATTTAAAGTTGGTAGCCTTGGGAATTACAACATTCTTATTACAATGCCAAGGCTCATCAACACAACCTTAGAATCCTTTTTATTTAGCCAGTAAATGATTAAAGTTAAAGGGGTTTGGAGGCTTCTTACTCTCTGATTCAATTTGCAACAATATAGGGAGAGCTTCCCTAAACAGTTTATGATCTCACTCTCCGATTCTAATGTCAACTAAGTAGCAACAAAGGATTTATCTAGCTTTTTTGAATTTACACTTCTACCCTTTTAGTTATTTCCCCAGGTAGGTGCTTATTTGATTGGTTCTACATCAATCAACTTTTGAACTTAAAAGAAATAACCGAAATTGATATATAAATGGGGTTTTGCATGCTGCAAGGGCCCCACTGATTGTCAACCGAACCCTCTCCCTCCTCTTTATTTGAAACCATGACTTTTCTTCAGAGTCAGTTTGTTGGCAATATGCTAGATACCCCAACTTACTTTGTGTGATTTAGTGAACTATTGAATCCTTCGACATATTCCTTGTTCAATTTTCATTAAGTGATGGGTCTTCTTATAAGTGATTCACATCTATAAACTTTACTAGCACTATTATTGAGTCTTTGGATGTGGTTATCTTTCCAAAGCACACACGTCAAAGAAGAGAGAGATAATATGCCTGACTATTTTCAAGTTATCTTCCTGTGAATAGGGTTTTCCCTTGCATAAACCTAATGACCTACTTTGCTTCTTTCTAGTTAACAAATTTGGGACTTTTCATGAATTGTGAGACAATTCCAACCCCATAACTATCAGTTTTGTATTTAAAGTTATACCCACTAGATTAGAGCCCGCACAAGGAGAATTCCATTCATGTTTCTAAAGAACCTGCAATTGAATTATACCATGAAATATAATATTTTATGTATTTATTTGCATCCTTGGTATGTGACATAAAGACACGATAAACTACCTTGCATTTTCTATACTAGCACTCCTAAACAATAATCAAGTATGCCCAATTTTGTCATTTCAATTTATCTATGCAACTCACCTTTTGGTTTTTCAATTATTGAAGTTGTTACCTATATTGATGAGATCATCTATAGCTGAGGCCACAGTGACAATATCTATTATATGTTTATCTGTGTTGCACTAAAGGTGTTTTTCTTCAACAACACTACAGTACATTGTATTTTCCATTCAGCAGAGGAGTGTACCCAGTAGCAGCCTTGGTCTGTGTGCAAATGGGTTGAATTCATAGTAGACTTTATATGTTGTGTTTAAGGTGTTTCCCATTCAATAGTACTTCATCTTATCATATCCTTCCAATCTACTCCTTCAGCATATGCATACAGCCTTGGGGTACATGCTACAGATTCTACTTTTGTTGCGAGGGTATAGTAACAATGAAAGAAGTGCATTGATTTTAGGCATCTTATGGTTGTTGTTTTCAAACATGCTTGTCTATTGTTTCCGAAACTTATATAGAGACATATTTAGTATAATTTTATAGTTTGACTTAGATGCTCACTTTTCTTAATTTAGGTGTTTTTCTTAGTACTATTTTATGCACAGATTTATCTTTAAGAAAAGTGCACAGTAGAGAAGGGTTCAATATTTTGACTAGGAGACACTCTTCTAGGTAGGAGGTACTCTATTCTAGGGAGCTTTATCATGCATGTTAGGTGCTTTATCCTAGATATAGTTACAATTCCCTACCTCCTTAACAAATTCCCTACCAAACGAGACACTGGTGGAAAGAGTTCCAAGTCCCTAAACTTTCCAAAAACCCACATAACCCTAGCTATCTAGCCTAAAATCCCTTACATTCCAGTCATCTCCTGTGTGTGATTTCATAGAGAGAGCCATATCTTCTTTGCTAGCGCTAGCTACCAAACTAAAATATTGGCCTATGGTTACCTCCGTTGATCTCGTCATCGGCCTGGGACATTGTGGAGGATAAAAGAGGGCATGACAGCTAGGGAGTTCCAAGGTGTTCTGGTGAATGTAAGGTTCCCAAGTCATGGAAAAATGTAATGCTACTTGTGATTTCATGACTACAAAGGTGTGTTAGGGAATGCTACGACATGCAAACATGTGCGAGATAGTACGAAGGTATGTCAAACAAGCCAAGATTATTCCAAGTGCTAAGGCATGCGAAGATGTACAAGGGTTCCAAGTCCCTGCCTCTTCTTCTTCCATATCGTATCCACTAATGACATTTCCTTTGCCATATTTCAAGCATTTTATTGTTTTAGGTCATCTATAGGTTATAAATGTCTTCATAGTTTCACTTGTAATTGAGTATTCAACTGAACATATTGATTCTCTTATACATAATTATTTTTCCCTCCACCCACTTGTCATAACGTCAATAACCATTAGGTAGAGACCTGCAGCTTTGATGTTTCTTTTCTTGTTTAGTAAAATACTATCGAGACTTTAATTTATAGAAAGTTTTAGAATTTCAAATTTATGAATTTTTGAGGTGTAATTTTTTAAAGTATAATTCTTTAAAGGGTGCTAGCTCAATGGAAGAGAAACTTCTTTATAAGGAGGAGGTTGGTGGTTTGATTCCATCGTGCCCTGACATCCATATGGAATGGTGAAAATCAATTTTTGGTGACAGAGGCTCTTTTGAGCATCACCAATGAGTTTTGGTGACATTTTTCGACCCTCACCAAAAATATGAAATGTTTACAGTCAACAAACACCACCAGATATATGCATCAATAGTGACGACCCTCGAATGTCCATAACCATAAATCATTGTTGATGATATGAAATGGTGATGGTCGTTGTCCATCATTATAGTCATTATTCGTGATGGACATTGAATGTCACCAGAACACCTATAATTCTCGCAATGCAACTTTTGGTGATGGTCAACGAACATCACCATATATATACACCAATAGTGACAGCCATTAAATATCCATCACAATAAATCATTGTTGTTCATATGAAATTGTGACAGTCACTATCAATCTTTATAATCAATATTCGTGATGGACATTGAATGTCACCATAACACATATACTTCTGGTTGCACCATCTTTAGTGACGTTCAGTTTTTGGTGACCAAGGCTATCATCCATCACCATTTCTGATATGAAATGGTGATGGTCACTATCCATCATTATAGATCACTATTGGTGATGAAATTTGAATGACACTACAACACCTATACTTTTGGTGACGAAGGCTATGGTCCATCACCATTGCTCATATGAGATGGTGATGGTCGTTATCCATCATTACAAATAATTGTTGGTGACAGAATTCGTATGTCACTACAACACCTATACTTTTAGCGATGCCGCCTTTGGTGACATTCAGGTTTTGGTGACGAATTATCCTTTGACTGTCACCAATGAGCCTATGGTGACATTTTCACCCCTCACCAATGTCCTTTTTCTTGTAGTGAAAGCTCAAGTTTGACTTTTCTATGTGGCAAGATTGGATGACATGGCAAGGGTCCCATTGAATGGGGAAGTGCCAAGTGGAAGGTTTACATTGGGTCCCGCATATCACATATTGAAAAAAATAAAATTGAGGTACAGTTTAAGAATCGGCCTGCACAAATCGCACCAAACACCGTGTTGTTATGTTTTTACCACTGATAAAGTTCTGATTATGATAATACTGTCGAATGCGATAATTTTATGTGTTACATTTTAACATCCTGATAGGTCCATCATATCACATTGGTTATGTACTCATAGCCGATTCCCGATTGTGATAAGACCTGGACACGGGAATTTTATATATCACAGTTTAATACGCAGGCGGGTCTAAAATACCACAATCGGAGTGTTCCCATCCTAACAAGACCTTTAACTATTGAGCTTCTCAGATTGCGATGAGCAAGATATTTCGAACGTGGGACTATATATGTTGCAGTTAATTATCCTTATCAGGTCCGCAATACTACAATTGTAACATTTCGTTGTGTTTCAACCCCGCAAAACTTGTTGATTGCGATTTGGATATGGTTGATAGGTTATAGCCCATCGAATTGCAAATTTCTCCCTCCATTGGTAGATTTGGGAGCTGAAATGGGGTTTTTGGTAAGTTTTGAAGCATTTTGTGGAAGAAATAGTGGAAGAACTGGTAGAAGTCATAACTTCTTCAGTTATTATCCAAATTGGATGAAAAAAGAGGCTAGATACCCATTTTTGAGTATTATGAACTCATTGAGATAGTTTTCAAGGGAATTTGAGCATCGTAAACACACTTTTGTTGTAATTTGAGCATAACAGAGAGGCCCAAGCCATTGGAAGCTAGACCAAGGATACGTAGCCCATGAGGAGTGAACTCCTTTATCATGTGTTTGTTGTGTGTTTTATTGTGATGTTCTTTGCTATTATTTTTGTTGTTGTTCAGCGTATATTTTTATTTTAAATTGTCTTATAACATTTACCTAAGAAATTGTCATGGGAATCAGTTAATTAAGCAAAGGTATTGAATCCTTAAGCACTTGATAAGTAAATTATAAGAATCTTGGGTTTTATTCTAAATTGGCAATTATCACAACATTACTAATATGCTCCATTTCATATCAAACTTAGATTCTGTAAATTATCAATGGAAGAGCCTCAGAAGAAAACTAGGAATATATTGGGTAAGAAAAAATACATCGAACAAAGATCAATGTTACTAATGGTAGGTGTCAATCAAATTTGGAACATGGGATCAACCAAGAAGAGGAAAGGAAGAACCTACATTGAATAGGTTGGCATATACCATCTGGATAGGCTTATGAAGCATCACACTCACAATAGAAGATCTTCCTGAGAGGCAGTCAATGACTCTCGCCATTCACACTTTACATGACCATCATAACTTGGGCTTATGAATCCAATTTTATCTTAGAAATATCATTAACAAGTGTATTACTCTCTAGAAATGTATTTTGAAAGAACATAGTATGAAATTAAATTGTCATTGTATAACAAAAAATTGTTATCTCAGAAATTTCCCTTCATCCTTCATATCAAAAAATTCAAATCCTCAAAATTTTCAAGCTCTAGAGGACCTTCAATATTTTTCTAAGTAAGTGAAATGAAAATTGATTTTAAATGTAGTGGAGCTTTTTGAAACTATGATCAATCCACATAGAATTAAATCTAATAGGGATATGACATATATAACATACTCCACAATCCCTTAGGTTCCCACTAGAATTTCCATCCAAAAAGACCTTAAGGGGTTGATTTTTCTAAACCACATCCTACACATGGTGCCCTTTACTGGTTTTTGGAGTTTGGATTACAATCGTATACATTACAACTTAATTAAGGCCCACATAGGAAAAAAGGACACGACTTAAGGAATTAGGGACTTGTGGTCTTGAAGATCTTCATCATCCAACTATTGTTATAGGGCCATACCACACTCTTACATCTTCTCTCTCTTTTTCATTTGTGATATGATGACCATACCACTCCAGAGAGGTGATATGAAAGAAATAAGTGATAGATACTTGCAATTCGTTGAAGGAATAAAAAACTATGATTATTCCTTTGTCATGAGGATTTAAGATTTGCCACACTAAACTATTTTCTGAAGGGTTCTATCATAGAAAATACATGTTGTGAATGCACCCTTGACTCCCAAGTTAATTTCAATCACCAGCAATACTCGATGACCTGAAAACTTGTGTCAAACTGCAGATTCTAAAAATATCCTAGAATTTGATGCTCAGGAGAGGGTTAATTGTTTGACCTCTCTTGACTATCATATTCTAGAATATTCCTGAAATATTCCATCGAAATAAGGATGCCCATTCGATATAGGAAATGTAAGGTAATATCCAAGCTCCTTGATGGATTGATCATCCATACTTCAATGACCATGGAGTCCCTTAATTTAACAAATCTTGCAACAATTAGAGCTTAATGAAAGACTTTCCACTCCTGAACTAAGTAATCATCCAATTTAACTCTTCTGCATATTTCCATCAATCATTAAATACTACCATCCATAACTCTATTATGAACATTTGGAAAATATTCCAAACCCTGAGATTTTAGTCATTCCACAGGTATATCTAAAAGGAATAACAATAATGTCCTCTTCTCTAAAGACCCATTCCAATTTCAACTTTCTATATATCTCCTATCTTCCATGCAAATAGATTGCCTCCCAAGTGGTATTGAATCATTAATGCATTCCATGTCACAAAACCACGACTATGTATTTTAATTGGGTCCCTAATGAATTCTTCATTTCTTCATTGATTTTGGTTGTGTATTTCTAGATCATTACCTTTTTCCATAAACCCTATGAAGAGAGGAATTTACAAATTCCTTTAAATTAATATCAAAGATTGCACAAATCAAAAACTTATCTATTGGATTACTAAAAATTTTAATTTATACAAGTGCAGGAAATTAAACACCGACATTCACCAACGATGCCTACCTTCCACTGACTACCACGAGACACTGACATTCTAGAAATGGTCTTTAAGCCACTATCTATAATATTTGTGATTATTCTAAGACCTCCCCTTAATTATGACCTATATTTTAACATTCTTGTTTGTCTAAGTCTAAGCTAGGCTTACAACACGATTTGTATTTTCTACAACACATAACATACTTCTACAAATTTCAAATTTAGCCTTTCCAAAGGGTTTGGTGAATATGTTAGCCATATTTTCATCTGTATTACAATGTGGTAAGTCAACTTATTTTGCTTTTAGTTTTAAAAATGTTGTGTTTCTATGTTCATTTACCTTGCATAGTATACAAGATTTTTTGTCAATTTGATGGTGATTTGACTATCACATCTTATCGTTGTAGGTTCTAGTTGTTTTTCTTCAACATCTTCAAGTATCCTTGTAATACATAGGTAGCACTACTCAATGGTTTATACTCAACTTTAGTTTATGGCAATGAAATAGTTGTTTGTTTCTTATTTCTCCATGATGTCACTCTTTATCCTATATTGAACACATATCCATTGATATATTTCTTGTCATATATATTCACAACCTGGTCATAATCATAATGTCCTATCAACTAAACATTACAATCATTGGTATATACAATACCAAAACTAATAGTTCCCAAAGAACCCTTTTTCTATCTAGCCAACGACTCTTACGATACTTGGTTGTGAAGTGACTAAGTATGTTCACTGTATAAGAAATGTTTGGCATAGAAGTAGTGAGATAATTCAAGCTTCCCACTAGTTGTCAATACAATGTTCCATTCACCTCTTTCATTACAACATTATTTCTAAATTTGATATTTTGTTCCAATGCAGGACTTATTACATTACATTTATTCATATGAAATTTCATTAGTAGCTCCTTTGTATATTTTCTTTGTGCGATTAAACCTCCTTCATTGTCTCTCAATACTTCAAGACCTGGAAAATAGTACATCTGTCCAAGATCCTTCACCTCAAATTCATGAGATAATCATCTTTTTATTTCTTTAACTAATTCAATATCACTCCCTGTTATTACTAGATCATAGAAAAATAAAGAGATTAATTCTATATTTCCACTTCTAACTGACATGATATACAAATTAGGACCAATTCCACTTTTGTTCAATCCTTGCTAGAAGAATAATTTATCTATTTTCTCTTACTAGGACATGGGTGCCTATTTTAGTCCATATAAGGCTTTCTTTAACTTTCAAGAAATATGTTCTTGCCCCTTCTTTACAAATTCCTCTAGTTAAACAAGATAAATATCTTCTTTTAATTGTCCATTTAGAAAATTTTATTTTACACCTAATTGATGTACCTTCTAATCATATTTAGTGGCCAATGTTATCATTATTATGATTGTGTTAATTTTTGCAATCGAGGAAAAGGTGTCTTCATAATCTCTACCTTCCTTTTCTGAATAACCATTTGCAACCAACCTTGCCTTATATTTTTCTATTCTACCATATGCATTGAATATTTTACTTGTACAACCATTTTGATAAAATAGGGACTTTGTTTCCTCGTAATTATGTTAATTTCCAAGTTTCATTTTTCATTATAGAGTCATATTCTTTATTCATAGCATCCATACATTCTTTATAAATTTTAGCTTTTTCAAATTTCAAAGGCTTGACAACAACAATTACTTGAGACATTAAAGCATACTCTTTCTACTTGATGGGGGTTTGAATTTATCATGTTGATCTTCTTAGTGGCTCATTGTTATGTGGAGTTCCTTATCATTTTCTTCTTCTTTGTGGTGTACTTTCATCACTTCTTTGCATGCTTTTACTTCTTGAAATGTCTTATGGGATATCCATGCTACTTTGATGTTTAGATGATTCCAAAAAATCTTCTTCCTCTTTGAAGTTGTCATAAGAAGGATGACATACATTATGTTAATCCTCTTTCATTTTTTCATCCACATGCTCATGAAATGTAACATGTCTACTTGTAAAAACCTTGTTAGTACTTGGCTCATACATTTTATGTGTTTTCTGTTATGTGATATAACTAATGAAAATGCATTTGATAGCTTTAGAATCAAAATTTCTCCAATATTGTTGAGGAATATGACAAACTTCCTTACATCCAAATATTCTTAAATGACTAACTTTAGGTTTAAAACAATAAAATGCTTCAAATGGATTTTTGTGGTTAGGAAAATTGGTAGGACTTCTATTCTTGAGATATACAGTTGTATTGATGGTTTTAACCCAAAAACTATTAGAATGTCCTTTACCATTCAACATTGTACGAGAACATTCAACTAATGTTCTATTTTTCCTCTCACCTAGTCCATTTCGTTGAGGTGTGCGTGGTTCTATAAATTGTTGCATAATTCCATTATTCTTGCAATATTTTATGACAACTCCAGAAGTGTACTCCTCTTCGTTATTTGATAGAATTTTAATGCTCCTTATTATTTGTTTTTTCTACCATGTTCTCGAATGATTTAAAGTATTAAAATACATCATTTTGATTTCTTATAAATTACACCCATGTATATCTTGTGCTATCATCAATAAATAAAAGAAAGTAATACGCTCCACCAAGGGACCTTGTTTGCATAGGACCACATGCATCAATATGCACTAATTCATGAATTTCATGTTTTCTTATATCTTTATGCACATTAAATTCTTCCATATGTTGTTTTCCTAGTGCACATCCTTCACATTTGTTGAAATATGGCAACAAGAATATTCCAATTTAATTTGTCATTGAATTAAATTGTGAATGAAAATCGAATTTAATCTTAACACCTACATGGAAATAATTGATTAATTTATTTTAAATTAAGTAGTTGTAGAAATTCAAGTTAGAAGTATTTCTGAAGTCATGCAAGAGTTATCCCTTAACTTAAGGAGATAATATTGAGTTATATTTGAGTTGTAATTAATTAACTCCGTTTACTGAGTTATGTCTAGTTACATTAGTTTCAAACTTTGAGGAACTAATAGTGAGTTAACAATCAATTGATGCATTAATGCACTCAACTAGTGCTACTCCAGTTAACTAAATATTCCCTCATCAGAAAATCATGCATCTCTATTTTGAGAAAGACCTAGTTGAAATTAATGTTCAAGGACATTGCACTATCAGTTGCATGTGTTTTCTTATAAAGAAAACTCATTCCTGTAGTCAAGGTTTCATCGTTGAGGGTTGTGAATTTTCGAAGGAACATCATCCACTTGGTAAAAGAAAATCATCCACGAGGAAAAGTGCAAGGAAATAGGTGCTTGGAGGGTAGAGGGGAATGCTAGAGAGAAGCCAAGATTTCCTCTGAGCATTTGTGAGGATTGTACTTAGAGCTAGCTAGCTATGAGAGCTAAGGCTCTATATCATTCCTATGTATTTCCACCATGTATGATAATACAATAGTGTGGGGTTTTTAGCTGAGGCTTTCCCTAAAGTATTTTCATGTGTATTGTGCCATTGATTCTTCTTCTTCTAGTTATATTGTTCAGCTCTATCTTTAAGCTTCCTCAAGTTGATAGTAGAAGTAGGTTATAGTATTCCGCTTTGATTTATATTGCATTATCAGGTTAACCTACATCAGGTTTTCTACAGCATTCAATGTTTTCACTTTTAATATTTGGAAGCATTTCTACCATTATTTTTTTTTGTAGTAACATTAGGTCATTATGATTAAATTTTCCATACCTTTGATGCCAAAGTTATTCATTTGACATGTTTCTCGATGCCAATTCTTGATGACATTTCTTTGTTACATCCAATTTGTATAATTATTCAACTCTAACTCTCATTGCAAAAACCTTATTTTTGTCTTGCATATATTTTACCACACAATGTGACTTCACAAATTCCACTTTTAAATGTTGATCAACAATAGTAGAAACTGAAATTATGGTCTTTAATACTCAAACATACATCACATTATGAATTGGTTTTTCTTGTCCATTAGGTAGAATAAAAATTATATATACATTCCCTTTAATTTCATGTGATCTATTATGTCCTAAACAGATATGAACTCCATTATTATCTTTATGATATGTATCAAACCAATCTATTTTACATGGCATGTGAATTTAAACACTAGAATCAATGAAACATGTAGCGTCATCATAATCTTTTGTTGATAAAGAAACATTAGAGACAATCAATTTAAGATTTATAAAGTCATGACTCATTGAATCATCTATGTCAATAGAATTTCCTAAATTCCTTATTTGTCTAAATTTATCCGACTTTATTTCCTTCAAATTTTTAGAAAAATGACCATGTTTTCCACAATAATATCAAACATTATTTCTACTTTAATCTTAATTTTCCTTCGAAATACTTCTTCCTTTTAAATATTAATGTGTTTATAGGCTCAAATGTACCATAAAATAACTAGGTGGATTTCCCTGATCTGAAGACCCAATTAGACCTCACACCATTTGGGATAGGGGCCCCATCTGGTATGTGGGCCTGGATTCCACCATGAATGCTTCCTCTCTTGGTTATTAAATGAGAAGGTGTCATAGTGGGGACAAGAATGAAATTTTTAGTTAGGGAAACAAAGTAATCTCAAGACTGAAAAATTGCAGAAAGAGGTACAAACAAGTCTCATCATCAATAAGAAGGGATATGCCATGAAAGTGATCAGTGAGACATAACTTAATCAGACATACATAAACAATAACATGTCATAAGTTAATTGAAAAATAGTTCACAATAGATCACTGACATGGCAAGAATTAAGTAAACACATGTACGAAAGAAAAACATACATTCAACAACAATGGACTAGTCCATGACATATATTGTATGGGACAGAACACATAGAAATACGAGACAACCAATACAACCACCATTTGTTCAAAACCCAATACCATAACATGGGCTACTCATGCCATTTCCCAATGCAGAACCCTAACCTCACTACAATTCCATTCTACTAGCTTTCAGGAGCTGAGTGCCTCTAGCTCTCAAGAAAAATTCAGTTATCTAATCCTAGTCTCCACTCATGTGCTAAAGTCCCATGGTAATGAGTCATGTGGGTATATTTATGGACATGACATGATTTTTCGTCTACCGCGACCCTTGACCTCCCCTCATGACTCTTGAAATTATTCATTGTTCTCTTATTCCTACTACCTAGTACATGCTCATTTGATGTCAACATGAATGTTGATAGCATGATGAAAAAATTTTCATACTAATAGAAGGGAGAATGTGAGGAGAAATGAGAAGTTTTAAGTGTTGGAATTATGATGCATATGTTGTCCTTGATGGAAACACACCTCTACCAGAGCAACTCACTTCAACTCACTAGTATATGGTAACTATATGAATCTACAAGATAGATATCAGAGATGACATAATGATGGAATACAATAATGGTCAAAGGTTTGATACAGGGAGATTTTTAGTGTGTATTTTCCTTGATAACAGTTGATCTTTGATGAATGAACTAATTGATAAAGCTATAAATAGGATGTGACAGAATGCATGGAAGTTGTGTTTACAGATGTTACAAAATGTAGAGAAGTTCAAAGCAATCAGTTTAGAATTAATGTACAATGGAAAATAACATTATAACAGGTATATTATGAGGTAAGAAATTAATGTACATAAGAAAGGACTATCGATCAGAATCAAGCAATTGAGGAAAAAGAATGCTTTTAGGCATGTTAAGTTGTATATGCGGGTTCATTGTACAAAAAGAGCATATACATATGCAGACACGTTCACAAGAGGAAAAGCATGTATCATATGGAAAATTAATGAAATTAAGGTGAAAGAATACCAAGGGTCCATACCATGGTATTAGCCCACAATATTGAGCAGAATAATGATTACTTGATCCCGTCTAAGAATACCATAGGTTATGTTAGTGTCAGTATTTGCATACTTCCATCAGTGATCAAAAGTCCTCTTTTCATATCATATTAGGGTTCCATTCTGAAATTTTTCTCATTCCACTAGGTCGTCATGCAAAAATTTGGTCATTGAAGGTTGAATTAGGGTTTTGTTTACTCCTTTTATAAATTTACCACTTGTTGGCTCATTTCAACCTTGTCGAGTATCCATTGTCCATAAAGTTAATGAAATCATGCCATCACATCATTCATTTCATCTTGAAATTCAGCCCTTCAAGGTCTCATTAGGTATTTTGGGCTTTTCAAGGTTTCATTAGGTCATTATGGTTTCCAACGTTCCAATAAAACTCCATTCCATTGCATAAGACCAGAAAGTAAAGGGTGATCAAATAACATCTCTTCACCATGTCAAGATGATTTATAAATAGAAATTCTTATTTCAGCATGTAATTTTATGTTCACTATATGTAATAAGTACTATTCCTAAGCTGCCAACTCAATCTCTATATTCAACTTCATTAAAGCAAATTCAAATTCAAGGAGTTCTCAAAGACCATCAAAAGATCAACTTTTCAAAGGAAATAGTCAAATGAAAGGGTAATGTTTCAAAAAGCTAAGTGAATGACAAAGGGAGTTGTCTTTTCCTAAAGGTGCCTAAATCATCATTTTCCACGAGCACTAAACCCTAATTTCCTCTCCCACTGAGCTAGGTTTCTTTATGGAATCAGAGAAATATGAGAAAAGGAGGCATAAGGGAGGTCATTTCAGCAATTATAAGGCCATTACAACTCACAAAAATGATGTCTCCATCATTTTTCAAGAAGTCATTCCAAGAGAAAAATCATTTTCCACACAATGGGCAACTTTTTATTGAAACTGTGTTTCACACCAAATAGGGATGAATTTGGAAAAAGTGAGAGAGGGTTTTGTCTATAATAGGCCAATTATCAGAAAAATCCTTCATGCTTTACATAGGTGTCACGGTTTTGGATAAATGTAAAACATACAGTTGCTACAAGAGAGTTGCCACACTTCTAGAGTGACCTTGTGAAAATGCATTTGTCTTCTATCTAGAGTGTCTAAATGACTTTCCCGATGAGTCAAATGATACAAGATATAAAGAGAGTTCCAATGAAATATCATGAGCTCAATTTGGAGTTGTGGAAGACCTGCTAATGTTTCCTGCAAGATCACACTTCAGTTTTGCACCCGCATTCTGCACTTTTTGACCAGTCTTAGGAGAATTGATTTTTGAGGTTCTATAATTTCTCATGTTAAGTGCTTGATAGGTCCATTGTGTACCCAAGAGAGAGATATTTCCAACAATATATCATGGGTTCAATTGGGCTTGGGGAAGGCACTCAAACATTGATTTGAAGTCGGGATTGCACACTTCCTTCTTGCATTATGAACTTGCCTAGAAATTAGTAGCATGGTTAAACGTGCAGTGCCTTGGCTGTTGCACACTTTTTTGGGAACTTTTTGGACAAACTGAGACCACCACTAGATGAAGAATGACAAATATGTCTAAGAAAAACATGTTTCTAGCCCTCGTTTGCAAAACCGGCGGGCGAAAAGGGAAAAAAACTAGCAAAAATCACATTTCTGCCCTCCTTTTTGGCTAGGCGGTGAGCACTTGACTAGTCTTTAGAGAATGAAGTTTTGGAGGGTAAAATGAAGTCCATTTTGGAAAGTAAATGTATATTTAGAAACTAGATAGGGTAAGCTTTCCAATGAGCTATCCTTGGATTAATTTGGACACTAGGAAGGAAACAAAAAGAAACCTGCAAGATGAAGGTGCTATAGACATTTTTGGGCACTGCAACCCCAATCAATTATGTCCATAAACCGAGGGCTCCTAATTCCCTAAAAGTGTTGTTCCAACCCCTAAAACAACAAGGCCAACTGATTACATCATCTTCCAGAAACTTGTCCTGTGACACTTGCCTCTCCGCATTCGCCCAAGGATGAGTAAGAGATCATCAATCTCCAAGTGGAATCAAGAACTATCAGAGAGAGGACACTAATCAAATCTTAGAAGTTGACTCACCCCCTTGCAAACATCTATATATGGATCCCTCATCCCAGAGATCCAGAGGCTGGAATTTTGTATCTTGTAAGGAAGTGTTGCTAGTTTCTTGGTGTAACATCATAGTGTTGGGTGATCTAAGCTTTTCATGAGGTGAAGAAGGGCTTTATTTCTGAGAGGATGACGCTGGGTCAGAATAATTGGTTGTAATCCTCTTTTCTTTTCTTGATATTAATAAAGCTATTCAAGTTTTCCTTCACATTCTTGTACCATTGATGATATATGCATTTGTGTGGTTAATATATATCTGGTCCCATATTGTTTATGTTAGTAGATCTCTGTTCTTGGAGAGTGTTATGCGGCTTTGATTGCACAGGTGCTCTTTGAAGCTGGGTAGACGAGGAAGCGAGTGGCAAAGCTCTATTAGAAGGGAGAAGAATCAAGCAAGGAACCAAGCACAAGAAAAAGGTTGGTCTCCTTTGTTCCCCTCTTATCTACTTCTCATAAAGGAAAATGAAAGTAGCTTTATTTTGTTTGTTTCTAAGATAGCTACCAGTCTTAGTGGGACTAGTAGCTCTGCATAGACACTAGTTTTCCCAATAACAAAATGGTGACTCCGCTGGGGAGCGAATAGATTGTTTGTTTGTCTATATTTGTTTCCTTTATAAACTTATAGACGGATCCTGAAGTCAAGCCCGCTAGCCTTCGAACTCCATTTGCTATGAAAGTGCAAAGTAGATCAATGCTGCTTCAGTCTATCTTCGGGTTTTGTTTATGAACTAAAGAATGGATTTACAAACTCTCTAATTTCCCTTATGGTGGCTCTAGTAACCTACTTAGATCTACCCCTGTGATTTATTTACTGTTTACCACTTGCTCGGCCTAAATCCCTGAACTGTGTTGCAAACTGTGATCAAGAACTGGATCAAAAGTCTCGCATTGTACCATCGCATCCTCTATTCAAGGATATCAGTATGCATCGCATTTCCCTTGTGCTGTAGGTGGGATGCATACTAGAATCCTTCTGTAATAGGTGCGCTAATTAGAAAAGGCTAATTTTGATTCCAGACTTTGGTTTTTCTTCACTCTTTTCAGCACTATTCAGGAGTTTTGTTGTCTGTAGTCAGTATACCTTCTTTGGAAACCCCCTTCCTTGCCATTATTCTGCCTCCATTGTGCAAAGAACTGTAAATTTTTTTATGTATTGTGAGCCATTTTCAGTTCTCTTTTACAAAGAAGTAGCGTAATTGAACTGTCGTTTCTTGATTTGGAAGTGTTTCAAGTGTCGTTTTCAGTCATAGAAGAGAATCTGATTGTTCTTGATAGTCGATTAAACTGTTACTCTTGTATTTGATTTGAATTGGTAGTTTTTCAAGTGTCGAAAGCAAGTTTTCAATTCCAGATCACAAAGTGTCATCATTGTCTTCATTTTGTCTTGAAAAGAAGCTTGTTAATAATGTTGCTTTGAAAAATAATTCAGATTTGTGCTTAGCTTTCTTTTTATCATTCACACATTAAGAAGGCTGAAAAAAAATACATGCATGTGCATTTGCATTCAGACTGTTTGTTGGTTTGATTTAGGACAGTGCATATAGTGTGTGCTCTCTGCTTTATGTTGAAAGAATATCACCTCTCTTTCTTTAGTAGCTAGGATTTTCATTGCAAAAAGAAGATTAAATGATTGTTTATCATCTTAGATTGCATTTTAGGAATTGTATATCTACATCACCCGGTGAACCTAAAAGGAAAATTCCTTAAGCAAGATCAACTGTAAAATAAATTTAATGAATCTAAAAATGCTTTGGAACCTAACGCACAACATTTAGAAGTCTAGGCTAGAGACATATTTCGGTGTCGTAAAGCCTGGTAACTATTGTTTTCATTGCTGGTTGGCTGATTCCTCCACTTTGAGACGACAAGTGCCAGTACGGACTTGTGGTCCCACATACCGTTGAGTATATATTGTGATACCACAATAGGCTATATCCTTTATCCATAGGAAGTCGTGCCTGCCACCCTATCGATCGCAATGCACTGAGCATAACATTCGGCAAGATTGACTGTCGTACCATAAAAAGTTTTCTGTAGTTTTGCGATTGGTTTGGTAATCCCTCTGTCTAGATTTCCAGAGTAGTCTCTTTCGTTCCTTTTAAGACTCCTTAAAGGAAAAGGTCCATCTGAGCACTTGTCACTTCAAGCTCATTAAAAATCGAAGGTGACTAGAGTCATCTTTTTCTTTTCTCGACTCTTAAAAATTGAAAAAAAAAGTTGTGTCAAAGCATCTAAAATTTATTTTAATCAGAATAAACATCACCTTTCCTATGTTGGTCTTAGGTTGAGAAAAATGGAGTCCACCAACCAAGGATTTCCCATTGGAGGAAATCCTAGTCCTTTCTCCTCTTGGGGAGATGTTGGTGCACCCCATATGGCCACATTGTCCCTTCCAGGATTGACAATCAGCCTACCCGTATGGCTCTTCTCGACCTCTGTCGTTTAGAACACCGTGATTCCTTAACAATCAAGTAAGCAACTAGACGATACCAAACCTACCCCCAACCTTCTACTTCGTCTGATTCTCCCTCTCCTCCTTCCTCTTCGCTTGGTGAAGCTGGTAACGCCAAAAATCAAAGTAACTAAGATGGAGAAGAAGGGGAAGGAGAAGAAAGAGAAGAAGAAAAAGGAGCCAAAGGTGAAAAGGGGCAACCAGGCATCATCTAGTGAAAATCCACACACTATGCTATCAAAGCCTAAATCTCCATGTGTCATTTGCAAAGGAGATCACTATCATCGAGATTACTCTTGCATCCCTCGGATCTTAAGGGACTGGTCTCCTCGCTTGCACAATCCGGTGTCAACAAGCTGTGATGATCATGTTGAAAGTACATCATCAACTAGTGAAAGCAAAACGTCAGGACAACAAAAGGAAAAGTAAATTCCCCTGTAAACTATGTGAAGGCGGTCACGCCATCCACCGTTGCCCCTTCCTAGATGAGGCTAAGAGAGTTTTGGATGGCCGTCCAGTTTCACCGTTACAGCTTCCTCCTGGATATAAGGAACTCTTGCCAAGTCCATCACTAGTTGAAAATCTGACTGACACGCCATTATGGTCGGTCGAAGCGTCTATCATTGAAGATAAACCATCTAAATCCACACCAGATGAAAGTCAAAAGGTTGAGGTGGAAGTTGACCCGGTCTTGCCTTCAAAAGGTCCATCTTCAGATGATACAATCACCGGAGGGAACAAGAATGACACCCTTCAAATTCTCTTTGTAAACACAGACTCCGACGAACATGGGGGTAGTCTACCCATTCCTTTACCGTAGGAAGGAAGTTCGTCATAGTCATATCCGGCCGTCTATTCAGTCCCACCTCCAAGCAACCTAGTCATTTCCTTCAATTGGAATCTACTAGGCAGACCCCGTTTACTGGCCAGTGTACCATTTCGAATCATTGTTCAAATATACAGAATGGTCATGGCCGGTACCATCATAGATGAAGGAGCTTCTGTGAGTATCCTTTCCTCAATTGCTTGAAAAGCGCTTGGTTTTCCATCACTTTTGCCTAAAATGAGAAATCTAACAGGCTTTGACAAAGGAACCAGTCGACTGTTAGGGATCCTTCCCAATGTGCCGATAAAATTGAGAAGGAAAACCGTTCACATGAACATAATGGTAGTCCAAGGGCCCCTGGATTATAATCTACTCCTTGGACGCGACTATATTTATTGCATGGGAGCCATTGTCTGCTCACTCTTTAGAGTAATGTGTTTTCCACATGAAGGAAGAGTGGTCAATCTCATAGACTAGCTTTCGTTCCCCGGTTCACACATAGAAAATAGTCAAATACCATCCCTGAATGGTCTTCTCGCATAGGGAATGTCTCATCAATCCCCAGTCCGTCCACCTGATGAGCGCGAGTGATTTGGGAGGACATGACTGAAACCCAGGGAGCATGCACCCTGGTTTGTTTCGACAGGAAAACCTTGGGTATAGGGTAGGTTTCCGTGAAGGATATATGATTGGTTTGTGAGATTAAACTGGAATAAGATTCCTCCATTAGAGTTATGTGAGTGGAGGCTAGTTGCATCGCTCACCTTTGTCTATTTCAGTAGACATCGCCAGGGAAGTGTTTTGTCTGAAGTGTGGATAGAACAATATTTGGTAACCTGGAAATTTTTCGCTATACTTGGAGGCATGCAAACCTTTTGACATGCAAGTGAAGAGCGACCATTTATTTTTTTAAATTTCTATGTCCTCTAACCCTTTAAACTCGTAGGATTGGTCGTTTCCTAACTTGCATAAAGAAAGGATGTGGGGCAAACCTTTGAAAAAATGCCATCTTAAATGAGACATCCATATTATACGATTGGATCAAGTAGTTTTTATGTGGAGTTCAAGCTCGTTAAAAATTAAACATAAGCAGTGAGCAAATGTTTCCCCTAGAGTTTAAGCTCATTCATTAAAAAATTGACCAATTTCCGGTAAATAACCATTGTGAATGCATTATCATCAGCCTTTGAAGCCTTCGTCATGTTCTCATCATCACCTCCACTCTATATTCGCCGATCATTCACCTCCATTTGATTGTTTACCCTTTTTGAGGAACGGCTGCAAAGAGTGATCCTGTTAGCCATCCTTGTGACACTGCCGTGATTGGAAAATTCCAAACCTTACTTGGAATTAGTTGCTACCAGAATTTGTCACTTGTTCCTCGAAAAATGAGTCTCCTTTAAGCTCTTTTCATCTGACTCGTAAAATATGAAAAGAGTGTCGAGCAATTGGCCTCTCTAGCTCGTTAAAGTGACCGGAAGTGCTATCCCTTGTTGTGTTCGGCTCATTAAAATTACCGAAAATTCATCCCTTTTGTATTATTTTATACTTTTTCAAACATAAGGGATTATATGATGAAAAAGGATTGTTGGAGTTTTCTTTACGTCCCTTTTCAGACTCTCTAAAATTGAAAAGGACCGAGTTATCTTTGTCGATAAACTCGTTAAAACCGAATAGTGACAAACTTGTCCATACAAACAAGAACGAGTTTCACTATCGCTAGGCTTGTTAAAACATATCGATGGGTTTGCCCGAAGGGAAAATTGTAGAACAAGCATATTTTATCCTCCTCAAGCTTGACAAAAATAAATAGGTACTGGTCAGCAATGACTAGGGAAAAATTGGGAAGAAAACTTGAAGAAACTTTATTGGTAGCAAGTCGCTCTTGAACATGACACTTTCACTCCACATCCGAGTCAGGTTGGGTTGTTCCGTTCACTCGTCATATCACCATTGGTCCATCACACCACCCATATTCGGGGTTAATGCTACCAATCCATCATGTCAATGTCGCCGGTATGTTCAAGAGAAGTTGCTCAGAGAACTCACCTGTGTCTCATCCACTAGAATACATTTACGCTCCATTCTTTCATGACCGCCACCCTGAACCTCATATCATCAGACCGTTTTCACCTCCATTAAAATCATTTGCTCTGTTACGTGTCATAGATGTGGGATTCACTAAGGCCCTCCTATGATGGATCACTTCTTGTCGACATCAGCTCATTATCCAAGAAATCGATCTAGGAACAACCCTTTCAGTACTTTGACACTTGCATGCCTCAATGGCAAGTTTCTCACTTCCGGCGACAAGTTTACATCAATGGCCTTCAACCGAAAGATTTTGCGTGGTTTTCGACGCCAAATCCCTTATTCACACCATGTGAATTGTACCTTAGTACCTTGAGGGTCATCATCAATATCGTTGATTCCTCTTGCGCCTGTTAACAACTTACATCGTTGGCTGGTAATCAGGCGATGTTTTTCCATGTTCTACTCCAGAACATCTCTCACATGGATCAACTTGTACTTTGAGTGAAGATCGAACGTCATTGAAGATCCCGGATCTAGTTTCATCCATCTGGGCTGCGATATATGTTCAGGAAGATAAAGACATCAAATGTACATCATTGCTGCACAGATAATCATCTAATATATGGGATGATGGCTCTACCAGAATCATCAATCTGCACACAGACGATTGTCTGTCTTATGTACATGAAAAGAATTTATAAATCTGAGCATGCGAATTCCCGCCTCAGCTAGATCATAAAAATATTATGAAGATAATGTATTGTATTGTATCTTATTACAGGTCACCTTCAATCACGAAAAAACTTTGGATCCTCATGATAAATCATTTCACCCGACATCAAAAGATTAACGACCTCATGCTTTAGGGGGAAATTGTTATAGACATTTTTGGGCACTGCAACCCCAATCAATTATGTCCATAAACTAAGGGCTCCTAAGTCCCTAAAAGTGTTGTTCCAACCCCTAAAAGAGCAAGGTCAACTGATTACATCATCTTCCAGAAACTTCTCCTGTGACACTTGCCTCTCTGCATTCGCCCAGGGATGAGTAAGAGATCATCAATCTCCAAGTGGAATCAAGAACTATCAAAGAGAGGACACTAATCAAATCTCAGAAGCTGACTCACCCCCCTTGCAAACATCTATATATGGATCCCTCATCCAAGAGATCTAGATGCTGGAATTTTGTATCTTGTAAGGAAGTGTTGTTGGTTTCTTGGTGTAACATCATAGTGTTGGGTGATCTAAGCTTTTCATGAGGTGAAGAAGGGATTTCTTGCTAAGAGGATGACGCTGGGTCAGAACAATTGGTTGTAATCCTCTTTTCTTTTATTGATATTAATAAAGCTATTCAAGTTTTCCTCCACATTCTTGTATGATTGATGATATATGCATTTGTGTGGTCAATATATATCTGGTCCCATATTGTTTATGTTAGTAGATCTCTGTTCTTGGATAGTGTTATGCTGCTTTGATTCCACAAGTGCTCTTTGAAGTTGGGTAGACGAGGAAGCGAGTGGCAAAGATCTATCAGAAGGGAGAGGAATCAAGCAAGGAACCAAGCACAAGACAGAGGTTGGTCTCCTTTGTTCCCCTCTTATCTACTTCTCATAAAGGAAAACGAAAGTAGTTTTAGTTTGTTTGTTTCTAAGATAGCTACCAGTCTTAGTGGGACTAGTAGCTCTGCATAGACACTAGTTTCCCTGATAACAGATGGGCACACATGACACTAAGAGGGCGCACTAGATAGAAAGATGGCGCACTTGACAATTTTCTTGATTTTTCACTGTTTTATCCAATTTTTCTTCTCACCTATGGAAACCAACTTTTTATTGATGTAATTGATATTGTAAATGTAATTATGGTCTTTTACTATTACCTAGGGCTAAATACATTAGGTAAATATACTCCACCAGGTGTAATGAATCGGTTTCAATGTATTTAGGGATGAGTCACTTTGACCACCCTACACTCCAGGTATCGATTCATATTTTGGTGGAACTACTCCTCTTCTCATGGATTCGACCACTGAGGTTGGGACGAGTTTTTGTTATGTCTATATCTTTCCTCTTTTTAGAGGCTGGACATAGATGGATGTTGTACTAGTGAGCAGAGACACTATTGTTATAGCTCCAAATCTCACTCTTATGGTTTGTGATGATGTACTCATGGCATAAGGCAACCCCTCCTTCAAGACCTGGTCCTAAAATTTAAAAAATAGTGTTTTATCCCTTATACGTGACATTGCCCTGAGTTAAACGCATGTATATGTGGGTCTGTGTATATCCAACACGCGTATATGTATTAAAACACTTAAAAAAATACAAAATTCCTTATTTTTGGGCGAAGATCGTGGGTTTTACGTGCGGATCACCTGTTAGTGCCCGTGGCCCAACTGTTCCCAACCAACTCCCAACTAAAAAACTACTTTGGGAGAGGTATAAAAAGACCTCAAAGGGAAGGCCTAAAGGAGGAGAGAAGAGAGAGAAAGGTTATTATGCTGAGATTTTTCCCCTGACCAGGTCTGAAGTCCCTTGTGCCTTCTGCACTTCCCCCATTTGTCCAGGAAACCTTTGTTTCCTTGTGTGTTGATGTTCATCCACCATTTATGACATCATGGAGAGAGTCATGGAAGGAGTTTGTTAAAGGCTTGAGGCTGGAACGGATCTGGAAGGAAGCTTTGCTTGGAGCCTGCTGAAGGTGATTCAGGTGAAAATATTCCTTTTTTATGTACTTTATTTGTCTATAATAAAAGAAACACATGTCTTGGTTCCCGAAATGAATCTTCTTTATGATAATGATATTCATGTTTAGAATTCATATGTAAATGGTTATTTGGATTTCATAACTAACTACCTTTATTTATAACATGAAGATGGTTTCTTTATAAGTTTTTGTCCATATACTGCTGTGTTCTTTGAATTGGTTGTTTTGCAGGACAAAAGAGAAGAAGGGAACTCCAAGAAGGGTTTGGACCCTAAAGGTCTTCTCAAACATAGGACCTAAGGTACGTACCCTTTAAAATAGAATTTTCTTATAATAGCATAATGGTTGTGTGAATGTGTGCTTCTTTGAATAGACAACTTTCAGTCTGCTAGGGTTTCAACCCAAAAAGCCCTAGGGGAACATTTCCGTCCATCAGAATTGGTGACTCCACTAGGGATGACACTCTTGTTGCTCCTAGTTTGGGTATTTTTCAAGCCAATCAGGGCTCAGCTGCCTGTTTGTTTGTTGTTGCTGTCTGGTCTGTTTTTGAACTTTAAGTTTTGCCAGTTTCTTCAGTTTGTTTTTTATTTTTCTTGAAACCTTTTATATACGGTGTTTTTCTTAGTTACAGAAGCATATGTACGCATGTTTCTTTAAGTGAACCCGCGTATACACAGGTTTCCTTAGTTACAGTAGCGTATACACACATTCTGTACATAAGTACAGTTGCGTATATCTTTCAATTTTCAAGATTTGTAAATCTTTTTGTCTCTGAAGGTCTGTCTGGTAGTTTGAGTCAGTCTGAAATAGTCATTTTCCAGTATCAGTTATTTGTTTTACAGCGAGCATCTTGTTCTGAATTCTCTCTGAGTATAAGAAGTATTGGTCTTGTTTTTCGTTGATTGCAAGCGTCATCGTTTTTGCCAATGCATGCAAGATTTCTTGCTAGGAATCTTGGATGCTCTGATTTATCAGGGTAGGAAGATTGATCTCAATCTTTGTGTTAACCTTGCTTTTGGTGACTTTTTGTTTGCTTGACAAAAACCGCTTTTTGTGACCATCCACTTCTTTGTTTCATGAAAAGTTGTTGATTGACACTTTCTTGGAATTGGTCTTTTTGATCTTTTTGGTTTTCATTGCCAAAGCTTTCATTGCTGCTTTTGATTGTTAAGAGCACTTTTTAACACATTTATTTTTGTTGAGTTTTCATCCGTTGTGTGGTGTCAACTTGCAAAAGTGTTTGATTGCCTATTCTTCAATCACAAGTTTCAGTGTTGTTGAGAGCATTTTTTGAAAAGACTCTTTTGTTTTTGCTTTTGAAGAAAATCTTTTGAAAAACTTTGTTTTGCTTTCTTGAACTTCGTTTTCATTTGGTTTCCTTTTAGTGAGTGAATGTGCTTTATGTTTGTCTTAGAACTTGTTTTTAGTGTTTAGATGAAATGAATTGTAGCATCCCATATTCCATCTAGACATTTTAAGTGGCAAGATAAAGATTGAAGCAAGCAACTTTCATTTTTTGTTTTTAGAGTAGTTTTTAAATCTTGCATCCGCATATATTTGTTGCATTAGGATAGATTTGCATCCCATTTTTAGGCATACATAGAGTTGTTAACTTTTGTGAGTGTGAAGCGTGAATTAATGAAAAGAAAAGAAAAATTTTCTTTATTAGAAGTTCCTCTTAACCCTATAGAAATTTCTCTTCATCGAAAAATGAAAAAGTGCATTTGCGTGTAGTTAAGTTTTTATTAATTTCTTTTGCGTCAAAAAACACCACTAGTTTCACTTCCGTTACCTTCTGACTTAAAGAACAACCTATTTTAAAATCAAGCGCTAACTAAAATTCACTAGAACTTTTAGTTTTAGTCAGTTACACCAACAAGTTTACAATTTTAGGGCCTTGGATTAGGCGAGTGGAGAGTTAACTATCCAAGGCCATATAAACGTCAAACGTAGAAGTCTGAATAACGAGAGAAAATCCAATAGCGTTAGGAATACCAGGAAAGCTCCGGATCTGGGAGTTAAGCACGAGGGTCTGTGAAGACAGGGAAGAGAGATACCCCCTCTCCTACTTGTTCGAACTTACCTCATGACTGTTCCGCCTGGCTTTTGTGACGAGTTGGTATCCATAGTTGCTACTCCTAGGGATCTACACAGGTGGCTGCGGAGGGGAATCCCGTCGCACCTGAGGTCGACATTGCATCACTCTCGACAGTACTACTGGAGGGCACCCTTGCGAAGCTTGGGGGCTTGCACTGGCGTAGGCTATTGTTAGGAGGTCAGCTTAACTTCCTCTGATACCTTCGCTGATAGGACTCGGCCCTCATCATCCCAGACTATCTTCGGAAGGCCCCTTAATTTCACTTTCTTGTATTTTGGTGTCTAGTCTTAATCACCCGGAGCGGAAATACTTGGAAGTTGTTTGACTGGCTGTTATCTTTAGGGACTTTATAGTGTGTGCTCTGTGCTCTTAGTTGGCCTAGCTTTAAATTTTTTGAGTCTTTAGTTAGATCATAAAAAAAAATTCAAAGTGGCTGACCGATCTCCAAGACGGTCTCGAAGACTTCATGGTCTTTCACCACCAAGTTTAGAGCCTTCTCCTAGAAGGTGCAGAGGTAATACTACAGGTGGGTTCTGTCCCACGCCGGTTGACACATCGGGGATTGATCCTCTTTTCGGGGGAATTAGTACTCAAGCAAGGCCTGGCACTTCTGAACAAGAGAGGGACACTCCAGTCCTTTCTCGAGTTCTCTTTCAAGTGGGGAATAGCATAGAGGTAGAAAAACTCTCAGAGTCATTAGCGGCTCCAAATTCTCCACTGCCATCTAGTCATCCGGACGTATTACAATATGTTGGGGCTCCGACGCATAGACCGTCAAATCCAGGTTACGCTACGCGCTTACCATCGATGACCACTACTGGAAGCATGGATTCTACAAGTGCTACGACTATGCAAACCCCAACATCGATGTAAGGGGGAGGAACCATTTCCATCTCCTCTGCTTCCTTGTTTGGATCTTTTGCTAGCACATCTTTAGTTGGGTCTACCTCCATTCCGTCCACGAGTGGAAATGACCAAACCAATGCTTTTGGTACTGGATTCTTCCCATTTGGCACCCATTCACAGGGTATTCCATCGGTTCCGTTTAGTGCCGCTACGTCCATGATGGGCGGATCAGCTTCATTCCAGGGTTTTCCTTTCGGAAGTGGTCATATACCACATTCCAACCCGACGATAGGATCCATGCCTTTTTCTTTTGTAGGAGAAAGCAGCAATCCTTTCCAAGGTTGGAATAACCCTGGGGTTAGTGGCACGGGAATAGGGAATCTGTTTATCGGCCAACAAGGGAATAGGCCATACTCCACGGTTAGTTTGTTTCAAACTATTCCTCCCCTCGCTTCGGCTTGGAATCCTTACCAGGGGTTATCAACCCCTTATAATCCTTTAGGAGGAAACTTTGCTGGTTATGGAGGTTTTGCGGCCGAAGTTGGTCAAACTCTGAATTTTGCTGGATCTCAAGGCTTGCCTTTTGGTTCAGCCGATTCTATGGGTTACTTCAGGCAGCCTGATGCCTCCCAAAACCTAGGACAATCTTTTCAGAGCTTTGGGAGTTCTACCCAGACTGGGTGGAATCCCCAAGGTCCTCCTAGGCTTCCGTTTCTGGCAACGTTGAACTTGCCAGATCTCACTAAGTTAACAAATGACCCAATCAAATACAATCTGACCTGGCCTCCGGTCGCAACCAAACTCCCTTCGGACATTCCAAAATTCGAAGGGAAGAGTGGTGAAGACCCAGGCAACCATGTAACCACATTCCATTTGTGGTGCTCATCTAACTCCCTTATCGATGACTCCATTAGGTTGAGACTGTTTCAGCGCACCTTTACTGGTAATGCGGCCAAATGGTATATAGAGTTGCCAGGGGGTAGCTTCACATCTTTCGCTGACTTAGCCAATATTTTCTTAAATCATTTCAGTTGCCTGTCCACTATGATGCCGAAACTGAACTTTTTGCCACTTTTCGTCAGGATAAGGCGACTCACATTTCTGATCATATTCAGGAATGGAGATGGAGAAAGAGGCTCATTAAAGCCGAAATCCCTCCGGAGTACCGTCTCAAGTGGTTTTTGAAATATTTACAACCCGAGATTTCCAAGGATGTCTCCATGTCTGGGGTCTATTCTGAGGAGCAAGCCATTTTTAGGGCCCAACAATTAGAATTGATCTACTCTCAGTCTGGGATCCTACAAAAATACTTGCCAGATGCTCTTGGGTCTAAGGTTGACGTAGCTAAGTCGAAGCCAGGTCCGCATGCGGATGGTATCGTCGGGTTAGTAGACACAACTACCGTTGTCCTTACAAACTGCTTCTAACAACCAAGTGACATCGTCTAATCCCCCAGCTTCCCAAACTTCTTCAATTAATGCCATCCAATCTGATAACCCCAAAGGAAATCAAAATTCTAATGGGAAAAGGAAAGGACGAGGTAAGAAAAAGAACCAAGATGGGAATCCTGATGCAAATAAATCCGGCAACAACGCTGGTGGTGGTAGAAATGAGCCGAGAAAGAAAGTCAAGTTTCCATGCAAGCTGTGCAGTGGAGACCACTTAAGTCATCTCTGCCCCAAGATTAAAGATGCTCAGTGCTTGTTAGGACAACAAGGGACTTCTAGTTCTCAAGTTGTGTTAACTAACCCATTTCCCGAAGGGCAGCAACTTCTTGCTGGCGCGAGTTCAAACCCTGTAACCTCCACAGGGGGCAACCAGGAAGGGGAAAAATCATCGAATGTTTTCATGATGGGTTCTAACGTCCATGTGACTACTCGGTAACGTGATTATGGTGAAGCCGAAACTTCCAAGGGCAAGACTGATCCCAGAAGTACTGACCTTCATATTAAGCGACCCCCTGTTGAGACTATACCAAGGATACTGAAAGGTTCCGCTAAATGTGCGACTATTAATCCTAATGCCAGGGCCACCCAGAATTACTCCATTGTGGAGGATCTGGCTCAGAGTCCATGCGCCATGTCCACTTTAGAGGTTCTCCAGTCATGTCTGGCTCAGGGAAGTGCTTTACTTTCTGTGATTGGAGCAGTCGATCCAGCTAATTCTTTAGTGCTCACTTTTGACATGTTAAATGTCAAAAAGCGACTCCCTCATCATATGGTTTTCCAAATAAAGTCTGCATACCAGAAAATAAATATTTTTCGTACCGTTATAGATGAAGGAGCTTCCACGTGCATCATGTCGATGTCATGTCGGAAGGCTATTGGATCACCTTCGGTTGTTCCTTCACCCACCGTCTTGACTGCATTTGATGGTCATTCTCATAAGCCGCATGGGATTATCCCGGCCTTTCCTATATGTGTTGGGGGTAAGGTCGTCAATATTGAAGTAGAATTCATAGATGCTAACCTAGACTATAATCTCCTATTAGGAAGGAACTGGGTATACGAAATGGACGCCATTGTTTCGACTCTGTTTCATGTCATTTGCTTTCCACATGAGGGGAAAATCGTTAAGGTTGATCAAATGGATTATTGTCTAGTCAATCCTCAAACAAGCTCTGACTCTACTGTTCCTTTAGTGGATAACCCTCACCCGGCTACTGAGAATTTAGGAGTGGGAATGTATTCCTCATTGATGGGTACCTATGATCTTCCCTCTCCTTTCACTAAAATCAATGCTATTTCATCATCTAAGGAGTCCTCTCGAGAAGAGTTCTTCCGAACTCATTATTTTTCAGACCCTTGGACCTTGCCTTCACCTACGACCACATTACTTGAAGGACAAGTAAATGGAATGGCATTCCCTATATCTACATCTGAGCTTAGATATGAGTCTATCGTAGACACTGCAGACAACCACTCTGCACCTTTTTCCGAAGAGGAGTTAGATGGTGATGTGGCTCCAGCTTGGAGCCTTGATTCTACCTCTGCCTTGGACTGCTTAGATACAGTTTTACCTTCTAAAGAAGCAATCCTCAAAGCAATGATGGGTATAGATCGACCTTGGGAAGACTTACACCATCGTTCATACTTTCTTCCTCCATTGCAGGAAGCAGAATCTAGATTCTCCGAGCTCTTTACTAGTGATGTTTGTATGGTGTCAAATACTTTGGCTCCCGTACACATTCGTGCCGAAGATAATATGTCAGTAATTTCAAAAACAATACCTATAAACATCTCTAGGGACCCTAACGTCATCGAGAATCTCTTCATCGGAATTGAGTGTTCCCCTGAAGAAATTCAAATTTACACGACCTACTTAAGGAATTTTGAGATGTATTTGCTTGGTCTTATGAGGAAATGCCTGGCATTGATCCTTCTATAGTTGAGCATGAGATCAAGACGTATGAGAATGCCAAACCGGTTCATCAAAGGCTTCGGCCGGTTAACCCTAGGAAAGCAGCAGCTATCAAAGCTGAAGTTGAGAAGCTGCTAAAGGCAGGTTTCATATACCACGTTCCTCTTACTAATTGGGTTTCTAATCTAGTCCCTGTGGATAAAAAGCAAGGAACAATCCGAGTATGCATCGATTTTAGGGACTTAAACAAGGCTTGTCCGAAAGATAATTACCCCATGCCATTCATTGATCAGATTATTGACGAGTGTGTGGGTAATGAGATTTTTTCCTTCATGGATGGTTCTTCGGGTTATAATCAAATTTTGATCCGTCCTGAAGATCAACATAAGACAGCCTTTATATGTCCCTGGGGTACCTTTGCATATAGAAAGATGCCTTTTGGTCTTAAAAATGCTGGAGCCACTTTTCAGCGGGCCATGTCATATGCTTTCCACGACATCAAACATGTCATTGAGGCATACTTGGATGATCTTGTTGCTCATTCTCGAAAGAGAACTGATCACCCTAGTCATCTTCGATTGGTTTTCGAGCGATGTCATTTTTATAAAATCTGGTTGAATCCCAACAAGTGCATTTTCGCGGTTACGTCCGGTCGGTTGTTAGGGTTCATCGTGTCCAATGAAGGGATTTGGGTTGATCCCTTCAAGGTTTAGGCAATAGTTCAATTGCCTCCCCCGTCCTCGATTCGTCAACTTCAAAGTCTTCAAGGGAAGGCTAATTTCTTAAGACCGTTTATATAAAACTATGCCGAGATCACTATAGCATTCATGTGTTTGCTACGGAAAGGAGTTCCATTTGTGTGGGATGACTTTGCGTAGCGGTCGTTTGATGCTTTCAAAAAGGCATTAGTCTCTGCCCCACTTTTGAGTCCACCGGATTATGGTAGAGACTTCCTTTTATATCTCGTGGCAACAGAATCAACCATTGGTATGGTTCTCGTTCAGGAGGATGATGCTCTCACTGAGCATGTGATTTATTATTTGAGCAGAGGCTTAATAGGTCCTAAACTTTGCTATTCTCCGTTTGAGAAGTTGGCCTTGGTAGCTGTCCATGCTGTCCGGCGGCTCCGTCATTATATCCTGCTACACAAAACTTTTGTCTTAGCAGCAGTCAATCCATTTCAATTTGTCCTCATTAGGCGAGTGATTGGGGGAAATATAATCGATGGATAGTCATTTTACAAGAATTCGATCTCGAGTTCTTGTCTGCCAAGTCTAAGAAATCCATGGTTTTCGTGGAGCTAATTTCTAAGCTACCTTGTGGAGAGGATATTGTTTATGAGGAAAGTTTTCCCAACGAACATTTATTCCTCATCTCTTCACTTGACCCTTGGTATGGAGATATCATTATCTATCTCCAGACTTCGAACTTTCCCTCTACTTTCTCCAAGGATGAACGTCGAAAATTACGTCACCTAGCTAAAAACTACGTTATCATTGGTGACACATTATACCGTCGAGGGGTTGATTCAATCCTTCGACGGTGTTTAACCTTAGAGGAAGCAGAGTTAGTGCTCAATGACTGCCACAGTGGAGCTTGTGGTGGTCATCTATCAGGGCTTGCTACAGCCCAACGCATCTTACGTGACGGCTATTTTTGGCCTTCACTCTTTAAAGACTATGTGGAAGCAGTTAAACACGGTCACCCGTGTCAAATTTTTACTAGAAAGATGCGCGAACATCCAGCTCCTCCTTTTCCCGTTGTCACCGTTGGTCCCTTTACTAAGTGGGGTATTGATTTTACGACTTGTAATCCGCCTTCAACGGTGAATCACAGGTACATTATCGTGGCTGTAGAATACTTTACGAAGTGGGCTGAGGCCATGCCTACTTATAAGAATGATAGTGACATGGCAACATTGTTTCTTTTCAATCAGGTTATCTCAAGATTTGGTATCCCGAGAGAGATTGTCACTGACCATGGCAGTCATTTTCAGAATCAACTGATGTCCGAATTGGCTCTCAAATTGGGTTTCCGCCAAGAGCACTCGTCTCCTTATTATCCTCAGGCCAATGGACAGGTCGAGGCAGTCAATAAAACTCTTAAGACGATACTCCAATGGACAATCGATAAAAATCGGTCCAATTGGCACGTTATGTTGTATTCGGCTCTTTGGGCATACCGAACCTCCATGAAAACGGCTACTGGTTTTACACCTTTTCAGTTGGTTTATGGGATGGAATCTATCTTTCCGGTTGAATGTGAAATTCCATCTCTTAAATTGGCTGTTGAGCTCCTTCCAGAGACTTCGAGTCTCGAAGAGCGCCTACTTCACTTGGAACATCTCGATGAGCAGTGTCGAGATGCTGCCACGATGAATGAGGCTCACAAGAAAAGGGTTAAAATGTAGTATGATAAATTTGTCCATCCTCGAGTCTTTTTTGAAGGTGACCTTGTCCTGGTCCATGACCAAGATAAAGACACCTTGGGGGTAGGCAAATTTAAGCCTATGTGGTACGGTCCTTTCATTATTGAACGCGTTTTAGAAAAAGGGTCGTATGATTTAATCGACTTTGAGGGAAGTAAGCTGGCAGAGCCCCGAAACAGGCTCTACCTAAAGAAGTACTTTGCTTAGTTTTGGCCAGGCAGTGGCTTCTTTGTAATTTATGTAGATTTTTACATATATCGTCGAGAGTTTTCTGATATCAGTACTTTTTGGTCTATTGTGGCAGGTGTTGATGGATGATTTGGTCTATTTTGGGTTCGCCAATGGTGCTAGTCGGCACACTCGGAACCTCGCTTCCGCAGCTTAGGTACTCTATTATCCAACTGGTCAATTGATGGCATCAAGAGCCGTGTGTATCAGTCCTGCTTCAAACAATATGGTCGAGTATACTTCCGTTATTAATTTATTATCCGAGGCAATCTCTCATGGGATCGACTCGTTGGTAGTGTATCTTGATTCTCAATTGATAGTGTCTCAATTAAATAACATCTATCAGGTACGGGATCCATCTTTATATCGCCAGTATTTAAGGGTGAGGTTGTTGCAAAGATCATTTAATTATATTAATTATTTTCACATTCCAAGATCTCATAATTGGTTAGCTGATTCTATCGCTAATCAAGCATTAGACTAGCACATCAATCATTCATCATAATAAAATCAAGCATCAAAAATTCAAACTGTATATATATATATATATATATATATATATATATATATATATATATAGATATATATATATATATATATATATATATATATATATATATATATATATATAGATATATATATATATATATATATATATATATAGATATATATATATATATATATATATATATATATATATCTGTATCTATCTATCTATATATATATATATATATATATATATATATATATATATATATATATATATATCGTAAAGTGTCTCGATTGTACATATGTGTGTCCAAAAAATATAGAAAATTTGGGACTCAAATGCCCATAATCATGCCCGGCATATCTAATGCCTCAGCTCAGGATGAGCGTCTAAGTATGTAACTATTGTAGTGGCCACACGCCGAAAAGTGCGAACCCAGTCACGTGGCATGCCAACCACATGACGCTGCATATCCTCAGGAAGGTCCTCTATGACGGCCATCGGGACTCGGCAGCTTAGCCTCGCCAAGTGTCGCTGGACGTTGTTTAGAGTCTGTTCTGTATCAGTAGCCGCCTCTTCGGCTCCTCGGCCACGCCATCCATGCCGTGGGAACCCATCTGGTCGTACTGGCCCAATATCTGGAACATGATCATCATATTAGTCATTTGAATCTCATCAAGAATATTTTTCAAAATGCATCATTATATTTGAAAATTCCAAAAAAAATCAAAAAATCAAAAAATTCTTACCAATCTCACCCAATGTTGCGTTCGGTGGTAACACTAGATCAGGATCTCCTCGGAAATCCAGCCCAACATAGGGGTAGTCATCCACGGCGATGATCTGCTAATCCCACCAGGTGAAGAAATCATCGTCGAAGGCAGTCTTTGGGACCTCCCCACCCCCCAGATATTTCATCAGATCGGCCCACCGGCCCATGCGTGGATCGTGTGGGGTGCTGACGGAAACTGCTACCCTGGGGCGGAGTGCGGGAACCCTCTCGAAAATGAAAGTACACGGGATAGTCCCATATCCGAAGTTCTTGGTCTGTCCCCTCCTGATAGAAGTGAGCTGGCTCTTCATGTTGGCCAGGAGAGGAGTACACCAATCGAACACAGTAGTGAGACAGTCAACTGCCACGCTCATGATGACCCGTGACACCTGATGCAGAGAGGATGATCTGTTCACTCGAGCTATGGTGAACAGGATTATCCTAAGTGACAAACTCGCCACATGTGTGATAGAAATCTAGCTCCCAACCTTCTTGGGATGTCTTGGGTAGTATATCTGTACATAGTCCTCTATCGTCAGGCTACTCCGTGTCCTGCCCCGGGAATGTACTACCTCTCCCCTTCGGGAAAGGCCCTTGATAAAATAGATATCATCCACTTCTACCCTAAGCAGCATCTGATCGATCATAAAGGCTTCCTCCTCGACGTCCCAATAATCAATGAGCATCTCAAGTAGACGCGTGTTCACTTTCATATTTGGCAGTTTGAAAAATTTAAGCAAACTGCATCCACGTAGGGCATCTAATGCTTCAGGACTGTTCATAACTTCATTATCTACCGCTGCGTGCTCTCTTTCACACCACGTGACAGGCATCCTAAGAAAAAATCGATTTAAAACTGTTAGTTTTTGTTTAAAAATGGTTCGCGGCGTATACGCGGGTCCCTGTGCACACAGTCGTGTATAGGGCCCGCGTGTACACGGGTTCAATATTACCAACCTGCGTATATGTCGTGAGGAAATTTTTGACAAAAGTTCAACGGTGAAACATCAATCAAAAATCTTAAAACCTGTCACAATCAATTGCAAGCTAAGTATAAGAGTTACCTGGAGGTTTTTGACAAATTTGAACGGTTGAATCTAGATGTGGGAAGTTTGCTCCTTTTGCTCCAAATCCTTTGCTCTCAAACTCAAATGGTAAAAATGGTGAGTCCAAAATGATTTTTATAAGTTTTGAAAATGCAAAAATTTTTCAAAATTTTATTTTGTTTGGCCTCATGTGACTTTTAACTTGGGAGCTTGGAATGTCGAGAATGGTTTGTTTTTCAGGACATTTTGGCCGTTTTTCAATTTCGGGGCGGTTCCATGACTGCCGACCCGTCATGGTAGGTATCATTTTCTCACTGGCATATAGGTTAGGGACACCATTTTTTCCATTGCATTATGCATACTAGCCTCCATTTATTGATACATCTGCCATAAGGTTGATCCCATTGTGTTATGGTTCGTAAGCCATTTTCACTCGCCGATTATTTAAATCATGACACGATGGTAGAGCCATCCTTTACATGGGCATCATAGTTAGCACCTCACTAACATTTGTTGCCCATGCTGCTCTATTGAGTAGGCTTAGGAGTCCTCTGTAGTCCCGCCATGACTTATGCGTTGAAGACTCATTCCTCTTAGCTTCTCCGCTTTGTTTTGGCCTTATACCCTAGAGGGTCCTTTGTGTTGAGTTGTACTACTGTATTGCATGTTGACCACTTGCACCTTTTGGCCTAGAGCTAGCTTCACTTGGACTCGTGTTTAAGCCAACTTTTGACCATGACGACTGAAAAATCAACCTTGCATACCTTTGACTTCTCCAGCTTGACACACCTTGACCCGTGGAAGGAACACACCTTTGAGTGTCACTGACCAGTTTTCACCTCCCTGCATTGAGCATAGGAACGTTCCATTCCCAGGAACTAGACCATTTGTTTCACCGACACTCGTTCTTTCCACTGTACCATAGCATTCTTTTATTCTTTTTCCGGCTTAACAGAAAAAGACAAAAAATTAAATATTCCAAAAAGAGCGGAACGGGACAGTATTTCCATTTATTGTTGGCAGCTAGAGTCAGTCATGTCGCCCTTGAACAAAGCACTCAAAACAAAGTCTCCTTCGCATGGGTGGGATTTAGTTTGACTTAGGTATGCCATAACCTTGTTATTGAGTCAGTTCTCCCCCAATTGGTTATCTCTTCCAATCATATGGAGGGTTCGTTCGTGCCTCCTGCATGGCGAACTTATACAGAGTCATCATATGCTGCCACATAGTCACATTCAGTCATGCTTTTGTTCAAGGGAAGTTAGCCTGAGTCGGCCTCTCTGCGGTGTCTCTTGACTCATTTTTCAGTCGGCCATCCCTGGTTGTCAGTGTCATGTCTATCATCACATTAGTTATATTGGTCCTTTACTCGTGCGGGTTTGAGAAGGTCCCCATTGACTTCTTGCTGGCGGGTCTTGTCCTTATCGACGATGACACCTTGCTCTGAGGACAGGCCTAGAGCTGCACCCTGGCCCTCTTTTCATTATTGATAGGTCACCTTGTGCTCAGCATCGATCAGTATCATGGGTCTTTGACTGAGTGGTTTCCCTTGTGTTCGACATCAGCTTACATTATCACACATTGGGATTCGTGCAGTACCTTGGTTTCCATTTGACCCTATTGGTGGATACCTCGCCTCTGTGTCAGCTTTCATTATTGGTTGGTTCAGAGGGTTTCTGTCGTGTGCTAGCCACATCTTGTGTACACCGGAAATGTACTTCGGTTGGGTTACTACATCTTTCTCGTCCGATTCCTTCCACATTATTGGCCTACGGGTTACACTCGCGCTAGATTGATGAAGGATGCCTTAATGCCTTCCTTCTAGCGGATCTTTCCCTATCGACTCCGACTCATTGCTCTGGGGCAAAGATCTAGAGTCCATTTGGCAGTACCTTGGGGTTTACAGTCATTAGTGGCAGATCCTTCGCTATCGATAGTGGTAAATCATCATTGTCTCCTGATTGATAGATTCTTACAAGTGTTCGACTCCAGCTCATCTATTCACACTTGTTAGATTGTACTGGGTACCTTGACGCTCATTATCATTATCGGCGAGTAGTCTCGCGTTTGTTAACGGTATACATCAATGACTGGTAATCAAATGGTTTCTCACATGGTCGACTTCATATCATTTATTCCCATGGTGTAGAAATGTACCGCGGCGATTGGTGAAGACCTCAAGTTGTATCAGCATTCATTAGTTCACTTGACAGTTGCTCCTGTTGCTGCTAGTTGATACCACTCCACTTTGTATGTTGCAGTCAGTCATGGTGACACTCTATATGCTAGCACCTGAGTTTGCAGTGTAGTACCATCCTATTCCATCATGTTTAGTTGGTACCTTTTGGGATCAATCTTTGATATCAGTGATCCGTTACATCTTTCAGCATCATTGACAGTCTTATATGTGATATTCAGACATGTACTTGTTTATTATGATCAGATGATCCATTATGTATCTTTCAGTCATTTATACTTGTATACTTAGTGGATCCGCTTGTACTTGATATGCAGACATGCTTTACTTTTTCTGAGCATGGGTATGCCCGCCTCAGACAGTGTTTCTTTCTTATCTCCTTTGGTGGCTTGGCAGGCTGAATTCTGGTGAAGTCCTCCTCGGTTTTTGACAGACTTCCTTTCCATGTACTCGCATAATATATTTCGGCCATCATGTACCCCTTTTGACCTCATATATTAGGGGGCATCTGTTATAGCTCCAAATCTCACTCTTATGGTTTGTGATGCTGTACTCATGGCCTAGGGCAACCCCTCCTTCCAGACCTAGTCCTAAAATTTAAAAAACAGTGTTTTATCCCTTATACGGGACATTACCCTGAGTTAAACGCGTGTATACGCGGGTCTATGTATATCCAACCCGCGTATATGTATTAAAACACTTAAAAAAATATAAAATTCCTTATTTTCACGCGTAGATTGTGGGTTTTACCTATTAATCACCTGTTAGTGCCTGTGGCCCAACTGTTCCCAACCAACTCCCAACTAAAAAACTACTTTGGGAGAGGTATAAAAAGACCTCAAAGGGAAGGCCTAAAGGAGGAGAGAAGAGAGAGAAAGGTTATTATGCTGAGATTTTTCCCCTGACCAGGTCTGAAGTCCCTTGTGCATTCTGCACTTCCGCCATTTGTCCAGGAAACCTTTGTTTCCTTGTGTGTTGATGTTTGTTGGGTTGTGTTATATTCTTTCCACGTAGTTAATAGGGGGTTTGAAGGGCACCCGTAACCCCACTTTATGTGGTCCGGGGCAGCGCCCCGGAAAATTTTGGTTTTGGACCATATCTTAGGTTCGACGAACCCACCTATGGTTTTGTGCATGATTTTCGCACATGTTTTTTGGACGCGATGGTTTTCGGTCCATGGTATTGGACGCGATGGTTTTCGGTCCATGGTATTGGATGCTTCGGCATGTATAAATATGTATTGTAACATTGAAAGGAACATAATGAAAAATCAAGCTGGTAGTCCCAGTTTTGGGATCCAGGGAAAAATCTCTGTGCATATGTGTTTTATGGGTTATGCTCTCACATTGTTTATTTTCTTTGTTTAAGAATTTGTATGTAGGTAATTTCTGTAGAGGGTTAAAACCTACATTTGGTATCGGAGCTATTTTGGCTTCAAGGGGACACCTTTGTTGCTGAGGGGTTTCGCTCAGGCCTGTGGTAGACCCTGTTCAGTGGGAGATCTGCGAGATCGATTCTGGTGGTGAAAGAAGATGGCGAGCAGTGGAAAGATAGAGATTGAGAAGTTCAATGGTCAGAATTTTGAGTTGTGGAAGCTCAAGATGGAGGATCTGTTGGTGGATAAAGATCAGTGGATCGCGGTAGATCCGGGTACTAAACCATCAGGAGTGACCGATGAAGAATGGAAGAAGTTGGATCGGAAGGCAAAGAGCACAATACGATTGTGTGTCTCGGATTCAGTATTGCTGAATGTATCAGGGGAAGCTACAACAAAGGCTTTGTGGGTCAAGTTAGGGACTTTGTACCAATCTAAGTCTCTGGTGAATAAACTGTTCCTGCGGAAAAAGTTGTATAACCTGAGGATGAAAGATGGAGACTCAGTGACAGAGCATCTGAATGCGTTTAATACTGTGGTAAGTCAGTTATTATCTGTTGATATTAAAATTTCAGATGAATATAAGTGCATCAGTCTGTTGTGTTCTCTACCAGATTCGTGGGATAGTCTGGTTATTGCAATAGGTAGTAATGCAACTGCTTTGCAGTTTGATGAAATAGTCTCAGCCTTGCTAACGGAGGAGATGAGACGGAAAAATATGGACAACCAGAATGGTGATGCCTTGTCTGTACGAGGACGGTCCCAGAACAGAAACAAAAATAAGTCATCGAGTGGGAGATCTAAATCTAGAGGGAGATCTAAATCTCCAGGAAAACCTACAAAGGTGGTGTGCTGGAAATGCGGAAAGGAAGGGCACTTCAGAAGGGATTGTAAATCTAAAGCTCCTGATAAAGGAAAGGGATCTAATGATGCTCCTTCTGCAGAGGCGAAAACCACCTCAGATGAAGGTGGGGATGTGTACTTGGCTTCTTCAAGTACACATGTAGATCATGAGGCATGGTTGATTGACTCAGGTGCATCCTTTCACTTCACTCCCCATAGAGAGTGGTTCTGAGAGTATGAGAAATACGATGGTGGTGATGTCTTCTTAGGAGATGATAGGAAGGCTAGAATCATTGGTCGGGGAAAAGTAAAGTTGAAGTTGCAAGGTGGAAGGGTTAGAACACTTCCGGGTGTTCTACATATTCCTGCATTGGCCAGAAATCTGATTTCTGTAAGCAAGTTGGATGATGCAGGTGTAAAGACGGTGTTCGAGAAAGATACCTACAAGATGGTTCGAGGAGCACTGATATTAATGCGGGGAGTTCGGATTGGAACTCTGTAAAAGCTGCAAGGTAGCACTGTTGTTGATGGGTGCAATAGTTCTATGGTTCCTGGAAATGGAGTAGAGAATCTAGTGGTCTCTGGAGAGAAGACCATGTTGTGGCATCAAAGGCTTGGACATATTGCAGAGAAGGGCCTTCAAATACTTCATGGTAAAGGTATGGTAGAAGGTATGAATAATAGCTCTCTGGATTTTGATTTCTGTGAAAATTGTGTATATGGGAAGCCGAATCGGGTGAGTTTCCCCTCTGGTGGCAGGAGGATGAAACATATATTAGAGCTTGTGCACAGTGATGTGTTTGGACCTGTGAAGGTTCCATCACTGGGTAAGTCTATGTACTATGTATCATTCATAGATGACTTCTCAAGGAATACATGGATATATTTTCTTAAGAAGAAATCTGAAGTCTTTGACAGGTTTAAAGAATTTAAGGCTCTGGTGGAAAATTAGACAGAGAAGAAGATAAAGGTGCTGAGGACAGATAATGGTGGAGAATTTTGCAGCAAGGAATTTGAAGAATTTTGTAAGAAGTGTGGTATAGCATGGTAGAAGACTACTCCATATACACCTTAGCAAAATGGAGTCACAGAAAGAATGAACAAGACATTGATGGAAAGGGCAAGAAGCATGCTCAGTGGTGCCGGGTTAGGACAGGAATTCTGGGCAGAGGCAGTGGATACTACATGTTACTTGATCAACAGATCACCTTCATCAGCGTTGGAGGATAAGACTCCACAAGAAGTATGGACTGGCAAGAAACCCTCTCTTTCACATCTAAGGGTATTTGGATGTGATGCATATGTACAGTTCCAAAGGAGAAACGAACCAAGCTGGATAGTAAATCTGAAAAGTGCATCTTTATTAGGTATAAGGATGGTTTAAAGGGTTATAAGCTTTGGAACCCAGTCACACGGAAGGTTGTGTACAGCTGAGATGTGTTGTTCAGAGAGGTAAAAGATGTTATTCAACATGAAGTCCAACCAAAGGAACCTGAGAAGATAGAGCTTGAGCCAAAGGAGGAAGAATCAGACTCTACAGCACAGGAGGAATCAGAAGATGAAGAGCCACAAACTCCGGCTATGAGAAGATCAGTTCGAGAAAGAAGGTAGCCAGAAAGGTATAGTCCATCTGCTTTCAGTTCAAATTTTGCTTTGTCTGTTACTGATAATGATCCCAGAACTGTGAAGGAAGCAGTGGATTTAGAGGATGGAAAACTCTGGAAAGAGGCCATGGTCGATGAAATGGCATCTTTGCACAAAAATGAGGCTTGGGATCTGGTGGAGTTGCCGGCTGGAAGGAACCCCATTGGCAGCAAATGGGTGTTCAAGAAGAAGACAAATGCAGAAGGAAAGGTGGAGAAATACAAAGCTCGGTTAGTAGCAAAAGGTTATTCCCAGGTGTCGGGAATTGATTTTGGTGATATTTTTTCTCCTCTTGCCAAGGTAACTTCTATTAGATTACTTTTATCTATTGCTACTGCTTTTGATTTTGAGGTAGAACAGATGGATGTGAAGACGACATGTCTTCACGGGGATTTGGAACAGGAAATCTACATGAAGCAACCTGAAGGCTTTGCAGTGAAGGGTAGGAAAGAACTGGTATGCAAGTTAAAGAAGTCTCCGTATGGGTTAAAACAATCACCAAGGATGTGGTATCAGAAATTTGATACATTTATACGGGGACTTGGCTTCACCAGAAGCAAAGCAGATCATTATGTGTATTTTAAATTAATTGGTGACCGTATTATTTATCTGGTCTTGTATGTGGATGATATGTTGCTAGTTGGAAATGACAAAGGAATTATCCAGGATTTGAAGACCCAATTGTCCTCCAAATTCGACGTGAAATATCTTGGTGCTGCAAACTATATTTTGGGCATGGAAATTAAAAGAGATCAGTCAAAGAGGAAGCTCTGGTTAAACCAGAGGAAGTATGTCGAGACAATACTCCAGAGGTTTAATATGCAGGATAGTAAACCGGTGAAGGTTCCTATTCCTGTAGGTGTGAGGTTATCTGCTGAACAGTGTCCCAAGACACAAGAAGAGGAAGAGGACATGTCCCGTGTTCCATATGCAAGTGCAGTGGGTAGCTTGATGTATGCAATGGTCTATACTAGACCATACATTGCACATGCAGTGGGAGTATTGAGCAGGTTTATGTCAAAACCCGGGAAGGAGCACTGGATAGCAGTGAAGTGGGTTTTCAGGTATTTGAGTGGCACTAGTGATTATGGTTTGTGCAACCAAGGAAGACCAGGATTGGACAGCGTTTTGGATATTCATGGCTTTTTTGATGCAGACTGGGCTGGAGATCTGGATCAGAGAAGATCTACAAGTGGGTATGTGTTTAACCTATTTGGAGGTGCAGTCAGTTGGATGAGTAAGAAACAATCTGTAGTGGCACTATCAAATACAGAGGCAGAATACATGGCAGCCACTCATGCAAGAAAGGAAGCAGTTTGGTTGCAGAGATTGTGTTCAAGTATGGGGTTAGTACAGGGAGCTATAAGAATAGACTGTGACAGCCAAAGTGCAATTTTCTTGGCAAAGAACCCTGCTTATCATTCAAAGACAAAGCACATTGATGTTCAATATCACTTTGTAAGGGATATGATAGAAGACAGAAAGGTGTTGCTGGTAAAGGTGGACACTTTGAAGAATACTGCAGATGCATTGACAAAATCTGTGAGCTCTGAGAATTTCTCTTGGTGTAGAGAAGCAATGGGAATCTCAGGGCTGAAAAATGACTAAGCTCTCCTGTGGCCCCATGTGGAAAGAAAACAACAAGTGGGAGATTGTTGGGTTGTGTTATATTCTTTCCACGTAGTTAATAGGGGGTTTGAAGGGCACCCGTAAACCCACTTTATGGGGTCCGGGGTAGCGCCCCAAAAATTTTTGGTTTTGGACCATATGTCAGGTTGGGCGGACCCACCTATGGTTTTGTGCATGATTTTTGCACATGTTTTTTGGACGCGATGGTTTTTGGTCCATGGTATTGGACGCGATGTTTTTCGGTCCATGGTATTGGATGCCTCGTCATGTATAAATATGTATTGTAACATTGAAAGGAACATAATGAAAAATCAAGCTGGTAGTCCCAGTTTTGGGATCCAGGGAAAAATCTTTGTGCATGTGTTTTATGGGTTATGCTCTCACATTGTTTATTTTCTTTGTTTAAGAATTCGTATGTAGGTAATTTCTGTACAGGGTTAAAACCTACAATGTTCATCCACCATTTATGACATCATGGAGAGATTCATGGAAGGAGTTTTTTAAAGGCTTGAGGCTGGAATGGATCCGGAAGGAAGCTTTGCTTGGAACCTGCTGAAGGTGATTCAAGTGAAAATATTCCTTTTTTATGTACTTTATTTGTCTATAATAAACGAAACACATGTCTTGGTTCCCAAAATGAATCTTCTTTATGTTAATGATATTCATGTTTAGAATTTATATGTAAATGGTTATTTGGATTTCATAACTAACTACCTTTATTTATAACATGAAGATGGTTTCTTTAGAAGTTTTTGTCCATATAGTGTTGTGTTCTTTGAATTGGTTGTTTTGCAGGACAAAAGAGAAGAAGGGAACTCCAAGAAGGGTTTGGACCCTAAAGGTCTTCTCAAATGTAGGACCTAAGGTACGTACCCTTTACAATAGAATTTGCTTATAATAGCATAATTGATGTGTGAATGTGTGTTTCTTTGAACAGACAACTTTCAATCTGCTAGGGTTTCAACCCAAAAAGCCCTAGGGGAACATTTCCCTCCATCAACTATTATATCAGATTCCATCCAGTATTAATAGATGAGTTCCAAATATTTCTATGGGATACCTGTGATATGTATGTTTAGCATATTTTTTTCTTTGTGATCAACTGTATGAATGTTTTGTGTGCTCATAAACCATTTTCGTGTATGTTGTATGGTAATTTTCAAGTTGATAGGCACAATACATGTTTTCTCATGCTCTATTTGGGAAAGTTATCATAATTTGTACATTTCTCTTTAGTTTAAGAAGAATATATCTCATATGCTCTTACTAACTCCCCATCACTATGAAACCATCTCATCAAACCACATTTTAAGTGCTAAATCTACTACCTATGTTTTCCCCATTGGATGTCTACAATCATATCTCATTTTCCCTAACCTAGCCTCTTTGACCTAATACCCTCATCTAGCATAACCCCACCAAAGAAAATCAAAACAAACCCTACACTTTATACCTAGCCCAAAATCCTAATATACCCAGCCCTCTTGGCTATGGTCCTATGGAGAGAGCCCTCTCCGGCCTAGTAGTGCTAGCTACGAAGTCAAAAGATTGGTCTATGGTTACCTCAGCTAGACTCTTCCTCAGCCTTGGAGATCTAGAGGAGCGATAACATACTGGCACCATCGCTGGGGAGAGAAAGCTCTATCTTCCCCAGGAAATAACGACAATGATATAGATCTACTTTTTTATGGTGAAAAACATCTAGACATATAGGAGGTCTGTACCATTTAGCTTGCGACTCCATTGACTGAAAGATCTAGAAAATCAACACTTCATGGTGACTCCACTACATTAATATCAGTAGCTTGAGGAAATTTCAAGATGGGGTCTATTGCAAGATTGTATGCTCCATTGAAAAGATATCACATTCTAGGTTTCCCAAATAAAATTCCTAACGTAAATTGGAAAAGAAATTTTCCTAAGTTCAAAGATGTGAAAGGTTATGATGTTTCTCTTCATCTGATGATATTTCACATGCATGTGCATAGGTTAAAGATTGGTTTTCCTAAATACTGCTTGATGAAGATATTCATGGCTACTTTGGAAGGTGAAGCCCAATTTGGCTATGAAGGTCTGCCACCTGCTTGTATTTGTTTTTAAAGGACTTTCATACCATGTTTTTTGAAAGGTATAAATAACATTGTCCATCCTTAATATTAGTTCAAAACTGCTGTAAACATGTTAATAGTTTTATTGAAAATATTGAGAATATTTATGGAGATGATGAATTCATGGATGATGAGATCATGGAAGCCCTATATGAAAATCCATTTTAGCACCATAAATAAATCCTAGGGGATACTTGTCAAGATGCCTAGAAAAGTTCACAGTAGGCTGAAAATATTTGTACAGTTGAAAATGTTGGAACACAAGGTCTTATTTCATATCTGCTTGTAGCAAAATATGGTATGAAGGAAAATCAAGTTCCAATTTCAAATTGTGATAAGGTCAAGATAGCTATTCTCAATCTAGATTTAGATTGTGATGATGAAGAGTATGCTTTTCTAGATCCCAGGAAGGAGAGCTCTATTATTGAGATCACCTTGAATGAAGAAAAAAAAAGTTATCAACTTAAGTTTTCTCAACCCATCAAAGAAAAGTCTTCAAAAGGAGGTAATCCAATCCCTTTACGAAAAATAAGATGAGATATTTGTTCAAGTGAGTGAAAAATCTTCCTTGGATGACTCTGTGGTAAATGATAGAAATTTTAGTTTTGGGTTTCAAGGACAATTTGAAGAAGCTAGTCACTTTGATACACAAGACCATATTCAACATCCTTGTGAATCTTTAGGAGAGAAAGAATGCAATTACTATTTTAACAAAAGAAAACAAAAAGTATTATCTCCTCTCTTTGAAGATGAGATAGATCAACTCCTAAAAGGTCATGTTACAACCCAAGCTAATGCAAGTTTGTGTGTTCACATAGTCAAGAAGGTGTTAGTGAAACTTATTCCACTTTTGAAAATTAGGACAATCTTGAAATTAGATTTATAGATCAGCTAGAAGATATTGTTTTATTTCATGAAGATGATAGGGCTATCATGTTTGATAATCTTGATGAATGTTTTATATTTAATATTGACTTAGACTTTGAATTTGAGGAGTATGAGCTTGAGAGAGATAGTATGCCAGAAATCGAGTCATAATTTCTCATGCTCAATGAATTTACAACCAACACACAAATAGTAAAAGGTTATACTTCCCTATGCCTTCCTATCAATTAATAACCAACTGTTCTTTTAGATCACAATGAAGGGAGTACTTGTATTTTTGTTGCTAGATCTCAAGACAAGGTAATGCTTCAGGGTTTTCAAGATCCCTTCGACAGCCTTTTGCAAGCATTGGAGAAGACGAATGTTGTTTTGTTTATCAAAATAAATCTTGGTTTCAATTTTCATTTTGAGTTTCCTACATATACATCATTCTTCTTGCTTGAGGAAGGTGACAGCTGAATTTCCGTGAGTAGCCATCTACTGGATTGGTTACATTGGAAGGATCACTTCACATGATTGCACATATTTCTTTAGTAGGTAGGTGGTTCTTATCGAGACTTCAAGCCCTAAAATCTCATTGGTCTACTACCATTAGTAAGATTTGTAAGTACTTGTGGTAGTTAAGTAAGTCAGTATTGAGTCATTTTTTAATCAGTTTTTAGTTCGTCACAAGTTAGTTTGTCTCATTTGAGTTGTCAGTGTTTAGTCATGCATTTCAGTTTAAGTTTTCGACTATATTGACCCACATTGTTGGGCAGTTGGTCTACGATGTTCTTGACACCTCGAATGAGCTGCCATCCCCAATAAGGTCCATGTTAGTGTCAATATTTGCATACAACCATCACTGATAAAAAATCCCCTTTTCATATCATAGTAGGGTACCATTCTAAAATTCTTGTCATTCCACTTGGTCATCATGCAAAAATTTGGTCACTGAAGGTTGAATTAGGGTTTCCTTCAGTCCGTTTACAAATTTACCCCTTGTTGGCACATTTCAACCTTACTGAGTATCCATTGTCCATAAATTTAATGACATCATGCCATCACATCAGTAATGTCATCTTGAAATTCAATCCTTCATGGTCTCATTAGCTCTTTTAGGGTTTTTCAAGGTTTCATTAGGTCATTAGGGTTTCGAAGGTTCCAATAAAACTCTATTTCATTTCATAAGACCGGCAAGTAAAGGGTGATCAAATAACATCTCTTCATGATGTGAAGATGATATGTAAAGGGAAATACTTATTTCATCATGTAATTTTGTGTTCACTATATGTCATAAGTATTGTTCCTAAGTTGTCAACTCAATCTCTATATGCCAACTTGATTAAAGCAAAGTCAAATTCAAAGAGTTCTGAAAGACCATCAAAAGATCAATTTGTTAGAGGAAATAGTCAAGTGAAAGGGTAATGTTTCAAAACGTTAAGTGAATTCCAAAGGGAGTTGTCTTTTCCCAAGGATGCCTAAATCATCATTTTCCACAAGCATTAAACCCTAATTTCCTCTCCCACTGAGCTAAGGTTGGCTATGGAATCAGATACATCTAAGTCGAGGAGGCATAAGGGAGGTCATCTCAACAAGTATGAGGACATTGCAACTCATAAAAATCATGTCTCCATCATTTTTAAAGAGGCCTTTATAAGACACAAATCATTTTCCACACTTAGGGCTAGTGTGTTGTGAAACCAGCTCACAAAAAGATAGAAAATATAGATGAACGCCTTAGAAATAAGCCTCTTCAAGTGGGCAACCTCCTTTACATTACACAAATGAAAAATTCTTGGATGATTCAAATGAAAAAACCTCCTTTTTATATATAGGACTCTAAGGGGTTCAATATAACCAAGCTGGCCTAACAATAATAATATAAAGGCACAAAAATAACAATAGAGGGGTTCTATGGGGCACAATAATAATAATATGGCGACAATAGGGGCATAACAATAACAATAAGGGATACAACGACAATAGTAATGGGGGAATCACTAGTATTATAGGGACCTAACATGCCCCTCTCCTTCAAAAAAGTGTTGTCCTCAATGCTTGATTAGTTCTAGATGCTTCTGTACAAAATTCACATCCTACCATGTGGAATCTTCAACGGGTAAGTTCTTCCACTTGATGAGATACTTTGAAATTGATCGATTTCATAGCTGTCGAGTTCTTGTTTCTTTGACTGCTTCAGGTTCCAATATGATTTTTCCTTCCTCATCAAGTTATGGTAATATTGTTTGAAGTAGAATCTTGTTACATATAACCTTCTTTAAGCACAAAACATGGACAACTGGGTGCACTCGGGAAGCTACAACAAGCTCCAATTTGTATGCCATAATACCTATCTTTTGCAACACCTTGTATGGACCATAATACTTTGGTGATAATTTATTATCCTTCTTAGCTTGCTTGAGGGACATTTGTTTATATGGTTGTAGCTGTAGGAATACCCAATCACTTACATCAAAACTTATTTCACTGTGACGTTGATCTACCTGTGGTTTCATTCTATTTTACACCACGATGAGGTTATCATTTAAGAGTTGGAAAAATTGTTGCTAATGCTCAATGTGATCTTCCACTACTTGAACCTTAGAATTTTCTCTTAAATATGATGTGATGGATGGTGGATGATATGCATAAAGTGCCATAAATGGGGTCATTTTTGTTGTAGTATGGAAGGAAGTGTTATACCACCATTCAGCTAGAGGCAACCGTTTGACCCATTGTGCCTGTTTATCAAATACAAAGCAAAGAAGATATCCTTCCAAAAATTTGTTTACTATCTCAATTTGCCCATCATATTGAGGATGATAAGATGACCTATGAGCTAATTGAGTACCAAGACAAGAAAATAATTCTGTCCAAAAATTTCTAGTGAAAATGGGATCTCTGTCACTTACAATAATCTTTGGGTTTCCATGCAGCTTTTGACTTGTTTCCGTAAATGCAATAGAAACTGTACTCACTTTAAATGGATGAGATAATGCACAAAAATGTTCATAATTGGTAATTCTGTCAACTACCACAATGATAACACTCTTTCCTTCAGACTTGGATAAACCTATGATAAAATCCAATAAAACCTCCTCCCAAAGTTGGCTTGGAATGGATAAAGGTTTTAATAGTCTCGGGGTCTTAATTGTTTCAACTTTATTTTGTTGGCAAACTAAACATTCAACCACAAACTTTTGAATATACGATTAAGGCCATCCCAAAAGAAATCCTTCTTAACCTTGTGGTAGGCCTTTACAAATCCTGAGTGCCCTCCTAAGGGAGAGGTGTGCAATTCCTTAAGAATCTTTTGTTTGAGTTGGGAATTCTTACATAGGTATAACTGATCCTTGTACCATAACGAATCATTTTTCTAGATAAATGCTTCAGATGTACTGGGATCTTGTTGTATCTTTTGAATGAGTTCCCACACTTCCTCATTATTATTGCATTCATGCCTTACTTCATTTATCCAATCTGGTTGGATAATAGAAATGGCACAAAGAAATGCTTCCACATCCTCATCCTTTCTTGAGAGTGCATCTACCACAACATTTTTCTTCCCTATTTTGTAGATGATTTCAAAGTCATAACCCAAGATCTTTGTGACCCATTTTTGTTTCTCTTTTGAAGATAATATTTGTTCTAGAAAGTACTTAACACTATCATGATATGTTTTTATCTTGAAGTGTCTTCCCATTAGGTAGGGTCGCCATTTCTTAAGTGCATGTAGTATTTCCAACATTTGCTTCTCATAAATAGCTTGTGTAAATACTTTCCTTTGATTGGACGACTTTCGAAAGAAATGGGTCTTTCTTCCTACATTAAAATAGCACGAATTCCATTTCCTAAGGCATCAGATTCCATAATAAAGGCTTTTGTGAAGTCCGGTGTAGCTAAGACTGGTGCTTGGCACATTACCTTTTTAAGATGTTTAAAGGCCATCGTTTCTTTTGGAGTCCATGAAAATGCATCTTTCTTCAATAGTTTTTTTAGAGGTGCTGCTATCCTCCCATAATTCTTAACAAACTTGTGATAATACCCTGTCAACCTGAGAAATCCTCGTAGATGCTATATGGATGTGGGGATTTTCCATTCCTTAAAGGTTTTAATTTTGCTAGGGTCTACCTTAACACCTTCATGAGATACAACATGACCCAAATATTCCACCTGTTGTACTCCAAAAAAAATTTTGGAGATTTTTGCATATAATTGTTTCTCCTCCAATAGTTTGAGCACCATGTCAACATGTTGGAAATGATCCTTCCAGGACTTGTTGTAGATTAGTATATCATCAAAAAATACTAACACAAATTTTCTAAGGAAGGGTTTGAAAATGGAATTCATCAAACCTTGAAATTTCGAAGGTGCATTAGTAAGGCCAAAATGCATGACCAAAAATTCATAATGACCCTCATGAGTTCTAAATGTTGTTTTTGGAATGTCTTCAATCTTCATTCTGATTTGATGATATCCTGAATGAAGATCCAACTTGGTGAACTAAATTGAACCATGCAATTCATCCAATAATTCATCAATGATAGGAATGGGAAATTTATATTTAATAGTGAGCTCGTTGAGCTCCCTATAATCTAGACACATGTGCCATGATGCATCCTTGTGAACCAATACTACTAGAGTAGAGAAATAACTTTGACTAGGTTGAATTATACCAACCTCTAATATTTCTACAACCATACGTTCGATTTCACTCTTTTGGACATAATGATATTTCTAAGGCCTAATTTTTGGAGGAACACTTCTTGGAATCAAAATAATAGAATGATCGTGATCAAGAATAGGTGGGAGGCCTTTGGGAGTCTCAAATACCTTGGAATGATTGTCCAAGACTTTTTCGAGATTTGGAGAAATGGATGGTTTCAATGTGGGAACTTATAGTGAACATAAATGTGAAATTATGCCTCGTTTTTATTTCTTTAGAAGCTTTGTCATTCCGTTAGAGGTGATTATCTTTCCTAGTTTCCCTGCGATACCCCTTAATTCTACATCCTTTCCTTTTGAATATAATTTCATGAATAGTTCTTGAAAATTAAAAGCTATTGTACCCAAGGATTGTAGCCATTGGACTCCTAGTACAACATCAGCACGACCCATTGGAATGGAAAGCATTGGGCTATTCAATACATATTCTCACATGGATAGCTTGATATTATGACACTTTCCTGAGCAATTTATGGTTTCTCCACTTGCAATGATCACTTGAAACTCTGGTGTTGGATATAGGAAGCAATTTAATTCCTTAGCTATCTTACAATGAATAAAATTATGGGTACTTCTTGAATCAATCAACACTATTACCTTTTCCTTCTTGATATGCCCTTCTATATTGATAGTTCAAGGAGTGTAATTCCAGCCAATGCATTACAAGATATGGTCGGATTCATTTCTTCTTTTTCTATGATTTGTTCCTCGTGCATATCTTCTTCTTTTGACATTTCTTGTTCCTTTTCTTCCTCCTCTTCACAATATATGTAAAATAATTTCTTCTCTACACACTTATGACCTTTAGTGTATTTGTTATCACAACTGTAACAAAGCCCTTTTGCTCTTTTTTCTTGCAATTGTTGTGGTGTCAACCTTGTAGGTTGTGGACGGCCAGGGGCAATAACACTTCCATCTTTATGATTGTAAGTGGTAGGATTCCTTGTTACCATAATTTTGATTTCCATTTTTCCTGCCAACCTGAATGCCTTCCCCAATGAATCTGGTTCCCAAAGGTGAACCTCATGTTTTATATTATCTTTTAAAGTCCCTATGAACACATTAATCCTATGCTCCTTTGGAATATCTTTTACCCTTATATTCAATTTTTGGAAGTCCTCAATGTGCTCCATCATTAAACCCTTTTGTTTGAAATTTATCAATTGGCTAAAAAATTTGTTTCTTTTTGTATCGTCATAATGTGCTGTCATTTCATTTGTAAAAATAGCCCAAGTGACAATTTGTTTATGAGAACGAAGCCATCGATACCATAAAAACTGATTTGGTTCCAAATATAAAGTTTCAATCCGTACTTTTTGTGTGTTTTGCACATTATGGAGATCAAAAAATTGCTTCATCTGTATCCGTGTTCCGGGATCCTTGCCATCAAACTTCCTCATATCTATCTTTGGAACATGGTGGTTCTTCAATCCAACGTTAGAGTCTATGAAATCATGATTAACATTTATTTTTTTCTCATCATGATTTTCCATTCCTACCCTTTCACCATTAGTAAACATTTCTTGTAGAAACTTTATCAAATTTGTCTTCGAATTTGTCTACAAATCTTCCATGCATTTCTTGAAATCATCCATCTCAGCTTCCATGCCATCCATCTTAGCTTCCACACCGTCCATCTTAGCTTCCATGCCGTCCATCTTATCTTCCACGTCATTCATCTTAGCTTCTACGCCTTTCTTGAAACCATCCATATTATCTTGTATTCCTTTCGTTAAACCATCCATATTAGCTTATACTTCTTTCTTTAAAACATCCATCTTATTTTTTGTTAACTTTTGTGTGAGTGAAATTTGTTGCACTTGGTCTCATAATTTTGATATATCATGTTGCATTTCTTCCTCTTCTTCATGAGTCATGCAAGATATTTCAGGTTGCTTACTAGGTGTTTCCATTTTCTTTCTTTGGGGCATCAGTTATCGATAATAATGCTTCACTATTCCCTTTGAATTCCTTCAAACTAATTTTTCAAACCAAGCTTATGCAAAAATTAAAAGAAAACTACACACCGCTTTTCACTTTGTAGGAGCTCGATATTGAATCTGATGTATCTCTGTAATTTTGGATCTCCTAAGTCTGAAATTGCTTACTGTGGTAATCCTTTGAGTAGTCTTTCTGACGCCACAAGTCTAATCAAGATTGGATTCTCCAATGAAGAGTTATGCCAAAATCTTCCATGATGACCTAAGTATAGACTGGTTCAATAGAGCGAACTAGTACGACGTGTCGTGGGTCAATGTTTCAACCTTAGGTTCTGAAAATGATACCTAAAAAAACTATAGTCTGTCCTATTTCTGTAACTTCTTACTGAAATTCAATGTTATGCTCAGAGCGAAATTTACGACGATTTTCCCAAGGTGACCTGTTTGGAATGTAATTTGGGGATCTGCAAAAACCCTAACTTCCGTAGATTATATCTCCGAAAATATAGCGAGAGAGGATCTAAAAGTTAGACTAGAGGTTTAGCGTGATTTCGTCGCAAATCACTTTTTGTTTTAGCTTCTGAAATGTTACAGAAAAAGGTTATAGTGACAATGTCATGATCACCTGTTTGGAGCAACGAAACCCTAGAATCCAAAGCTCTTATACTAAATGTCATAAAACCAACTCACAAAATGATAGAAAAAATAAATGAATTCCTTATAGAAAAGCCTCTTCTAGGGGGAAACCTCCTTTACATTACACAAATGAACAATTCTTGGATGATTCAAATGACAAAACCTCCTTTCTATATATAGGAGTCTAAGGGGCCCAATATAACCAAGCTAACCTAATAATAATAAGATAAAGGCACCAAAATAACAATACAGGGATTCTATGGGGCACAATAATAAAAATATGGGGACAATAGGGGCACAAAAATAACAATAAGGGATACAATGACAATAGTAATGGGGGAATCACTAGTATTATAGGGACCTAACACAATGTTTCTTCAAACTTTGTTTCAGACCAAACAAGGATGAATTTGGGAAAAGTGAGACAGGTTTTTTTCCATCATAAGCTAAGGATGAAAAACATCCTTCATGTCTTACCCATGTGTCATGGTTTTGGAGAAATGTCAAAAATACATTTCCTACAAGAGAGTTGCTTCACTTTTGGAGTGACCTTGGGAAAATCAAATTTGTTCTATTTGGAGTGTCCACATTACTTATTTGATGATTCCAACCATAACTAAATAGACATAAATCTCCAATGAGATATCTTGAGCTCAATTTGGAGTTGTAGAAGACCTCCAAACATTTCCTTAAAGGTCACACTTCATTTTTCCACCCTCATTCTACACGTTTTGACCAGTATTCGGAGAATTGATTTTTGAGGGGCTATAATTGATCATTTTTAGTGCTTGATAGGACCATTGAGTAGCCAAGAGATAGATATTTCCAACGTGCTATCATGGGTACAATTGGGACTTTTGGAAGGCATTCAAAAGCTGATTTGAAGTCGGTGTTGTGCACTTCCTTCGGGCACTACGCCCTTGCCCAGAAATTAGCAGCACAATTAAATGCGTAGCGCACTAGACGTTGCACACTTTCTTGGGGAAATTTTTGGAGAAATGGAGACCACGACTGGATGGAGAATGAAAAATACATCTAAGAGGACCATGTTTCTAGCCTTGGTTTACAAAACTGGCAGGTGAAAATGGAAAAAAAACTAGTAGAAAATAACATTTCTTCCCTCTTTTCAAGCTAGGCCCTACACACTTGACCATTCTTGGGAGAATGACATTTCAAATGGTCAAATCAAGCCCATTTTGGAAACTAAAGGAAGATTTGGAAATTAGATAGGATAATATTTCCCATGAGCTATCTTGGGCTCAATTTGGACACCGGGAAGGTAGTCAAAAGCAGTCTGCAAGATGGAGGGCACACATGACACTAAGAGAACACATTTGATAGAAAAATGGCACACTTGACAAATTTCCCTGATTTTTCACTATTTTTCTCTAGTTTTGATTTTCACCTATGGAAATCAACCTTTTATTGATGTAATTGATATTGTAAATGTAATTATGGTATTTTACTATTACCTAGGGGTAAATACATTAGATAAATAAAATCCACCATGTGTAATGAATCAGTTTTGATGTAACTAGGGATGAGTCATTTTGACCACCCTACACTCTAGCTATCAGTTCAAATTTTGGTGGAACTGCTCCTGCTATCATCGATTCGACCCTTGAGGTTGGGATGTGTTTGTTTTGATGTCTATATCTTCCCTTTCATCACTCTTTTAAGAGGTTGGACTCGGTTGGATGTTGTACTAGTGATCATAGACACTATTGTATCAGATTTTTCCCAATATTAATAGATGAGTTGCAACTATTTCTTTGGGATACCTATGGTATGGATGTCTACCATTGTTTATTCTCTGTTATCATTTGTTTAAATGTTTTGTGTGCTCATAAACCATTTTCATGTCTGTTATATGGTAGTTTTCAAGTTGATAGGCAGAATACATGTTTGCTCATGCTTTGTTTTGGGAAAGTTATCTTAATTTATACATTTCTCTTTTGTATAGGAAGAATACATCTCATATGCTCTTCCTAACTCAACATTAGTCTAAAACCATCTCATCAAACCACCTTTTATGTGCTAAAACTAATGCCTACCTTGCCCAATAAGATGTATGCAATCATATCTCATTTGCCCTGACCTAGCCTCTTTGACTTGATACCCTCATCCAACATAACCCCACCAAATCAAATCAAAACAACTCCTGCACTTTATACCTAGCCTAAAACCACAGTCTACCCAATCCTCTTGGTTGTGATCCTTTGGTGAGAGCCCTCTCTAGCCTAGAAGGGCTAGATAGAAAGTCAAAAGATTGGTTTGAGGTTACCTCAATTGGACTCTTTCTCAGCCTTGGAGATCCGATGGAGTGACAACATACTGGTGTCGTCGTCCAAGAGAGAAATTTCTATCATCCCTGGGAAAAAATGACAATGATTTAGATCTAATTGTTTATGGTGAACAACAATTGGACACATAGAGGGGTTGTACCATTCACTTGGCGACTCCAATGACTGAACGATCCAGAAAACCAACACTTCATGGCAACTCCACTGCATTAAGATTAGTAGCTTGAAGAACTTACAAGATGGGATTTGTTGCAAGAAGGTATGCTCCATTGAAAAGAGATCACATTGCAAGTTTCGCTAATAAAATGCCGAAGGTAAATTGGCAAAGCAATTTGCCTATGTTCGAAGATGTGAAAGGTTATGATGTTGCTCTTCATCTGGTGAGATTTCACATGCATGTGCGTAGATTAAAGATTTATTTTCCTGAAGACTAGTCGATGAATATATTCATGGCCACTCTCAAACGTGAAGCCCAATCTTGGAATGAAAGTTTTCCGCCTGCTTGTATTTATTGTTTAAAGTATTTTCATACCAGATTCTTTGATAGGTATAAAGAACCTTGTCCATCCTTAATATTACTTCAGAATTGTTGTAAACATGTTGATAGTTTTATTGAAAATCTTGTGAATGTTTATGGAGATGATGAATTCATTGAGGATGAGATCATTGAAGCCCTATATGAAAATCCATTTCAACAACATAAATAAAGCTTAGAGGATACTTGGCAAGATGCTCAGGAAGGTTCGCAGCAGGCTAAAAAACTTTGTACAGTTGAAAATGACGGAATAAAAGGTCTTATTTTAGGCCTTCTTGCAATAGAAGATGGTATGAAGGAAAATCAAGTTCCAATTTCAGATTGTGGTAAGGTCAAGCTGGCTATTCCAAATATAGATTCAGATTGTGATGATGAAGAGTATATTTTTTTGGATCCCATGAAGGAGAGCTCTATTATTGAGATCACCTTGAATGATGAAAATGATGTTGTCAACCCAAGTGTTCTCATTCCATCACAACAAAGGCTTTAGAATGAAGTAATACTGTCCCTTTATAAAAAACAAGATGAGATCTTTGTTCAAGTAAGTCAAAAATCTTCTTTGGATGACTTTGTGGTAAATGATAGAAATTTCAGTTTTGAGTTTCAAGGACAATCTAAAGAAGCTAGTCACATTGATACACAAGACCATATACATCATCCTTGTGAATGTTTAGGAGGGAAAGAAGACAATTACTGTCTCGCAAAAGAAAACAAAAAGTACTATCTCCTCTCTCTAAAGATGAGATAGATAAACTCCTGAGAAGTCATGTTACAACCCAAGATAATGCAGGTTTGCCATGTTCACATAGTCAAGAAGGTATTAATGAAGCTTCTTCCACTTTTGTAAATGAGGACATTATTGAAATTAGATTTATAGATCAGCTAGAAACTATTGTTTTCTTTCATGAAGATGATAGGGCTGCCATGTTTGATAATATTGACGAATTTTTGTTGTTTAAGAATGACCTAGACTATGAATTTGAGGTGTATGATCCTGAGAGAGACAGTATACTCGAGGTGTAATTTCTCATGCTTGAGGAATTTACAGCCAACACTCAGATAGTAGAATGTTATACTTCCGTATGCCTTCCTATCAATCAACAACCAACTATCCTTTCAGATCATAATGCATGGAGTACTTGTATTTTTGTTGTTGGATCTCAAGACAAGGTAATGCTTTATGTCTTTCATGACCCTTTTGGCAGTATTTTGCAAGCATTGGAGAAGATGAATGTTGTTTTTTTCTATCAACATAAATCTTTGTTTCAGTTTTTGTTGTGGGTTGCCTACATATACATCATTATTCCTGCTTGAGGAAAGTGAGAAATTTTTTTTCGTAAGTAGCCATCTTCTGGATTGGTTACACTGGAAGGATCACTTCGCATGATTGTACATATTTCTTCAGTAGGTAGGTGGTTGTCATCAGGATTTGAAGCCTTCAAATCTCGATGGTCTGCTGCCATTAATAAGTTTTATAGGTACTTGTGTCAGTTAAGTAATTCAGTATTGAGTCATTTTTCAGTCAGTCTTTAGTTCATCACAAGTAGTTTGTATCATTTGAGTTTTCAGATTTTAGCTACCATCCCTAGTAAGGCATATGTTAGTGAAGAAATTCCCACTATAGATCAATAGATTATGCAATATACTAAAGCAAAATACAAGATCTACTTCTACAACAAACTTTGTGAAAGCTTAATCAAATTGAGCAAGATCAATAGAACACATATAACTGATAAGCAGAATTCAATCACACATAACACAGAAGAAATAACCTGGGAAAGCCTCAGCCTAAAACCCCAACTTTGTATTATCATACAAGTGGAAATATAGTCTGGATTACAAAAAGAATCAACTCACAAGCTATCTTTCTCTCTTTGCAATCCCTCTGCTCTCATAAACAGTCAAAGGCTTCTCACGAACCTTCTCCTCTACCCTGTAAGCTTCCTATTTCCTTGTGCAGTTTTTCCAGGGGTCCAGTGCTTCCACAAGTGTGAATTTGCACCTCACACTGCTCACTCGGCTTAAAAATAATTGCACAAAGCTGAAGGAGATAATTCCTTCTACATGGATGAGTTTCCTTTATAGGAAAAAAATGTATCCAACTAATAGTACACTTTCCCTCCTCTGAGCTCAACTGGGGGTCTATCTAAACTGACATGCATGAGTTATTTATGAGAGAATATTCAATTATCTAAAGTGCAGTAGTTATATGCAAAAATGCATTAACTAACTGAACTCACAATTAATTCAACAAATTGTTTGAATTAATCTAACTGGGCTTGACATAGTTAACTCAGCCAACTAATTACAACTCATCCTTATCTCTGTAACTGATTGATAAATTCCTCAATCAATGGAGAAATTGTTGCATGTCCTCACATACACTTCATGTTTGATTTTCCACAACTAATTAACGCATGGTGAATTAATTAATTATTTTTCAAATAGCTGCTAAGATCAAATTCGAATTTTACTTCTCAATTTTAGTCGAGAGACTGACTAAAATTGGAATCCATCCTAAAATTCTATTTATAACAATGCTATTTTTAGCACTGCCATTTTCCTTTCATTGTCGCTATGTCGAACATTGGTACCCGAACTGCTATTTATAGCAGTCCTATTTTTAGCACTTCTATTTTTTACAATTTCTTGTTACTATTTTCAGCACTCCCTTTCAAAAGAAAGGCATTCAACCCGAACCCGATCCTGAACCTTTGGAATGTTCTGCATGCAACACTTCTTCCAAGTGTTGTTACTCCTGCAACTCTAGAAACAAATAAAATTCCCAACTTACCTCTGTGTTGGGATAGAAACATACTCTCATGCTGAAGCTCCATCTACCACTGACAAGTGCTCTCTCTCTGACCTCTAAGCTGCTTCAACACTCCATGCATCTAGCACTATTGCACACCTCTCTGTGCCATCCTGCACTGGTGCAACACTCCTATGCCTCTCGCATTGTTGCAAACTACAAATCTGCACTGTCTTGGGACTCCTGCACTATAGGTCTCTCTGTCATTCCATCTGCATCTGTCTCTACCCACCTAGCCAGTCCTGCTACTCCTCATCCGAGCTCCTGTAGCAAGGTCTAATCAAAGAGGTTGGGTACCTTAATGATCCTGCCCCCATTCTAGCCTTCTTGGGACTGTCACTCCACATCGCCCCACCTCCTACCTAGAGGTATGGATGCATGTGAACCCTCTTCCCACCTGGCTCAAAATTTCCCCTACTGGAAGTCTCTGCATGAATTTATATCTCTACTCGATCTCCTCTGAGATTCTATAGTTGTGGCTACTCCACAACCTCTTGAAGTTGCTTCACCAATTGTGGCTCCTCCACAATCGTCTCAGACTTCTTCTGGCGCTACATGTTGAGAGGTAATGTACTCTCCCTCTCAACCACCAATTCTCCATTAGTTGCCTTACTCCTCAAGTCTTTGGATGCATCTTGAACTCAAGAGCATACAGGTCATTGAATCGTGGACCGATCTGCTTCACCTGTCTCGTGGTGATTTGTCGAAGGAAAACCTTTCCCTTACCAAAGACTACATCATAGCCTTTGTCTTCCAACATTGTGATAGACACCAAATTTCTCTTCAGTCCTGGTACATACTTGACACCGGTCAAGGTAATGTAAGCTCCATGCTCCCTACACCTGAGACGCTATAATTTTCATCATTACCCATCAATATGAGTATCTGGAGATCTTTCTCCTCCAAGGTACTGAACAAACTCTTCTCACCAGTCATGCGGAAAGAAGCTCCACTGTCAAGAAACCAACCACTTCCCACCATGGATGAAACCATGAAAGCAAAAAGTGTGAATTCCAACTCGAAATATGAGGCTAGTGCCTCACCTTCTGATCCTTCCATGGATCCCTTCTTGGATTTCCTCAATGGAAAATTTTGTAGTAAAATGGACCACCTCATGACAATGAAAGCATTGCACTTTCAATTCGTCAAAGTTCTTCCCACGATGGGAAGAACTATATTTGGAATGAGAATCCTTCTCCTTCCCCTTCTTCACCTTACTCACTAAGGCACAGTTTTATTCATCCTCCTTGGATGAAGAACCATCTCTGTTGCTTCTTCTTGGCTCTTCCTACATCAGATCCAACCAAAATCGTTCCCAATCTTGCAGTTTTTCTCTTCCATTAACCAAGTCTTGGTAGCTATGCCAACTCTTAGGAAGACCGAGGAGTGCAAGACTCACCATGTCATCATTGATTGTCATGATCCCTATGCTTCCAAGCTCATCCCTGCAAGTGGTGAGCTTGTTCAGATATGTAGAGATCGTGTTGCCCTTTTCACACTTGATTTTTCAAAGCTTGTCTTTCAGCGCCAACTTCCTCTGATCACTGCTATTCTCATATAGATCTTTCAATTTTTTCCACATTGAAAAGCGTGTCTCCTTCCCATGGAGACTCAAGACTATGTGGTCTCAAACTCCCTCTAGAAGGATTATCCTTGCTCTAGCCACACATTTCTTCCATTTTTCTAGTTTAGTAGCATCAGTCAGCTTGGGGACTTCTTGATCAATGAATTCCTTTAGACAGTTATTCTCTAATACTGCTTCCATGCAATCCTTCTAGGCTATATAATTTGAATTGCCATCAAGGGCATATTCGAGTTTTAAACCATTGAACACCATAGGTGAAATAGAGATGTGATAAGAACTCGATTTCTATATTCAAGAATCACAAACTTCAAACTTCTCCCTTCTTGTATATTGTTCCTCCTTGATCACCTTTGCTCTGATACCATGTAGAAATTACCACTGTAGATCAACAGATTATGCAATATACTAAAGCAAAATACAAGATCTACTTCTACAACAAACTTTGTGGAAGCTTAATCAAATTGAGAAAGGTCAATAGAACACATATAATTGATAAGGAGAATTCAATCACACATAACATAGAAGAAATAACGCGGGGAAATCCTCAGCCTAAAACCCCATCTTTGTATTATCATACAAGTAGAAATAAAGTCTAGATTACAAAAAGAATTAGCTCACAAGCTATCCTTATCTCTCTACAAGCCCTCTATTGTTCATATATAGTCAAAGGCTTCTCAAAAACCTTCTCCTCTGCCCTCCAGGCCTCCTATTACCTTGTGCAGTTTTTCCCGGGGTCCAGTGCTTCCACAAGTGTGAATTCCCACCTCACACTCGTCACTTGGCTCATAAATCACTTCAAAAACCTGAAGGAGATAATTCCTTCACCATGGATGAGTTTCCTTTATAGGAAAAAAATACATCCAACTGATAGTACATTGTCCCTCCTCTGATCTCAACTAGGTCTCTATCTCAACTGACATGCATGAGTTATTTATGAGAGAATATTCAGTTATCTAAAGTGCAGTAGTTATGTGAAAGCATGCATTAACTAACTGAACTCACAATTAATTCAAAAAACTGTTTGAATTAATCTAACTAGACTTGACTCGATTAATTGAGCCAACTAATTACAACTCAATATTGCAACTCATCCTTATCTCTCTAATTGATGGACAAATTCCTCAATCAATGGAGAAAATGTTGCATGTCCTCACATACACTTCATGGTTGATTTTCCACAACTAATTAACTCATGGTGAATTAATTAATTATTATTCAAACAGCTACTCAGATCAAATTCAAATTTTACTTCTCAATTTTAGTCCATGGACTAACTAAAACTAGAATCCATCACGAAATGCTATTTTTATCACCTCCATTTTTCATTCCTTATTGTTATGTCCAGCACTGGTACTCGAACTGCTATTTATAGAAGTGCTATTTTTATCACTTCTATTTTTACCATTTCTTGTTGCTATTTTCAACACTCCCTCTCAACAAGAAAGGCATTCAACTCAAACCTGATCCCGGACCTTTGGGATGTTCTGCATGCAACACTTCTTCCAACTGTTATTACTCCAGCAGCTTTAGAAACAAAAAAGACTCCCATCTAACCTCCCTGTTGGGCTAGAAATATACTCTGATTCTAAAGCTCCATCTATCACTTACAAGTGCTCCCTCTCTGACCTTTGAGTTTCTGTAACACTCTATTGATCTCACACCATTTCACACCTCTCTGTTCCATCCTGCACTGGTGCAACACTCCTGTGCCTCTCACATTGTTGCAGCCTGCAACTCTACACTGTCTTGGGACTCCTGCACTGTAGGTCTCTTTTTCGCTCCATCCGCATCTATCTCTACCCACTCAGCCAGTCCTGCTACTCCTCATCGGGGCTCCCGTATCAAGGTCTAATCAAAGAGTTTGGGTACCTCAATGATCCCTCCCCCATTCTAGCCTTCTTGGGATGGTCACTCCACATCGCCCCACCTCCTAACTGGAGGTATGGATGCATGTGATCCCTCTGCCCACTTGGTTCGAAATTTCCCGCTAATGGAAGTCTCTCCATGAGTGGATGCCTCTACTCGATCTCCTCTCAGCTTCTATAGTTGTGGCTACTCAACAACCTCTTGAAGCTACTTCACCAATCGTGGCTTCTCCACAATTGTCTCAGACTTCTTTTGGTGCTGCATGTTGAGAGTTAATGTACTCTCCCTTTCAACCACCAAGTCTCCATCAGTTTCCTTGATCCTCAAGGCTTTGCATGCATCTTGAACCTCAAGAGCATGCAAGTTCTTGACTCCTGAACCGATCTACTTAACTTGTCTCATGGTGATGTGTCGAAGGAAAACATTTCCCTTACTAAAGACTACTTCATAGCCTTTGTCTTCGAGCATTGCGATCGACACCAAATTTCTCTTCAGTCCTGGTACATACTTAACATCGGTCAAGGTAATGTGAGCTCCATGCTCCCTTTGAGAAACAACCATGCGTACACCTGAGACACTATACTTTTCATCATTACCCATAGCTATGAGTATCTAGAGATCTTTCTGCTCCAAGGTACTTAACAAACTCTTGTCATTGGTGATGTGGAAAGAAGCTCCACTATCAAAACACCAACCACTTCCCACCATCAATGAAACCATGCATGCGAAATGTTTGAAATCGAGCTCAAACATTGAGGCCAGTGCCTCACCTTCTAATCCTTCCACAGATCCCTTCTTGGATTTCCTCAATGGAAAATTTGTAGAAAAATGGCCCACCTCATGACAACGAAAGCATCACACTTTTGATTTGTCAAAATTCTTCCCACCATGGGAAGAACTGGATTTGGAATGAGAATTCTTCTCCTTCCGCTTCTTTGCCTTACTCACTAAGGCACAATTTTCTTCATCCTCCTAGGATGAAGAACCATCTCTGGTGCTTCTTCTTATCTCTTTCTGCATTAGATCTGACCAAAGTCATTCCCAATCTGGTAGTTTTCATCTTGCAGTAACTGAGTCCTTGTAGCTATGCTAGCTCTTAGAAACAACGAGGAGTGTAAGAATCACCATGTCATCATCAGTTGTCATTATCCCTATGCTTCCAAGGTCATCCGTGCAGGTGGTGAGCTTGTTCAGATATGTAGAGATCGGTCGCCCTTTTCACACTTGATTTTCCGAAGCTTGTCTTTCAGTGCCAATTTCCTTTGATCGTTGCTATTCTGATATAGATCCTTCAATGTTTTCCACATTGAAAAGGGTGTCTCCTTCCCATGGAGACTCGAGATAATGTGGTCTCGAACTCCCTCCAGAAGTATTATCCTTGCTGTATCCACACATTTCTTCCATTCCGCTAGTTTAGTAGCATCAGTCGGCTTGGGGACTTCTTGATCAATGAAGTCCTTTATTCCATTATCCTCTAATACTTCTTCCATGTGATCCTTCCAAGCTATATAATTTGAACTGCCATCAAGGGCATATTCAAGTCTTAAACCATTGAACACCATAGGTGAAATAGAGATATGATAAGAACTTGATTTATATATTTAGGAATCACAAACTTCAAACTTCTCCCTTCTTGTATATTGTTCTTCCTTGATCACCTTTGCTCCAACACCATGTAGAAATTTCCACTATAGATCAAGAGACTATGCAATATACTAAAGCAAAATACAAGATCTACTTCTACAACAAACTTTGTGGAAGCTTAATCGAATTGAGCAAGATCAATAGAAGACATATAACTGATAAGGAGAATTCAATCACGCATAACACAGAAGAAATAACTCGAGAAAGCCTCAACCTAAAACCCCAACTCTATATCATCATACAAGTGGAAATATAGTCTGGATTACAAAAAGAATAACCTCACAAGCTATCTTGTTGTCCTTGCAATCCCTCTTCTACTCATAGACAGTTAAAGGCTTCTCACAAACCTTCTGCTCTACCCTCCAAGCCTCCTATTTCCTTGTGTAGTTTTTCTTGGGGTCCAGTGCTTCCACAAGTGTGAATTCCCACCTCACACTGCTCACTTGGCTCAGAAATCACTGCACAAACTTGAAGGAGATAATTCCTTCTACATGGATGTGTTTCCTTTATAGGAAAAAAATACATCTAACTCATACTACAATGTCCCTCCTCTGATCTCAACTGGGTCTCTGCCTGAACTGACATGCATGAGTTATTTATGAGAGAATATTCAGTTATCTGAAGTACATTAGTTATATGAAAGCTTGCATTAACTAACTGAACTCACAATTATTTCAACAAACTATTTGAATTAATCTAACTAGAGTTGGCTCAGCTAACTGAGCCAACTAATTACAACTCAATATTACAACTCATCCTTATCTCTTTAACTAATTGACAAATTCCTCAATCAATGGAGAAACTATTGCATGTCCTCACATAGACTTCATGTTTGCTTTTCCACAACTAATTAACTCATGGTGAATTAAGTAATTATTTTTCAAACATTTTCTAAGCTCAAATTTGAATTTTACTTCTAAATTTTAGTCGAAGGACTGACTAAAATTGGAATCCATCCTGAAATGCTATTTATAGCAATGCTATTTTTAGCACTTCCATTTTTCATTCCTTGTTTCTATGTCCAACACTGGTACTCGAACTGCTATTTATAGTAGTGCTATTTTTAGCATTTCTTGTTGCTATTTTCAACAGTTATTGTTAGTATTTGCATACTGCCATCAGTAATAAAAAAACCTCCTTTCATATCATATTATGTTCCCATTCTAAAATTTTTGTCATTCGAGTGGGTTGTCATGCAAAAATTTGGTCATTGAAGGTTGAATTAGGGTTTGTTGTACTCCTTTTAGAAATTTACCCCTTGTTGGCTCATTTCAACCTTGCTTAGTATCCATTGTCCATAAATTTAATGACATCATGCCATCACATCAATCATGTCATCGTGAAATTCAGTCCTTCAGGGTCTCTTTAAGTCTTTTATGGTTTCTCAAGGTTCCAATAAAACTCCATTCCATTACATAAGACCATAAAGTAAAGGGCGACCAAATAACATTTGTTCACCATGTGAATATGATTTGTAGATAGAAATGCTTATTTCATCATCTAAGTTTATGTTCACTATATGTAATAAGTAATGTTCCTAAGCTTCCAACTCAATCTCTATATGCCAACTTGATTAAAGCAAAGTCAAAGGAAATAGTCAAGTGAAAGGGTAATGTTTCAAAATGTTAAGTGAATGCCAAAGGGAGTTGTATTTTCCCAAGGGTGCCTAAATCATCACTTTCCACAAGCACTAAACCCTAATTTCATCTCCCGCTGAGCTAGGGTTGGTTAAGGAATAAGAGACATATGAGAAAAGGAGGCATAAGGGAGGCCATTTCAGAAAGTATGAGGCCATTACAACTCATAAACATTATGTCCCCATCATTTTTCAAGAAGTCATTCCAAGAGACAAATCATTTGCCACACATAGGTCCAGGTTCTCTTCAAACTGTGTTCCAAACCAAACAGGGATGGATTTGGAAAAAGTGAGAGAGGTTTTCTTCTATCATAGGGCAAGGATGAAAAACTCCTTCATGTTGTAGACAAGTGTCATGGTGTTGGGGAAATGTCAAAAATTGTGTTTCTATAAGAGAGTTTTTGCAATTATGGAGTTATCTTGGGAAAATCAAATTTTCTTCTATCTAGTGTCTTCAAATTACTTTTCTGATGACTCTAATGATAACTAGATAGAAACTTATTTCCAATGAGCTATCATGATCTCACTTTGAAGTTGCAAAAGACCTCCAAACATCTCCTACACTATCAAACTTAATTTTTCCACCCTCATTCTGCACGTTTTGACTAGTGTTGGGGGAATTGATCTTTAAGGGGATATAATTGATCATGTTTAGTGCTTGATAGGACCATTATGTTGCCAAGAGAGATATATTTCCAATGAGTTATCATGGGTGAAATTTGGACATTGGAAAGGCACCCAAAAGTCAATTTGAATTTGGCACTACGCACTTCCTTCTAGTTCTATGCACTTTCCCAGAAATCAACAGCACAGTTAAACACGCAGTTCCCTAGGCACTGTGCACTTTTTTAGGGCATGTTTTGTAGAAATGGAGACCACCACTAGATGCATAATGAAAAATTCATCTAAGAAAACCATGTTTCCATCCCTGGTTTGCAAAATTAGCAGGTCAAAAGGGAAAAAAAATAGCAAAAAAAATCACATTTTTTTCCCTCTTTTTCGGCTAGGCGCTCTGCACTTGACCAATCTTGGGAAAATGACATTTGGAGGTTGAATCAAACCCATTTTTGAAACTAAAGGCATATTTGAAAAGTAGACAGGATACTCTTTCCAATGACATATCCTCAGCCCAATTTGGATGCTGAGAAGGTAGTCAAAAGCAAGTTGCACGATGGAGGGCACAAATGACACTAAGAGGGCACACTTGGCAGAAGATGGCGCACTTGACAATTTGCCTGATTTTTCACTATTTTTCTCGAGTTTTGATTTTCACCTATGGAAATCAATGTTGTACTAATGTAATTTATATTTTAAATGTAACTATTGTATTTTACTATTACCTAGGGGTAAATACATTAGGTAAATAGACTCCACTAGGTCTAATGAATCAGTTTCAATGTAATTATGAATGAGTCCCTTTGACCACCCTACACTCTAGCTATCAGTTCAGATTTTCGTGGAACTTCTCTTCCTCTCATGGATTCAACCCCTGAGGTTGGTATGAGTTTTTGTTTATGCTTATATCTTCCCTTTCTTCACTCTTTTCATAGGCTAGACTTAGTCGGATGTTGTACTCTAAGTGATCAAAGACACTATTGGATTAGATTTTGGCCAATATTAATAGATGAGTTGCAGCTATTTCTTTGGGATACCTGTGGTATGGATGTTTAGCACTTTTTCTTCTTTTTCATGATTTGTATGAATTTTTGTGTGCTTATAAACAATTTTCATGTCTATTATATGGTAGTTTTCAAGTTGATAGGAAAAATACATGTTTGCTCATGCTTTGTGTTGGGAAAGTTATCATAATTTGTACATTTCTCTTTAGTTTAAGAATAATACATCTCATGTGATCTTCCTAACTCCTAATCAATCTGAAACCATCTCATCAAACCACCTTTTAAGTGCTAAACCTCCTACTTACCTTGCACAATTGGATGTCTATAATCATATCTCATTTTCCCTAACCTAGCTTCTTTGACGTGATACCCTCATCTAGCATAACCCCACAAAATCAAATAAGAACAACCCCTGCACTTTATACCTAGCCTAAAGCCCTAATCTACCCAACCCACTTGGCTATGATCCTTTCGAGAGATCCCTCTCTGACTTGGTAAGGCTATCCACCAAGTCAAAAGATTAGTTTGTGGTTACCTCAACTAGACTCTTCCTCGCTCTTGGAGATTTGGAGGAGTGATAACATGATGGCATTGTCACTGGGGAGTGAAAGCTCTATCTTCCCATGGAAAGAAAGACAATGATTTAGATCTAATTGTTTATGTTGAATAGTAGTTGGACACGTAGGAAGACTGCACCATTCACCTAGTGACTCAATTGACTGAAAGATCCAGAAAATAAGGACTTCATGGGGACTCCACTGCATTAATATCAGTGACTTGAATAACTTTCAATATCGGATCGATTGCAAGAAGGTATGCTCCATTGAAAATAGATCACATTATAGGTTTCCCAAATAAAATGCCTATTGACAAAGAAAATTGCCTATGTTCGAAGATGTGAAAGGTGATGATGCTGGCTTCATCTAGTGAGATTTCACATAAAGATTGATTTTCCTGAACACTGCTTGATGAAGATATTCATGGCCACATTGGAAAGTGAAGCCCAATCATGGTATGAAATTTTGTCACATGCTTGTATTTATTGTTTAAAGTTTTTTCATACCATATTCTTTGAAAGTTATAAAGAACCTTGTCCATCCTTAATATTAATTCAAAACTATTGTAAACATGTTGATAGTTTTATTGAAAATATTGAGAATATTTATGGAGATGATGAATTCATGGATGATGAGATAATGGAAGCTCTGTATGAAAATCCATTTCAACCGCATAAAGAAATCTTAGAGTGTACTTATAAATATGCTCAGGAAAGTTTGCAGCAGGCTAAAAATCTTTGTATAGTTGAAAATGATGGAAGACAAGGTCTTATTTCAACCGTGCTTGCAACAGAAGATGGTATGAAGGAAAATCAAGTTCTACTTTCATACTGTGATAAGGTAACGCTAGCTATTCTAGATCTAGATTCAGATTGTGATGATGAAGAGTATGTTTTTTCTGGATCCCATGAAGGAGAGTTCTATTGTTGAGATAACCTTGAATGAATAAGACGAAGTTATCAACCCAAGTTTTCTCATCCCATCAGAACAAAGTCTTTAGAAGGACATAATTCAGTCCCTTTATGAAAAACAAGATGAGATCTTTGTTCACGTAAGTGAAAAATATTCTTTGGACGACTCTATGGTAAATGATAGAAATTTCAGTTTTGAGTTTCAAGGAAAATTTGAAGAAGCTAGTCACTTTGATACAGAAGACCATATTTGGCATCCTTGTGAATCTTTAGGAGATAAAGAAGACAATTACTCTTTTAGAAAAAGAAAAGAAAAAGTATTGTCTCCTTTGTCTGAAGATGAGATAGATCAACTCCTGAAAATTCATGTTACAGCCCAAGTTGTTGCACATTTTCTGTGTTCACATAGTCGAGAAGGTGTTAGTGAAACTTCTTCCACTTTTGAAATGAGGACAGTCTTGAAATTAGATTTATAGTTCCACTAGAAGATATTTTTTTCTTTCATGAAGATGATATGGTTGTCATGTTTGATAATCTTGATGAACGTTTTCTCTTTAAGAATGACTTTGACTAAGAATTTGAGGAGTGTGAGCCTTAGAGAGATAGTATGTCAGAAATCGAGTCAAAATTTCTCATGCTGGAGGAATTGATAGCCAACGATTAGATAGAAGAAGGTTATAATTCCCTATGCATTCCTATCAATCCACAAACAATTGTTCTTTCATATGAGAATGAAGGGAGTACTTGTATTTTTACTATTAGATCTCAAGACAAGGTAATGCTTTAGGATTTTCAAGGTCCCTTCCGCTTTCTTTTGCAAGAATTGGAGAAGATGAATGTTGTTTTGTTTATCATCATAACTCTTGGTTTCAATTTTCATTGTGGGTTTCCTACATATAAATCATTCTGTCCGCTCGAGGAAAGTGAGAGCAGAATTTCCATAAGTAGCCATCTGCTAGATTGGTTACACTGGAATGATCAATTCACATGATTGTACATACTTCTTTAGTAGGCAAGTGGTTGTCATCAGGATTTGAAGCCCTCAAATCTCAATGCTCTGCTGCCATTAATAAGTTTTGTAAGTACTTGTGTGAGTTAAATAAGTTAGTATTGAGTCATTTTTTAGTCATTTTTTAGTTCATCACAAGTCAGTTTGTTTCATTTGAGTTGTCAATGTTTAGTCATGCATTTCAATTTAAGTCTTTTACCATATTGGACCACATGGTTAGGCACTTGGTCTACAATGTTCTTGAAAACTATAAGAAGCTGCCATCCCCAATAATGCCAATGTTAGTGTCTGTATTTTCATACTTCCATCATTGAAAAAAAATCCTCTTTTCATATTATATTAGGGTCCCATTCTGAAATTTTTTTCATTCCACTAGCTCGTCATGCAAAAAATTGGTCACTAAAGGTTGAATTAGGGTTTCCTTTACTTCTTTTAGAAATTTACCCCTTGTTGGCTTATTCAACATTGCTAAGTATCCATTGTCCATAAATTTAATGACGTCATGCCATCACATCAGTCATGTCATCTTGAAATTCAATCATTCAAGGTCTCATTAGGTCTTTTACGGTTTTTCAAGGTTTCATTAAGCCATTATGATTTCCAAGGTTCCAATAAAACTCTATTCCATTTCATAAGACCAGCAAGTAAAGGGCGATCAAATAACATCTCTTCACCATGTGAAGATGATTTGTAAAGAGAAATGCTTATTTCATCATGTAATTTTATGTTCACTATATGTAATAAGTATTGTTCCTAATCTGCCAACTCAATCTCTCTATGCCAAATTGATTAAAGCAAAGTCAAATTCAAAGAGTTCTCAAAGACCATGAAAAGATCAATTTGTCAAAAGAAATAGTCAATTGAAAGGGTAATGTTTCAAAAAGTTAAGTGAATTCCAAAGGGCATTGTCCTTTCCGAGGGTGCCTAAATCATAGTTCTCCACAAGCACTAAACCCTAATTTCCTCTCTCACTGAGCTAGGGTTGGCTATGGAATCAGAGACATCTGAGAAGAGGAGGTAGAAGGGAGGTCATTTCAGCAACTCTAAAGCCATTGTAACTCGTAAACCTTAGGTCTCCATCATTTTTCAAGAATTCATTACAAGAGGCAAATCATTTGCCACACATAGGTCCAGTTTTTCTTCAAACTGTGTTTTAGACCAAACATGGATGAATTTGGAAAAAGTGAGAGAGTTGTTTCTCCATCCTAGGCCAAGGATGAAAAATGTCCTTCATGTTCTATACAATTGTCATGGTTTTTTAGAAATGTCAAAAATATAGTTGCTACAAGGGAGTTGTTGCACTTCTGGAGCGACCTTGGGACAATCAATTTTTCTTCTATTTGGGTTCTCCAAATGACTTGTCTAATGCATCCAATGGTAACTAGATAGAAATATATTTCCAATGAGCTATCGTGATCTGAATTTGGAGTTTTGGAAGACCTCTAAAGGTTTCCTACATGATCACACTTAATTTTTGCACCCTCATTTTGCACTTTTTGACCAATCTTGGGAGAATTGATTTGAGGTGCTATAATTGATCATTTTTAGTGCTTAGTAGTACCATTTTGTAGCCAAGAGATAGATATTTGTAATGAGATGTTATGGGCATAATTTGGACTTTGGGAAGGCACTCAAAAGCCAATTTGAGGTTGGAACTGCACACTTCCTTCTCGCGCTACCGACTTGCCATAAATGAACATCATGGTTAAACGTGCAGCACCCTGGGCGTTGTGCAATTTTTGGAGAAATTGAGACCACCACTAGATGCTAAACGACAAATAAATCTAAGAAAACCATGTTTCCAGCTCTCGTTCGCAAAATGTGCAGGTGAAAAGGGCAAGAAACTAGCAAAAAATTACACTTTTCCCTCTTTTTCAGCCAGGTGTTGCACACTTGACCAGTCTTGCGAAAATGAAGTTTTGGCCAGTATTAATAGATGATTTGTAGCTATTTCTTTGGGATACCTATGGTATGTATGTGATATCATGCTCTATTTTGGGAAAGTTATCATAATTTGTAGATTTCTCTTTAGTTTAGGAAGAATACATCTCATATGCTCTTACTAACTCCTCATCACTATGAAACCATCTCATAAAACCACCTTTTGAGTGCTAAAACTCCTTCTTACCTTTGCCTCATTAGATGTCTCCAATCATATCTCATTTTCACTAACCTAGCCTCTTTGACCTAATACCCTCATCCATCATAACCCACCAAATCAAAACAAAACAAACCCTGCACTTTATACCTTGCCTAAAATCCTAATATACCCAACTCTTCTAGTTGTGGTCCTATGTAGATAGCCCTCTTCGGCCTAGTAGGGCTAGCTACCAAGTCAAAAGACTGGTATGTGGTTACCTTAACTGGATTCTCCCTCAGCCTTGGAGATCCAAAGGAGCGATAACATACTGGCACCATCATCAAGGAGTGAAAGCTCTATCTTTGCCAAGAAAGAATGACAATGATGTAGATCTAATTGCTGATAGTGAGCAACATTTGGACACATAGGAAGACTATACCTGTTATGAAACCAACTCAAGAAAAAGATAGAAAATATAGATCAACGCCTTAGAATTTAGCCTCTTCGAGGGGGCAACCTCCTTTACATTATATAAATGAACAATTCTTGGATGATACAAATGAAAAGACCTCCTTTCTATATATAGGAGTTTAAGGGGTCATAACATAATCAGAGACGACCTAAAAATAATAATGTAAGGGCACAATAATAACAATAGTGGGCTTCTATGGGGCACAATGGTAACAATATGGGCACTACATGGGTAGATCAATATAATAAGTGGGTTGTACTAATAACAATTAGGGGTTACACTAGTAATATAGGGGCCTAACATGCCCCTCTCCTTCAAAAAGCGTTGTCCTTAACACTTGAGTAGTTCTTGATGCTTTTGTATAAAATTCTTTTCCGCCCATGTGGAATCTTCAGCTAAGTTCTTCCACTTGATGCGATACTCTGAAATTGATTGATTTTGTAGCTATCGGGTTCTTGTTTCTGTGACTGCTCCGGTTCCAATATGATTTTTCCTTCCTCTTCAATTTCTGGCAATATTGTTTGAATTGGGATCTTTTGCAACTTTTTAATAAGTGGCCATACTTCTTCGTCCTTCTTCCATTCATCCCTTGCTTCATTTATCCAATCTAGTTGGATAATAGAAATAGCACAAAACAATGCTTCCACATCCTCATCCTTGAAGAGTCTTCCCATTTGGTAAGGTCGCCATTTTTTAAGTGCATGTAGTATTGCCAACATTTCCTTCTCATAAATAGCTTGCTTGAGATGTAGCAGTAAAAATACCTAATCACCTACATCAAAAGATTTTTCACTACGATGTTGATCTACATGTTGTTTCGTTTGATTTTGCAATGAAGTGGCGTTATCATTTAAAAGTTGGAGAACTTGTTGTTGATGCTTGATGTGATCTTTCTCTGCTTGAACTTTTTTCTTCCTGATATGTCCTTCTATCTCTAGAGTTTGAGGAGCGGTAATTTCTTCCAATCCTTTACAAGATATGGTCAGATTCATTACTTGATGCTTGATGCGATCTTTCACTTCTTGAACATTTTTCTTCTTGATATGTCCTTCTATCTTGATAGTTTGAGGAGTGGTAATTTCAACCAATGAATTACAAGATATGGTTGGATTCATTTCTTCTTTCTCGATGTCATCTTTCACTTCTTGCACCTTTTTCTTCTTGATATGTCCTTGTATCTTAAGAGTTTGAGGAGTGGTAATTCTTGCTAATGCTTTACAAGATATGGTCTGATTCATTTCTTCTTTCTCTGGGGTGGGGTCCTAGCGTATATCCTCTTCTTTTGATGTTTCTTGATCCTTTTCTTCCTCCTCTTCATATTCTATGTAAATAATTTCTTCTCAGCACACTTATGACCTTTAGTGCATTTGCTATCAGAATTGTAACAAAGCCCTTTTTCTCTTTTTTCTTCCAATTGTTGTGGTGTAACCCTTGTAGGTTGTGGAAGGCTAGGAGAAACAACACTTCCAGCTTTATAGTTGTGAGGGGTCTGCTTCCTGGTTTCCATAATTTTCCTTTCCACTATGTCGCAAAGCCCTTTTACTCTTTCCAATTGTTGTGGTGTTGCTCTAAAGAAGGTGTTGCTCTTTGTATCCTCATAATGTGCTATCATTTACTCCGTGAAAATTGACCACATAACACGTTGTTTACAAGAACAAAGCCCTTCGTACCATAAAAATTGATCTGGTTCCAAATATGAAGATGCAATACATACCTTTTGTAATAGTTGTACACCATGTAGATCAAAATATTGCTCCATCTAAAGCATTCAATTTACTAGATCCTTGCCATCATACTTCCTCATCTTGCTTTTTCTTGATTTTAGGAGCTCGATCTTGAAACGACTGTAACTCTATACTTTCGGATCTTTGAGTTCTGAAATTACGACTTGTAGTAGCCCTCTTTTTCCTCTTTCCAATGCCACCAGTCTGATCCAAATTGGATTCTCCAAGAAAGAGTTATGCACAATCTCCCAAGATGACCTGATTATAGACTAGTTCAGTAGAGCGTACTTGTACAACGTGCCACGAGTACTTGTTTCAACCTTTGGATCTAAAAAAGATATAAAAGAAACTACAGTCTGTTCTCTTTATATAAATTCTTACGAAATTTCAATCCAATGCTCAGAGAGAAAGTTATGACAATTTTCCTTGGGTCACCTATTTGGAATGTAATTCAGGAGTCTGAAAAAATACCAACTTCCTCAGATCATATCTCCACAAATATAACGCGAAAGGCTCTGAAATTCGGACGTGAGGTTCGGGGTGATTTCTTCTCAAATGGGTTTTTTTTGCAACTTCAGAAACGTCGCAGAAAAACAGTTATAGCGAAAATGCCACGATGTCCTGTTTGGAGCAGCGAAACCCTAGAATCCAAAGCTCTGATACCAAATGTTATGAAACTAGCTCAAGAAAAGATAGAAAATATAGATCAACGCCTTAGAATTCAGCCTCTTAGAGGGGGAAACCTCCTTTACATTACATAAATGAACAATTCTTGGATGATACAAATGAAAAGACCTCCTTTCTATATATAGGAGTCTAAGGGGTCATAACATAATCAGAGCCGACCTAAAAATAATAATGTAAGGGCACAGTAATAACAATAGTGGGCTTCTATGGGGCACAATAGTAACAATATGGGCACTACATGGGTACATGAATATAATAAGTGGGTTGTACTAGTAACAATTAGGGGTTACACTAGTAATATAGGGGCCTAACAGTACCATTCCCCTTGAGACACCATTGATTGAAAGATCCATAAAAGAAACACTTCATGGCGACTCCACTGCATTAATATCAGTAGCTTGAAGAAATTTCAAGATGGAATCTATTGCAAGAAGGTACGCTCCACTGAAAAGAGATCACATTCCAGGTTTCCCAAATAAAATTCCTAAGGTAAATTTGCAAAGTAATTTGCCTATGTTCAAGGATGTGAAAGGTTATGATGTTTCTCTTCATCTGGTGATGTTTCACATGCATGTGTGTATAGCAAAGATTGATTTTTCTAAAGACTGCTTGATGAAGATATTCATGGCCACTCTTGAAGGTGAAGCCGAATCTGGGTATGAAGGTCTATCACCTGCTTGTATTTTTTTTTAAAGGATTTTAATACCATGTTTTTGAAAGGTATAAAGAACCTTGTCCATCCTTAATATTAGTTCAGAACTACTATAAACCTGTCGATAGTTTTCTTGAAAATATTGAGAATGTTTATGAAGATGATGAATTCATGGATGATGAGATCATGGAAGCTCTATATGAAAATCCATTTTAGCATCATAAAGAAATCTTAGAGGATACTTGTCAAGATGCTTAGGAAAGTTTGCAGAAGGCTGAAAATCTTTGTATAGTTGAAAATGATGGAAGACAAGGTATTATTGTAGAGCTTCTTGCAACTAAGAATGGTATGAAGGAAAATCAAGTTCCAATTTTAGATTGTTATAGGGTCAAGCTAGCTATTCAAGATATAGATTTAGGTTGTGGTGATGAAGAGTATGTTTTTCTAGATCCCATGAAGGAGAGATCTATTGCTGAGATCACCTTGAATGAAGAAAACAATGTTATCAACCCAACTGTTCTTATCCAATGAGAACAAAGTCTTTAGAAGAAGGTAATCCAGTCCCTTTATGAAAAACAAGATGTTATCTTTGTTCAAGTAAGTCAAAAATATTCTTTGGATGACTTTGTGGTAAATGATAGAAATTTCAGTTTTAAGTTTCAAGGACAATCTGAAGAAGCTAGTCACTTTGGTACACAAGACCATATTCAGTATCCTTGTGAATATTTAGGAGGGAAAGGAGACAATTATTGTTTTAGCAAAAGAAAACAAAAAGTACTATCTCCTTTATCTGAAGATGAGATAGATCAACTCCTGAAAATTCATATTACAACCCAAAATAATGTAGGTTTTTTGTGTTCACATAGTCAAGAAGGTGTTAGTGAAACTTCTTCCACTTTTGAAATGAGGACAATCTTGAAATTGGATTTATAGATCAGCTAGAAGATATTGTTTTCTTTCATGAAGATGACAGGGATGTCTTGAGGAATGCTTTTTGTTTAAGAATGACTTAGACTATGAATTTTAGGAGTATGAGCCTGAGAGAGATAGTATGTAGAAATCGAGTCAAAATTTCTCATGCTTAAGGTATTTACAGACAACACTCAGATAGCAGAAGGTTATACTTTGCTATGTCTTCCTATCAATCAACAACCAACTGTTCTTTCAGATCAGAATGAAGGGAGTACCTGTATTTTTGCTGCTGGATCTCAAGACATGGTAATGCATATTTTGATTTATGGGTAATGATCAACATAAATCTTGGTTTCAGTTTTCATGTGAGTTGCCTACATATACATCATTCTGCCCGCTCGAGGAAAGTAACAACAAAATTTCCATAAGTATCTATCTGCTGGATTGGTTACACTAGAAAGATCACTTCACATGATTGTACATATTTATTCAGTAGGTAGGTGGTTTTCATAGGGATTTGAAGCCCTCAAATCTCGATGTTCTGCTCCCATTAATAAGTTTTATAAGTACTTGTGTCAGTTAATTATGTCAATATTGAGTCATTTTCCAGTCAGTTTTCAGTTCGTCATTCTGTGCCATTTGAGTTGTCAGCATTTAGTGATGCATTTGAGTTTAAGTTAATGACTGTATTGGCCCACATGGTTAGCCAATTGATCAGCAGTGTTCTTGACACCTCAAAAGAGTCGACATCCCCAATAAGGTTGATGTTAGAGTCAGTATTTGTATACTGCCATCAGTGATCAAAAATCCTCTTTTCATATCATATTAGGGTCCCATTATGGAATTTTTTTCATTCCACTAGGTCATCAGGCAAAAGTTTTTCCATTGAAGGCTGAATTAGGGTTTCCTTTACTCCTTTTATAAATTTACCCCTTACTGGCTCATTTTAACCTTGTTGAGCATCAATTTTCAATAAATTTATTGACATCATGCCATCACATCAGTCATGTAATCTTGAAATTCAATCCTTCAAGGTCTCATTGGGTCTTTTAGGTTTTTCAAGGTTTCATTAGGTCATTAGGGTTTCCAAGGTTCCAATAAAACTCCATTCCATTGCATAAGACCAACAAGTAAAAGGTGATGATAACATCTCTTCACCACGTGAAGATGATTTCTAAAGAGAAATTCTTATTTCATCATGTAATTTTTATGTTTACTAAATGTATTAAGTATTGTTCTTAAGCTGCCAACTCGATCTCTATATGCTAACTTCATTAAAGAAAATTCAAATTCAAGGAGTTCTCAAAGACCATAAAAGTATCAATTTGTCAAATGGAATAGTTAAGTGAAAGGGTAATGTTTCAAAAAGCTAAGTGAATGCCAAAGGGATTTGTCTTTTCCCAAGGGTGCCTAAATCATCATTTTCCACAAGCACTAAACCATAATTTCCTCTCCCACTGAACTAGGTTGGCTATGGAATCAGAGACATCTAAGTAGAGGAGGCATAAGGGAAATCATTTTAGTAAGTATGAGGCCATTCCAACTCATAAACATCAAGTCTGCATCATTTTTCAACAAGTCATTCCAAGAGACAAATCATTTGCCACACATAGGGCCAAGTTTTCTTCAAACTGTGTTCCAGAGAAACAAAGATGAATTTGGCACAAGTGAGAGAGGATTTTTTCCATAATAGGCCAAGAATGGAAAAACTCCTTCATGTTTTACACCAGTGTCATGGTTTTGGAGAAATGTCAAAAATATAGTTGCTATAAGAGAGTTGCTGCACTTCTAGAGCGACCTTGGGAAACTCAACTTTTCTTCTATCTAGAATGTCCCAATAACTTTCTAGATGCATCCGATGATAACTAGATAGAATTATCTTTCTAGTGATATATCATGAGCTCAATTTGTAGAGTCAGAAGACCTCCAAAAGTTTTGTGCAAGATCACACTTCATTTTGCACCCTCATTCTACACATTTTGACTAGTCTTCGGAGAATTGATTTTTGACGAGCTATAATTGATCATTTTCAGTGTTGGATAGTACCATTTTGTAGCCAAGAGAGAGATATTTCCAGCATGGTATTATAAGCACAATTTGGATTTCGGGAACGAAATCAAAAGTCGATTTGAAGTTAGCATTGTCCACTTCCTTCTCGTGCTACGCACTTGGCCATAAATCAACAACATGGTTAAACGCACAGTGCCCTATGCACTGCATTTTTTGCGGGAATTTTTTAGAGAAATGGAGACCACCACTCAATTCATAATGACAAATACATCTATCAAAACCATTTTTCCCACCCTAGTTTGCAAAATTGGCAGGTGAAAAGGGCACAAAACTAGAAAAAAATCATACAAGTCTCAGGTGAATGATGTTTTGGAGGCTCAACCAAGCCCTTCCTGGAAATTAAAGACGTATTTTGAAACTATACATGACAAGATTTCCAATGAGCTATCTTGCGCTCGATTTGGACACTGGGAAGGTAGCCAAAAGCAGCTTGCAAGATGGAGGGCGCACATGACACTAAGATGGTGCACCTGACAGAAAGATGGCACACTTGACAATTTGCCTGATTTTTCATTGTTGCTCTCCAGTTTTGATTTTCACCTATGGAAACCAAATTTTTACTGATGTAATTGATATTGTAAATATAATTATGGTCTTTTACTATTACCTAGGGATAAATAGTAACATTAGGTAAATAGACTCCACCAAGTGTAATGAATTAGTTTTAATGTAATGAGGGATGAGTCAGTTTGACCACTCTACACTCTAATTATTAGTTCAGGGTGGAACTTCTCCTTCTCTCATGGATTCGATGTCTGAGGTTTGGATGAGTTTGCTTTGATGTCTATATCTTTCCTTTCTTCACTCTTTTCAGTGGTTGGATGTTGGTGTCTGAGTGTGAATGAAATATGCAACCCTTTCCCACATTAATTCATCAATCCGGGTGTGTACAATTTCAAGGTAACGTGCAAGGTATATGTAGGAACAAGGTTACAATATTACATCAGCGAAGGATTCATGACTAAGAAATCAAAGAATTGTTGTAATAGGAATTAAAAATAAATTGTAAAATGTAAAAAAGAAAGATTCACAGTAATCAATAGAGATCTGTAATGGCAATGAAAAATGAACACACAATAAATGAAACAACACACATAAAAGAAGTACGCAACACTTGATTAGAAGATCAGGCCCAACTCTCTGATCAAGGCTATGTTAATTCACATTTAAGAAGAGAACAAAAAAATTGCTTGTATTCGATTAATGTGTAAATGAGTTGTTACAATATATGTCTCTATGCGGCTAACTGTTCATGAAACAAGAATAAAACCCATTTTATACAAATACATGGGAATGATATATTCCCCAAAACCTAGCAACTAATGCCCAAAATATACAATAGTTTAGAACAAAAACTAATTTTTGAGAGAGCGAGAACAGAAAAGATCCAAAATAGGCTTGAAAGCAGTTGTGAGTTGGTTATGTTGTTACATCATTGCTGAACAACTCTTATTAATGTGGGACTCCTACTACAAGTTGTGAAGATGATATCTATTCACCAGAATCTACAGAAATAACAAGTTTTAGTAGTTCACATAAGAAAAACCTCTGTGACTTTACTTCATCAATTAAATATTCCAAGACACATTATAAAGAAGGGTTACCTCATAGGTTTATCACAATAAATTCATATTAATTGGTACAAAAGGATGAAAGGATGGGTGAAAATGTAAAGAAAAGCTAAACAGATTTGGTGCCCAACATCTCCCCCAAACTAGCCTTTTGCATGCCCTCATGTAGCTCATCGCTTCTTTAGGTCTGGGTTAGAATGCAATTGTGGTCCTCATGGAGCTGGGAGAGATCATACTTGTCTGCCATGTCTATTACTAGGACCTTGTATACTTTTTAGAGAAGAACGTCCTTACACCAATCATCTGCTACATTATATGCTAGGGTATAATGCTCTACTGGCAAGAAAATGACGGGGAACATGAACCAGATTCCCATCCATTGTACCCCACATGTTTGAACACATGCAACATATCTTGGCATCCAACTTAGTGCTCGTGCAAAATTTGGTGCTCCAAAAGGTTCCCTGTTCCAGAGAGATGTCAGTGACATCATCCACCTTTTCTGACAACTATCAAGGGCCTCATCTTGAAACATGACTCTTTGTTTAACACAAACATCAATACACCACTTCTGTGTCCTCAACATCCATTCTCTATTTCCCTCGATCTCTAAAAAGGTGGTGTGCTTATTGTACATAGTTATGGACCGTTCGTGTTCTCCTCTCATCATAAGATGCTTCGTCTTTTGATTTGACTCAAACGTATTAGAAGCCTTCTGCTAGTTTATCTAGTTGATAGTGTAGGAGGTGAGAGACCTTAAATGAATGTCCCCCACATATGGAACCAGATTAAACTTTTTATTAGCATGCAGGAAGTATCCATGCAGATAGAGCTCACACATCAAATGTTGGGTTACTAAGTCATGGATTCTCAATATATAGGGGAACTGTACAGAATCTTTGATCTCATGATTGACCTCCTTCTTAATGCTTTCCAAATAGAAGAAAATAAATTTCTCATGCAAGAACAAGGCATAACTAGAAGCATGAGGGCAACATGCCATTACCTCTTGTACCAGGCTGAACATCTATTCTTTGTCAGCCTTCAATTCTGGTACTTGCCCTTCCAACCATTCTACTTTGACCTGCTACTTCGCATACCTCAACAGTAATATCTCCACTCACTCTACATACTCGATGATAGCATTGGATGACTGCTCTCATACTCTTTTCACCTCATCCTGATAGCAGGCCATGGTGGATTTCCAAGTTTGAATCTCGGTTGTTAAAGAGAATTCATGGTCGTTGAACAAGTGCTCAATAGGATCCATTTGAGTAGTAGCAAAGGTCATTGGCACATCATCTGCCTATTTTTTTGTATCGACCACCATAGTTTTAGGCTTCTTATCTTGCTGTTTATACTTCCTTACCTACTTCTTAAGCCAATGCACCTATATTCTTAACCTTCAAACCTCTTTTTTCAACCGCGTCATATCTTTGAACTATAGTTGATATTTATTTTTAAGGGGTGGCCTCCTTTTCTCACACAATTCTATCCACTCCTACTTAACATCCACTTCATCTAGCCCTATAGTTGGTTCAACAGGTGGTTGATTACTCGGGGGAGTATTTACTTGTCCATTTGTCGGGTTCTCCTCCCTTAGTTCTTCTCTCTCGAGAGCAATCACTTATTTTTTAACAACCAATTCAACTGGCCTTGCAGCTGGTTCAGAAATTGGTGGATTACTCAGAAGAGTATCTACTGGTTCATCAGTCGGGCCCTCATTACTTGGTCCCCCTTCTTTGGGAGCAATTTCTTCCTTTTTTATTTTCAACTTAATGGGCTATGGAGCTGGTTTAGCAGGTGGTCGATCAATCAAAGGAGTATCCACCGACACTTCGACCAAGACTCTCCTGCCTAGTTCCTCTGTTTTAAAGCATTCTTTTCCTCCTCCCTTCTATATTCTACGGCATCTGTTGCCTGAACAATGCCTTCTCCATTCATTTATTGTTCCTGTTCTTATCTGAGGTGTTCCTCCTCCCTCTGTTCTTTGCAACAACCTTGCCGATAATCAGGAGTCAACAGATTAACAACAGCTGCACCTTTAACCAATCGATCAAACTTTAAAATGGGAGGGACAATAACCTCCTTTTCTGAGTGTCAGGGAGAATGAAACACTCTCGCTCCTCTTAGAATGGAGTCACAAAAAGGAGACTGAAAGATGTTTTCTCCTAGGTTTGTATTGGCTTTGTCTATAACCTCAAGTTTTGTCCCTTCTCCTACAAGAATTATACTCTGGCTCGAGGCTCCCTCTTGTGTTAACTCTTGTCTTGTGGTTGACACAGGTTCTTGTGGGGTAGTGTCAACCTCATGATCTATTGCTTCCACATTTTCTGAGGCCTGATGGGTAGGTGGTGGTTCTTTTGTAGTACCACCACCCAAATCCAATGCTTCCTGAGTAGATGGTGTTGGCACTATTCCCTCTAGCATGACATTAGTAAAGGTGGATTCTTGTATCACCGTGTCAATCACTTCCATCGTGTCGATAATTCCTTCCCCCATCGGCTCCACAGTCGAGGGTGGTTCTTGTGTAACAGCCTCGACTGTGGTACTGACAATTTCTTCTGTTTCAATCCATTCTTGCTTCAGCCTTTCCTCTTCCATTGACTTCACATTCTAGGCTAGTTCTTGTGTAATAGCCTTGGCTGTGGCACTGATAGTCTCTTCCACTTTAGGCCTTCCCTGCTCCAGTCTCTCTTCTTCTATTGACTCCATAGTCAAGGCTAGTTCTTGTGTAATAGTCTCTATTGTTTCTTCCACTTCAAGCTCCCTTTCTTGCTCTGGTTCCTCTTCTTCCATTTCCATTTTGTCAGGCTTTTCCTGGTCTATGTTTCCTCCTTTACTGGTTCCTCCTCCATTCTCTCTGGTTCCACTTCTCTAGACACTATAACGACTATTATCTCTTCTTCTATTGTTTCCTGGAATGTTTCTCACAAAATTTTTAAATTGGGCCAATGCATGCATAGTTAGTAATCACACCAGCATGTGGTTGGTAGTAACTACTACAACCTGTCGTGAATGATGAGCAGAATGCGTCATCAATTGGAGGTTCTTCAGCAAAAATAAAGGCATATAGAAGACCTCTGACGATGGAAATCGCTGACGAGCTAACACCCTGAAATGATACTTGAATATAGAAGACCTCTGACGATGGAAATCGCTGACGAGCTAACACCCTGAAATGATACTTGAATACAGTGGTGTATCGTCCCTTACAAGTTATGTATTTCATTACAAATTCTACTACATCACCCCATGGATGCATTAATGATTTCTGGCCATACGCTTGGCCTTTTTGGACGATGCTCTTGCCAGCCTACAGAAATGCTTCAGGGAACTTCGGTAGCGAAGTCCTTCGCGAAAACCAACTCTATCCCTGTTGAGGTTGTTAGAGTCAATCTTTGTACTCTTCCACCAGTGATCAAACATGCTCTTACAAAGTGGTCGTAGGGTGTCAAAGTCAATTTTTTTCATTTGAGTGAGTCTTTGAGTAAAATTTTGTCACTAGGTATTAGGTTTAGGATTGTTTTCACTCCTTCCTATGTTTTCCAAGTATTGGTCCATGTCACCATTTAGTTGAGTGTACAATCATTCAAAGAGTTGTCATCATTATTTCAAGTTTCAATGGGTCATTTTACACCTTGTTTGTGCTTCAGTTGTGCTTAGGTAAGGCTCATTTCCCTCTCCGATGGTTTTGAAGGTAATTTTTCTTGGATGGTCAAATCATCAACAAAAATTGTATCCTAATAACCATACACCTTCCTCTATCCTTAATATAGCTTCTTAAACACTTCCCATCACTTATATCCCTCAAATTCATCATTTTCCCGCAAACCCTAGCCTATCGCCACAATTTGACACTTTTCTAGGTTAGGCTTGCGCTTTTCTCTTTTGGACCCCTTCCACTCACTCAATCCTTGAAATTCCACTTTCCGCTACTTCCTAACATTCCTCCCTACTTCCCAAAAAATTTCTGAAGAATTTATAAGCCCCCCATCCCCTTCATTTCCCTTTATTTCTACAAATCCCTTATGCCACAAATTAGGATAGGTTTTATTCAAATGATGTTTCTGAGCAAGAAAAGATGAATTTGCCAAAAGTGAGAGAATTTATTGTCCATAATAGAGTCAAGAAGAAAAGCCTACTTCCTCTTCTACACAGTTCTCATGGTTTGGGAGAAATGTCCAAACAATCATTTGCCACAGGAGAGTTGCTTCCCTTCTGGAGTGACCTTGGTAAAATCAATTTTGCTCCCAGATGGAATGTCCAAAAGACTTGCTTGATGAGTCAAATGATAACTATACATAGATATATTTTCAATGAGATATCATGAGCTTAATTTGGAGTTTAGGAAGACCTCTAAAAGTGGACTGTAAGAACACTCTGCATTATGGCAGCCTCATTTTGCACATTTTAACTAGTCTTGGGAGATTGAACTTTTTACAAGGAAAACGAGCTCCAAATTGAAAAATTCAAGATGTTCTGGAAGGTAGTGAGGAAAATATTTCCAACGAGCTATCCCACTCCTAATATGGGCACCGGGAAGGTAGTAAAAAGTTGTCTTAAAGTGGCGCTGCGTGTTGAGGAGGTGGAATTGCGCGTCTGTGGGTTGGCGCTGCATGTTGAGCAGAAGGGCCAGAAAGGCCTCAAACTTCATACAAACTTCAAGATTTCCCTCTCTTCCCTTCATACAAGTAATTTTTCCTCCCATACTACATTGTTGGTTTGCAATCAAACTCTTAAGCATAATTCCCCATGGTAAATGTGAAACCCTAAATTTTTCCCTAGTTATGCCTAAAATCGTAAACCCAATTATTCCTCCTATCACCTATCACTAAAAATCTAAACTCTTTCCCTATTACATTCCATAAAATCCACATCCATTAATCCCTCTTGCCAAAAGGAAATATCTCAAACAAACCAAGCCCTCCCTCTCATTTTTATGATTCCTACTCCCTGATTCATTTTCTAGCCCATAAGGTCATCTCCCATCCCCTCACTCCTAAATCAATCTCACTCATTTCCTTCATACAACCTCAAGCCTTGCAGACATGGACATTGGAGAAATTAATTTCTCATGACATCTTCAGGGGTCCTCCAATTCCTCCACCAGTGTCTCAAGAAGCAAGGGGACCTTCTAGCAGTGCTCAGGTGAAAACAGATGAGGAGACTAAAACAACTAAGGTGCCTAGGACTTACATGACATATCAGAGGGGCACAAGGAGATTGTTTGCAGCTAATAGGAAAGTGTTTGCTCCATGGGATGTGGAATGGACCTTGCCTTCTTCATCAACCCATAGGCAAATGCTAGCTCCACAGGGTGTGGAAGGGGCTTTACCTTCTTCGTCAAGACAACAGGCACAGGTGCAGCAGCTGCAAAAAGAGAAGGAAAAGATGACAAAGGAGAGTTTTGATGATGAGTAGAAAGAGAGGGACTATGATTTGACAGAGCATGATGAGCCAGACTAGCGTTATACTCATCATGGCATGGAAATAATTGACTTAGAGGCTCAGGATGAAGAAACAATAAAGGACATCATCATACAAGAAAATGAGGCTTGAGTCCAATCTTTGATGGAAAATTTGGAGATGGCCAAGTATGTCATCACATATTTGGAACACGAAAATAAGCAGTTGAGTGATAAGCAGGTCTTGATGGAGCTAGAACTTCTCAAGGTAAAACGACAAGGTGACAAAGAGGCATAGGTCACTTTAACTCCTATTCATAAGGAAATTGAGGATGATAGAAAGACTTGGCTTGAGAGAGTCAATTTTCACCTAGAGAAGCTATTTTATAAGGACAATATGGATAACAGGATGATCAGGCACATGGCCTACCATTACAGGACCCAAAACAAAATTTGCAATATGAGGATCAGAAAGATGAAAGCTAGGCTAAGGCGGGCTCTAAAGGGAAAAAAAGAGGAGGATAGGCTAAGGTTGCTTGCTGAAGCTTCCTTGGATGATAAAGATGCTTTATGGTGGTGCTCCTCACCAATTTTGGGCAAGTTTGGAGGAAATTTTGTCATTTCCAAATTTTGAAATTTTACACACAGGAAAACTGCCTAGCTGGCATTGCGCTTTTCCTAGGGGCATGCAACGAAGATATGGTTTTCATTTTTGGATTCAAAGTGATGAGGACATGCACCCTAGAGATTTTCAAAGTTTTTGTGGTAGAAATGGTCCACCAAAAGGTAAAAAAACTCCCTAAAAATGACCTTTCTGCGACTTTTTGGACACACAGAAGTAGTCTTGGGAGAATCAAGTTTTTAGGGGTCAAATGAGCTTAAAATGCATAAATTCAGGGTGTTTTGCAAATTAGACTTGAATACCTTTCCAATGAGCTATCATGAACGCAATTTCGATGCCAGGAAGGCCTCCAAAAGGGACTTGAAAGTGGTGTTGTGCGTTGGGCAAGTGATGCTGTGCGTAGGGAAGATTTTGCACACGATTGCTAGTTTTCCATTTTTTGACTGTGTTCATGGATTTTATCTCATGGAGGTTGTTTCACCATTGTAAATTATGATTTGGAATGTAACTATTATAGATAAATAGTAATAGAGGGTAGATTAATTGCTTTTGAAGTCAGTTTGAGCTCAAATGAATCAGTTTTTCACTTTCTGAGGCAAGTTGTTGAAATGCCTATATTCCTATTTCTTGTTCAGTATTATTTAGATTAGCTCCTCATCCTAGGGATTCGACCCTTGAGGATGGGATGAGGTTGAATACATTTCTATATCTTTATACTCTTTCTCTTTGTAGAGGGTTGGACTCAGCTAGGTGCTCAGACCTTGATTGTACACCACTTGTAAGCAGTTTAGGAGGAGATTAATAAGAATTGCAGCTATTTTTATGGGATCCATGTGGTATGGAGTTTTAGTACAATTTCATCTTCTGTAATCATATGTTAATATGTTTTATGTATTCCGTTAATCAATTCAATTTTTCTAGTTGAATTTTTTCAAGTTGATAGGTAGAATTCATTACATCAGTGCTCTCCCTTGGGAAACCATTCACTGTTTTATGTTTTTTGCAATCTAGGAAGGATCCATGGATTTCACATGCTCTTCTTAGCTTCTCACCAGTCTAAAACATCTCACCCCATCAAATCCTAGAGTGCTAAAGCCTATGCCTACCTTGCCCCATTGAACACCCTACAATTCTGACCTAGTTCCCTAGACCTAAACTGTCTAGCTCCTCCTGATCCAACAAAACCCCTTCAAAAATCCAATCAAAAATTCGTGCTACTATACCTAGCCTAATATCCTTTTCCTGATCCAGTCATCTTGGCTAAGATCCTTACAGAGAGAGCCCTCTCTCAACCTAGTAGGGTTAGCTACTTGGTTAAGCATGGTTTGTGGTTACCCTAGCATTGCCTTCCTTCAACCTGACGTTCAATCCAGGTGATAACATAGTGGAGACTCAACTAGGGAACGTAGTTTTATGTTCCTCAACAAAATATATCAAGTTCAAATTTAGTTTTTGATGGTGGAAAATGATCATACACCAAAAAGTTGAGATCATTCACCTAGCGACTCTAAATTAGTTTCAAGATCAGATCCAAGGACTCTGCTGGAGGATGAACTTGATGAGAAGAAACATGAAAGGAAAATATGGAAAGAGAAAATTGCCCAATGCACAACGCCCAATTATTGTTCGACATGTAGCAGCTGGGTGGAGAGAAAAAACCGCCCATTTCAGATGGGTATTCTCCAAGCTTATGTGCCACCAGAAATCTTTGTAGATCATTTGATCCACTAAGTGCAGATCTATGGTGGGAATCTATTGGGCAAGTTCTATATCGGTGAAAAAAGTGTGCCTCAATAGTTGTGCGGAGCCTGTGTTAAAAGCGAAAAAAGAAAGTTTTATAATTATAAAATGTATAATGAGGCTTGGAAGTTCTCTAAAAGTGCCCTAATCTGCCGTTTCAATGGTTTTTGGCCGCAGTTGACAACTCTCCATAGTCGGATCTCGGAGGTATGGAAGCCTCTAATTTCTGATGCAATTAATATCTACCCCTATGTTAGGGGTTTCTTTATAGTAGATTTTGAAAACCCTAAAAGTAGTCAATGTATTCTAGATTCTAGCCCTTGGTTTTGGGAAAAAATTAGGCCTATTCATGAGGCCATGGAACCTATCGTTCGATCCCTCAACAAAAATCATAACCTCGGCACCAGTTTGGGTGAGATTGTCAAACCTACCATTGCATCTCTAGAATTTCTCTTCGCCAAATTCCATTGGAAATGCAAATGGGAAATTTTACTGCAGGTGTCCAGAAATAGAGGAATAAGCCAAAACTACCTATGCACGTATTTGTGTGGAAATGGAATTCATCATCGGATTCCCAGCTGAAATACACCTAACAAGTAAAGACTATGTGTGGAACCAAAAACTAGATTATGAAAGTGTCCTCTTCAGATGTCGATCTTGCTTTGAGATAGGCCACCTAGCTAAAAACTTCCCAAAAGCCTCCTAGAAATATTCTGTTAGAAAAAATCACCACAGATCTAGATGGTGGGAAGGAGCACAAAAATAACAGTACACTATCATCAAAGAAGAATACTCTCAAGAAAACTCTGAATCACAAGAAATCGGGCAAGAAAGAAAGAACTCTCAAGACAAGAAGGGGGAAAGCCCTCCCAACAAGAAAAGAGTGAAATTGACAACCCCTTAAGCATCAACAGTTATGAGGATTCGAATACCACACAAAATAAATCTTCATTTAACAAGAAAGCAAATCTCCTAGACCAAACTTCTTCTCTGACTATCTTCAAAAGGATGAACAAAATAGATCACGAAGCTAAGACACCAATGTCCCAACAACTAGAAGAGATGAAGGAGATGCAAGAAAAAGAAAGTTGGAAGACTGTAGAGAAAAAAATGAAAGCTATGGCACCAACCTCGCCAAGAAAGATGAGGAGCTAGACAATTAGAAACTAAGAAAATTATAGGTCCGATAGACCAATTTGGTCTCAGTGGATGTTAACCATCATCGTCATCATCATCATCATATAGTAGAAAAAGTGTAAATATAAAGGATTTATGCATAATTCCAATATTACCATATTTATGTGGCTTAAGGGTGTGTAAAGTTAAGTTTTGTGGTGATATATCATGCGAAAGGGCCGATTGCGATCTACAATGGAAGTCAATGGAGCACTGAACGGGTGGATTTGATAGATTTATAAAGCAAGATTAACTCTTTTGAGTTCCGTATTAATCAAAGGTTCACGTTAATTTCGCCGTGTAAGGTGGAAAATCAGGGTTAGAGTTAAAGCTGAAGAGAAAGACAATCGGGTATGTTTTCTTTGTATTTTGGCCAATCAAAATGCCCGATACATATATAAGCCCATGATTACACAGGCTAAACACATTTCATTACGACTAAAGTGAATTAAACATCATTAGGGCATATACATAGGAACTCGGTAGCGGATTAACAGAGCAACCCAGCAGCTATCGTCCTCTTCTGAATTCAGCTATGTTCCTATTATTTCATGTTTTTTGAGGTGTCTTTTACCCTCTGTAAAATTTTGTAATAGTTTTTACTTCATAGAGTTAGAGAAACAATTAAATAATTTAGGCAGTTTCAGAAATCAACAACTATTCCACAATGTATAAAAAGAGGAAAATTTACAAAGAAAGGGTTCGAACTTTGGAGAACCCAGAGACTAGGCCACTATATTCTTGATATAGTTGTTGATTAATGAAAGAATCAGAAGTTTCCATGAATTGTTGGGTATAATTTTGTAACCCTCTCTGTTATGTGCCTTCTTACATTTTCTTCTTTCAAGTATAGTAATAAAGCTACAGGACTTTATTTGGTTATGTAGATAAAGTTAAAATTCATTAAAAGAGTGCTCCTATACTTGAAGTTTTCACCTTCCTTTCTAAGTTATAGATAATAGTTTCTGTGAAAGACCAACATATTATCTTTAACCTCTCCAAGAGTCACAAATAGTAGTTTATGTGTTAAGTAGCATATTGTCCATGATTCAATTCTCATTTTCGTAATTCTTCTATGTCACAGATAGTAGTTTCTATGAAAGACCAGCATATTATTTTTAAATTGCCCTTCATGCTTTCTTCATTCATCATCTGTATCTAGCAACAAGTGACATTCTGTGATGTTCTGGTCATACATGTATTAAGGGTTAAAGACCAAGTTTTCGAGGCCCTTCATTTGAGAACACAATAAACAATAAAGTGACAAATAAGTGATAACAAACAATAATCATTAATGTATTAAGCACAATTTATCCACAGTGAGGAGATTGGTTTCTTAAGGAACAACAATAATTGGCACCGTTGCCAGGGAGAGAAGACAAGAACAGTTTTCCCTAGGTTTTTAATATTTTCCTCTATTTGTTCACTGAAGAAGAAATGTTTAGCTGTTTTAAATCAAATCAATAACTTTGGCTTCAAGTAGACCCCATACAAGATCGCAAAACTTCACAATACAAGGTTCAAGCTCTTTCAGATGCTGAAAGGGTGGTGTCTAAGAGGGTTGGAAGGTCTAAGATTCCAATTACACCAATTCCTACATTGTCTGCATCAGGCAATAATTCACCTGAACATTCATCTGATAAAGAGTCATCTTTTTCATCATCTTCATTTCAAGAACCTAACTGTGAGGAGAAATCTTTAGAATCTATTACTTTTAATTTATCTAATATAATCATTCAACCTCAACCAATAGCTACATTACCACCTCTGCACATTCCATCTGCCTCTCAGTAAGGTTCCACATCTATTGGTAATCAAATTTCAATAAACATGACAGTACCTGCATTCTTGATGAATATGTATGCACCTCTTCAATTGCCACAACCATTAAATCAAATTCCATAGGATTACCTCAAAACTCTTCCTCGTTTTACAGGGGGAGATGAACAAACTATAGAGAATCATGTGTCAGTATTTTGCAATTTTGCAGGAAGCAAAGATGTTGAACATGTAGATATTGCTCTAAGACTTTTTGTTTAGTCCTTGGAGGCAAAAGCAAGAAAATGGTTTAACGTACTTCCAAATAATATTATTCCTTCTTGGGAAGAGATGAAGCATTTGTTCATTTAGAGATGGGGAGAAAAAATATACCATGGGTATTCATGAATAGAGTTTAATGCCATAAAGAAGAAGCCTGATGAAACTATGGTTGAATTTGTCAGAAGATTTAACAACTTGTACAATAGTCTGCCAGCGGAGATTAAGCCTCCTCCTGCTGGTGCAAAAATAACTTTTGCAGGGGCTTTTGAATAAAATTTTGGATTCACATTAAAGGATAGCAGAGCTCCAACCCTTGATCAGATCCAAACAGATGCATTAGAGATAGAAGCAAATTTGGTGGCTGCAGGAAAAACACCAGAAACACAGCCTATCCAAGACAAGGGAAAGGAAAAGATGGAATCCTCTTAAAGTCAACCATTGGAGGATACGTGTGATGTAATTAAAATTTTGTCAAATAAGGTAAATAAATTAGAGTTAGAAAATAATAATTTTTAGAAGCAAACACAGTATAATAAGAAGTTTAATCACCAATACAGAAGACAACCTTTGCAACCTTGCAAAGGGAAAGGAAAGAACAAGATCAAATTCAAGCACAATTATATATAGAGGCAGATCCTATTGAAAAAAAAGAGAATCCTGAAGATCAAAATTTTACATTATATGCAGTGGATTCAGATGTACTTCGTATCGAAAAAGAAGAGTATGAAGATGATGAAACATATGCCATTCATAATGAAAATGAAATTGATGAATATTGGAAGTAATTCTCTGATTTTATGCAGGCTAAACTACATAAGAAATATGACTTGAGATCAAGGAAAAGATAAATAAGTCAAGAAAATAAAAGTGAGGAGCAAGTTTCAATTTCCTCACCAAAGGAAACTCCACAAGAATATCAGTTTCCAAAACAAGTGAATAAAGGAAAGCAGCAATACAATGAAAATGGCAAGACACAGATACTTCAAGGTGAGTCTTCTCAAGATCAAACTGGAAAAATTCCTTTAGAGAGACTTGCTTGAATTCCTCAAGTAATCCCAGTCATGAAAAAAGGTGAGGAGGAGAATGAAAGTACTGTTAAACAGGGTCACTTGTTTAGTCTTACTCAGGAGTTGGAAAAGGTAAGAATGCAAGTTCCTCTTACAAAATTGAAAGAAATACCTACTTATCAAAAGGAGATTGCTGGGTTTGTTAGTTTGAAACAAAATGATATTATAAATGACACTATATATCTATAGGATGACAAACCAGTAGTACTTTTTAGTCCGCATGTAGAGGAAGTAGATCCCTCAATACCTCCTTTTCATATTTCCTTATTGGTCCCTGAGTTCCTCTTACATAATTGTATGTTTGATTCACGAGCTTCACACAATCTTATGCCTTTGTCATTAATGAAGCAACTAGATCTACAAGTTACCAAACCCTATAGGGACTTGTATTCTTTTGATTCAAACAAAGTGAGGTGTCTAGGGGTTATTAAGGATCTGGCAGTGTCACTAGCCCAAATTCCAACTAGAAGTTTGGTCATGGATGTAGTAGTAGCAGATATCCCTGCTAGATTTGGAATGCTTCTATCCAGGTCTTGGGGGGCTAAATTGGGTGGTGATTTGAGACTGGATTTTACATATGCTTTATACCAATTTTTGGTGGGGAAGAGAGGATATTGTATAGAGAAACTAGATTTGTAAAAACAATTACAATAAATGGAGCAAGTAATTCACCTGTATATAGCTAGGAGAAGGATGACTTTTCTTGTTTCACACCATATGATAATGCAGAGCTGACTGATGATAATCAGAAGTAGCTTGCTTTAGCCAATGTAATTATAGAGCTACAAACTGAAGGAGTGTGGAAGTGCTTCTTTGATGGAGTTTATTCCAAGGAAGGAACACGTGATGGTTTTCTTCTAATTGCACTTGGAGGTAATATGTTTCCTTTTTCTTTCAAATTAGAGTTTGAGGCAACAAAGAATGTGGCAGAATATGAGTCCTTGATTGTTTCTCTACAAATAGCTAAACAGATGGGAGTTAAGTCAATTTCTTCTTTTGGAGATTCAGAGCTGATTATCAAATAAAGAACTCGAGGCTTAGGGCATGTAGAAATGAGGTATGGGATTTGATTGAGAACTTTTTTGAATCTTTTAACATTCAATTTATTCCAAGAAATGAGAATAGACTACTAGATTCATGTGTTGTGGCTGCTAGTACTTTCAAGTCTCCTATTAATCCAAGACTAAGATATGAGGTAGGGATGAGACACAAACCCTCTGTTCCTGATAACATTAAAAATTGGCAAGCTTTTGAAGATGAATAGATTAAAGAATTTTTTACTATGGCTGAGGAATTTCAGGGCATAGAAATTGATCAGGATAAAGAAGAAACAATAGAAGTTGCAGAAATTAGTGGTTCAAAAGATTCAATAGCTAATTTGAAGATTTTTCAATGGAACGATAATATTTTGCCAAAGGGACTTATTCCTCTTGAAAGGCTTTCTAACCCTAATGATGTGGTTGTTGACTTAGGGAAGGTTTCACAGGATGAACACATTCAGGATCACAACATTGGAACTCAAGAGATACTCAAAAGGAATTGTTTTTTCAAGATTCACTGGCAGAATGGTTCTAGATTAAGCACCCAAATGCTAACCTGGTAGCATTGGAAGATTGATTTCACCTAATGGTGATCAATCACGTAAATATGTAGGAACTTGTACATAAATAAGCTTAGATGTTCAACATTTGGTTTCCAGTTGCAGTTCTTCAGTGTGATCATTAGTTGATGAATAAGGGTGACTTTCCCAGTTTGAAACTGGTTTGCAGAGGTGTCATACTTCAAGATTGTCAGGTTTCAGTTGTCAAATTCTATGGTTTTCACAATTTTGGACTCCATGCCCAACCAAGGCTACTGATCTATGATTCTCAATACTTTGTTATCAAAGCGTAAGAATTTTATCACTGCAGATATCAGCGTGGGTACACTGTACAAAATTTTCGCACAGTTAGGTTTGGTGAAGCAATAAATGACTCCATGCCCAATGGATAGGGAACTGATCTGCATTTCTTGGTGCTTCTATGGCAGAAGCACTATACCCAGTTGGAGCTAGATGTTGCAGCTTATGTTGTGTTTTTAGCTTTATTTATTAGATATATCACTATTGGGGGTTCACCTCAATGAAACTTCTTTATATTCTTTACCCCCATCAAACTCTTAAAAACATGTAGTATTTATTTATTTCATAGTGAAATCGAAAAAGAAACAAGTGTTAGTGTCAAAGGGTCGGACCCAAAAGGTATATACATCATGGCTTAAAGTCCCGTCAGGTCCGCTGCACTACAGAGCTATGGACATTGGTTTTTGCCGAATGCCGATGGCAGACACGATATATATATATATATATATATATATATATATATATATATATATATATATATATATATATATATATATATATATATATATTGTTGTAAAGTCCTGGCGGGTCTGTGATCATCGCATAACACATTATATATATGTATATGGTATGTTGATTGCAATTTGCAATGGTGATTTAGATACGAAAACTATATATTGTGTTTCATAATTCGACGGGTCCGAAAGGTGTACGAAAAGGTGGATTTAGAGTTACAAGTGGCATTTCAGGTGGAGAAAAAATGGTAAGTGGTTTTTAGTGGGGCTCACCCAATCCCACTTATCATTCGACACGTAGCAGCTGGGTGGAGAGAGAAAACCGCCCATTTCGGGCGCATATTCTCCGGGCTTAGGTCCCACACAAAATATTTGTAGACCATCTGATCCACTAAGCGCATATCTACAGTGGGGATCTATTAGGCAAGTTCTATATCGACGGAAAAGGTATGCCTCAATAGTTGTGTGGAGCCCGTGTTAAAAGTAGAAAAAGCATGTTTTATGGCATATTTCTATTATAAAAGGTATATAATAGAAAAAGTTCAAATATGAAGGATTTATTCATAAGTCCAATATTACCATAGTTATGTAGCTTAAGGGTGCGTAAAGTTAATTTCGCTGTGTCAAGTGGAAAATTGGGGTTAGAGCTGAAGCTGAAGAGGAAGACAATCGGGTATGTTTTCTTTTTATTTTGGTCAATCTAAATGCTCGATACACATGTAAGCCCAGGATTACACAAGCTAAACACATTTCATTATGGCTAAAGTGAATTAAACATCATTAGGGCATATACAGAGGAACTCAGTAGTAGATTAAGAGAGCAAGCCAGCAGTTATCGCCCTCTTCTGAATTCAGTTATGTCCCTGTTATTTCATGTTCTTTGAGGTGTCTTTTACCCTCTGTAAAATTCTATAATAGTTTTTACTTCATATATTTAGAGAAGCAGTTAAATAATTTGGGTAGTTTCATAAATCAACCACTGTTCCATAACGTATAAAAAGAGGAAAACTTACAAAGAAAGGGTTCGAACTTTGGAGAACCTAAAGACTAGGCCACTGTATTCATGATATAATTGTTGATTAATGAAAGAATAAGAAGTTTCCATGAATTGTTGGGTATAATTTTGTAACCCTATCTATTATTTGTCATCTTATGTTTTCTTCTTTCAAGTATAGTAATGAAGTTGCATGTCTTTATTTGTTTCTGTAGATAAAGTTAAAATTCCTTAAAAGAGCGCTCCTATACTTGAAATTTTCACCTTCCTTTCTAAGTTATAGATAATAGTTTCTGTGAAAGACCGGCATATTATCTTTAATGTCTCTACAAGTCATAGATAGTAGTTTTTGTGTTAAGCAACATATTGTCTATGATTCAATTCTCATTTTCATAATTCTTCTAAGTTACAGATAGTAGTTTCTATGAAAGACCGACATATTATCATTAACTTCCCTTTCAAGCTTTCTGCATTCATCATTTGTATCTAGAAACAAATGGCATTTTGAGATGTTCTGTTCATACATTTATTAAGGGTTAAAGGCCAAGTCTTCTAGGTCCTTCATTTGAGAACAAAAAAAACAATAAAGTGACAAATAAGTGACAACAAACAATAATCATTAATGTCTTAAGCACAATTTCTCCACAACCAGGAAATTGGTTTCTTAAGGAACAACAAGTTGCAATAGTCTTTTCAAATTTTTCATGATTCAATCATTGATGTGTTGGATGAGATCTATAGTAAAAGTGCTTCTCCATTAGTTAACTACGACCTTGAAAAAAGTATTGATACAAACTTGATCCAACAATCGGTTTCTTTCTCATTTTCAGCAGGAGTCTCATCACAAAGCTCATATGAAAGTTTGCATTCATGGTATGAAGAGAAGAAAAGTAATCCATTGGATGAGCTAAGTCCGAAGGCACATGAATTTCAAGATCCTCATGCAGTATTTTTGGAGTCTAATAGAGAATCCATATTATTCAATCTGGGAAAATTTGGATCTGTTTACAAGTTTTCATGGGAGTTGCATTTCAGTAGTTCTTTCTTCTTGCTCATAAAAAAACACTTGTAGAGAATTCAAACAATAGCCAGAATTCTTACTTGGTTGCATTGGTTGTTTCATTTCACTTGATCGGGTGATGAATGGAAAAAGTAGAGTAGGTTTTATTGAATAAGCTCCATTTTGAGCATCTTTTCTAGTTTGTCATTTGTGTTTTAGTATTGATTCAGTTTTTAGTTGAGTAAAAGTCAATTTGTGTCTTTGAGTCATCAGTATCTGGTGGGCTCCAGTATTGTAGCGATAATGCTACAACTCCTGTAGCTTCCTTCTCTAATTTTATCAACCTGGTAGTTCGTAACAAACTTGGAAGCGACGGTGTTGTATGCACAAGTACTAGCTCTTGTCGCAGCTGTCACTTGGTCAGCTGGCACAAGTCCGCTAGGGCTCAAGCCAACTTCTATGAGTTCTTAGAAGAAGCTTTTTAACCGATGAACGAAAGCTATCTCAAAGGAAATTAACCTACTGTAGGAAGGAACTGAAAGCCAACAAGAAATGAAAACCCTAGCAAACCCTAATTCTACCAGCTAGTCCTACTGATGCAAAGGTGGGAATGCGAAATACTGAAAGAGGTGCCATTACTTCTAGGAAGGTGAGATGCATGTGTCTAGACTACTTTGATATAAAGAAAGCATATTTTTGTATTTTTGTTCAAGTTGTTGGAATTATTATGTGTGTGCTTCTAACTGGGTCTTGACTGTGCAGGGATAGATCAAGGAGGGAAATTCTTGGAAAAGGTCAGGAAGGCTCAGAGAGGGTCTAAGGAATTCCTAGCATCCTTTCAGAGAAGTTCATAAAGTTCATATGCTTGGCAACCATGTTTACAAGCTTCTACAGGAAGTCTGCAGGGGTTCTACAGGATGTTCAGGATTTCTACAGGAAGTTCACTAATTCCTACAGGATGTTCTGCAATAGGATTTTTTTGGTGATGGATGAGTGGAAGAGGCTATATGGATGGTCAAGGAGGTAGGAGGGGAGCTTGTGATGGCTTATGGACAGAGAGATGAGATGAAGAGGGGGTGTGCAAAGCTGGTTGGCCTAGAGGAGGTTAGAGGAAATGGAAGGCCGAAAAGGTAGAATCACGTGGGTGATAGAAGAGCTAGGAGGTAAGTGGTCTAACTGAGGGATGAGTGGATGGCCTAGGCATAGCTTAGAAGGATGAGGGAGTGAGGGAGTAGGACTGCACAGTGTAAATGAAACAAATAATCCATGTCTTGCATGTAACCGAAATTTCATCAACCTATTCTAACTGTTTTTATGAAACCACAGAACAGCAACATGATTTTGTAAGGAAACTCTTGCATGGTACTGAAACAACGATTCATTCCACAAGATCAGAATGCATGGATGCTGCTACGAATGAGAACACTGCATCAAAGCTTGCATGAACGTATAAAACAGTGTTTTTGGTGGGTGGCATGGTCTGCAATTCCAGTCTCTAAACAGAGGTGGAAGTGAGTGTGCAGTCAACCCTTTTTGGAACTCTGATTAACTCCAATCTCCTTACTCTAATCTAAACTACTGAAAGCAACTTTGTTCATAAAACTAACCTACTTAACCACACCAAGAAGTTCAACTCAGCAAACTGTGTTTCCAAATGCATGCAAAGGAAAAGAAATACAATGCTGAAAGAAAAGTAACAATACAAAGAAAGGAGGCCTATTGCTCTCAGGTTGGGCCCAACCCCGAGAGCTATGGCTCCTCTAAGAACTCAGAACTGAACTCAAATCTGCCTGATTTTCATTAAAAGATAATAGTCATAAGTCAAATAACATGCCAAAAATGGCTTACAAAGAGCAAAACAGAGCTATCAGCTCGTAATCCAGAATATGCAACAAAGTTTCAAAAGTCCCCATCGAAGGCTACAGCCTCATCATTTATACATTACAAGGGCCAAGCTGGCCTCCTAAATTAGTGGGGTTTGGCTGTCCAAACTAAGAGTAATCTGTTGTTTTCTCACAATCCGTTTGGCTGCCTTCTAGCTCGGTGGTGGTGGTTGTTGGAGCTCGAAGTTGGGGTGGAGATCACGAGGAAGGCCATTCAATGCTGTGGACAACCTTCCTACAAAACCTCAATCCCATCTTGGCTGTCTCCTAGCCCTCATCTATGTGGTTTTGCTCCATTAAATGTCAAAAAACTTGAAATAAACATGTGTTAGCCACCTAGGAATAGTGACTACCCTCATTCATACAAATGACATAAATATACTAAAAAATGATGCATAAGTTATGAACAATGAAGGGTTGAGCAAGGGTAGTTAGGCCAAATGAGCCCAAAATGTTACCAAATTTGGGGCTCATCATCACCCCCCAGCTAAAATGATTGCTCATCCTTGAGCAACTAATCCAGCTCCTCGTCCTTCATTGCCTTTACTGCCACCCTCACATCCCAAGCTTCTGCAGTAGTGTCCTCCTTACTGACTTGGAACCCATCCTTTCTTTCCACCTCTTCCCACTGTTCATGCTCATCTTTCTCTGTGCTGCCTTCCATCAATCCTAACAGTAGAGGTGGGCTTAGCTTGAGGCCAATCCAGCTGGCCTGGGGGTTCTGCATAGATTTCTTATAAAGGGGCACCCGTACTAGAGCTTCCCTCATTCGAGTTGGAGTATGATACTCTCTGATTTTTAAACTGTGGGCCAATGTATTCCATCGGCGGGTGCAAGCGTGAACACAGTTGTCCCCTAGCAGTCTCTCCATATCCTCAAAATGCGCTATGGCCTGGGCTTGCTGATCCATATATTTCAATGAAGCTTGAGGGTCAGTGGATAAGTGTTGGTGTGCTGATATTAATGCAGTTGGATCCCCTGGTTCTGCTCTAATTAGTAATGGCTCATTCAGCTCTCGATTCATGACCGCTTTGGCTTCTACTACTCTTTTGTCTTCATGGTTCAACCATGAGGCAAGTGCCATTAACTGCATGTCCCCTAAGACCGTGTTGTGATCCCATGAAGTCACATTAGGAAGGGCCAAATTATGGAGGTAGAACTCCGATAATTTGGCCTTATCCTCTGATGAACTGGTATTGCATAATTCAGTGAACTGCTGCGGGTCTTGGAGCTGAGAGATACCCCTTTGCGCCAAGGTATTTATTTGAAATTGTAGCCATTGGTCTCTCAGGTACAGGCCATAGGATTTGGCCGGTTGTCTGCATTGTATAGCATCCATGGCCCAACTGGCCATGCAGGCCAATTGTGCCTCTTTCTGCTGCAGCTATTGTTTGAGAGCTTGCACCTCAATTTGTGCTTGCAGTTCTATTTCCTGTAGATGCGTGGTTGGCTCTCCAAGACCGATTTGCAGTTCCTTTCTGCCTTGCTGTTCTACTGTGATGTCCCCTGAGGATGTGCCTATTCCTCTCCTCAGCTCCTGTAGCTGCAATCTAAGTTTTTCGTTTTCTTCCTGTAGGAACACCCGTTGGCAATTTGCCACGTGTTTAGCCATAGCTAATTCCCTTCTGGCCTCCTTGAGTTGCTCTTCCAAAGGGCCTATGTCCGCCACACCTTTTGATTTGGCTATTTTCATCCACGTGTGTGTTCGTACTCTCTCTTCCTCCAATGCAAAGAACAGTGGCACAGTGAATTTCTGTGGTATAAATTTGCCAGCTTCTAAGAAGTTATAGTATGAGCTCAGACTTCGCTGAGGGCTAGGCTCTGGAATATGTTCTTTTTCTTCTTCTCTTGGTGGCTCTACTTCGCCCTCCCTCAGTGGTGATGAGGGTGCTGCACCCTCCATCCTCTCTGTTTCCTTAAGCCGGGCTAAGGTTTCCTGTAGAGCAGCCTCAACATCCTATAGCCGGGCTTTTGAAGCCAATTGGTCTAATCTTTCTTTCCAAGTAGTTGTTTTCGGGCTCCCCCTCTCATAAGTGACTGATATCTTTGAGGGCGACCTCTCCTTGGGCGAAGTAGGGGCATCCTCTATAGTGATTGGGCTGCTGGATGGAGGTTGTGGCTTGCCCATTTTTATTATCACACTTCTCCTAGCTTTAAAATATAGAGGGGCCTCCCTCTTTCTCTTTTCCTTTGGCTTAGGAGGTGCACTGAGGGCGGCCAGCACGGCTGCTGCCTCCCTTGCAAGAACGGCGGCTTTCTTTTCCTTGGGTTTCCTTTTCTCAAGGCTTCCTGTAGAAGGCCCATTTTCAGCTGCTTTCTGGCTTCCTGTAGAAGCCGGTTTTGGTTTTCCTGTAGAAACAGGTGGCACCACTTTAGTTTGCTTTGCTGAGGGTGTTTTTCTTTTTGACTTGGTCGAGGCTGCTGTCGAGGTGCCTTTGCTGACGTGGACCTGCTCCGTCTTGTCCACCCTGCTTTGCAATCTTTTCTCTCTGGGCGTTAATATGGGTGCGTCCTCCTTCTCTTTGGCACCCTTTTTCTTTTGTTTCTCCTTTTTCTCTGCCTTCGGTGCTTTGGCCGTGGGTCTCTGGCCTTTTTCTTTCTTCCCTGCGGGTACTGACTCCTTCTCCTCGCTGCTGGAGGAACCAAGCTCTTCAGTCAACATTTTTATATCGCCATCCTTGGTCAAATTTCGGAAGGCTTCCCATGAGAGAGGGACTTTGTATGTGTGGAGTGCATCCTCCACGAGGAGCTTAATAAGCCCGTGATGAGTTACCTGGTCTGGTGTGCCTTCTCTCAACTTGGTCGCACATTCGGTCATAGACTGCAGTAGAAAGTAGGGAATACTTAATTTGTTCTCCGCAGGTAGGTCCATCTGATGCCTTAATTCTGTAAGTAGCCGAAAATGGTACCCATACACAATGCTAAACCGACCTTCGCAGGTGATGTATTTCATAATTTGGAGGCTGACTTCGCTCCAAAGTGGCAGTAAGCTAGTCCTGCGAACCCCGTTCTTATCCTCCGAGAGATGCTCCTCTGGTGGGAAGAATTCCTTCTTAGCCTGCTGGCCTAATTTCCTCTCTTCTTTGTCCCATGGTACCCCCATTGGGAGCTCAGTAACTCGGCTGATGAATTGTGGGGTGAGTCTGAGACTCAAACCCCTAAAATTAGCAGTGGCTAATGTCTTTGATTTTGGCTTCAAAGCCCGCAAGAACTCCTCTGCCACCTCATCATCATACCCTTGCAATTTGTCGCAGAAGGACATCCATTGCGCGCGAGTGAACAGCTCCACCACCTCAGGATTCTCTCTTAGTTTCTTGGAGTCGGTTGGTTCCTTTCTGATGAACCCACCCGGCATGGTGACAAACTGCTACGTTGGCTGGAGGTGGCGGATGCAAAAAACTAGCCTTTTGGGACAGAGCATAGAATTACACCTCTACCACGCATAAAATTCACGAAGACTATCTCCAGATGAACTTTAACAAGGCTTAATTACAAATTATATCCTGTAGGAGACTTTACATACACCTCGACGACAATTCATGCAAATGACAGACAACACTTGCAATTCTTTTATGAGCAGACTGTAGAACGTCGACTCTGCCACCCTCGAAACCAATTGCATGGAAGGCAAGGTTCAGGCTTACCTTTTTAACTCGCCACCTTTGACATGAGGAGCCCAATTTTCATCGTGGTAGTGGGCTTCCTGTAGGAGCAGCTTTCCTGTAGAAACAGCGCACGGGGTCTGGAGAACACTGCAGTGGTTCTGCGCTCTCTGTGCTGCTATCAGACGTTCGAACGGCCGAAGACTTGGAGTGTCGAGCTTCAGAGGAATCCGGATGCTCACTCGACTTCTAAACGGTTGATGATAAATGCGTGGGGTGGCAATCTAGCTGATAGATTTGAATCCGGCGGAATCCGTGGCACGGGGGTGAGCTGTCCCTACTGGACCGTTGGACGACGTCACTTAATCATTCTCCTGCAAGTTCCCTGACTGCCGCATCATTCTCCGCAGATCTGCCACCGTCATTTCTGTTAAAACGCGCTTCTCCCCGACTGGATGGCTCTCACGTGTCCACTACCCGTTCCTTTTTGCCACGACCACCTTTTACACATCCGACTAGACCATCTGACTGGTCGATGTGGCTAGTCGAATGGCCATACACCCACTCACCCCATTCATTTCATACTTGCAAACATTTCAAAGTAATATTCATGTAATTCGACGAAAGAAGGGGCGAGGCACTTACCTGTGCGGCCGCGACATGATTTCTCAGGCTTCAGGACGATGATGACTATATTTGCTTGCTGCTGCTTAATTGTACAGGCCCGGAGGTTCCTCTGCGCAGGCTACTGACGATGAAGCTTATGACTCGGCTGCATGTGCCCGTGTTATTATTGCATGTTGCAGGCGATTGAATGGTGTACACTCTAGTTGGCTTAACTGCTACGGGACTCCTGCAGGATGTCTTGTAGCAGTTTTTCCTCCTCGGGTGCATGCTGAACGATGAAGATAGTGGCATCACGATCATGCTCACAGGGCCCTCGGATAGCTGTCATGGGTATTGCATGGCATCTCAGCATCTTTTTTCCATTTCAGAATCGCTTCCTCTTGATAACTCAATGATCTATTTTGATTGTGCAGGTACTTTTATTGCATGTCAACTGGGGTGGTAGAAGGAGGTGACAACAGTGTGTGATGGAGGAAATAGTAGCTTGCATGCCTCCATGTCGAACCTTGGTCGTTAGATCTCCCCACACAATGAATTCTGGGCCGTCCAGAACTTCTACAGGAAGTTTCCTGTAGAAATAAAGAACTTCCTGTAGAAAGTCTGCAGCTTCCTGTAGAAGACTAAGCTGTGATGAAATCGTGCCCATACCTTGTAGAAGATGAGTGTTTTCGGGGGAGGTGCTGGTGAGGTCACCTGGCAGCATGATAAGGACCCTTGAATTTGAGTTGAGAGACCTCCTCTCCTTCATAGAATACCCGCAACCTGCATGCATTGCCACATCGTAAACTTGTTGTCCCTGTCTTTTTTGCTTATTGTTCTTTTCTTCTTTTTTTTTCTTTTTTTTTTTTGAAAGATAGCAGGGGCGCCTCAATGAGGTTTTCACCCTTGCCATCTGCCTTAAGCGCCTCAGAGAGGTTTTCACTCAAGGATATTTTTCAATTTTTTTTTTTTTTTGAAAGACAACAGGGGCGCCTCAATGAGGTTTTCACCCCTACCATCTGCCTTGGGAGCCTCAAAAAGGTTTTCACCCAAGGATCTTTATTTATTTATTTATTTTATTTTTTTTAAGATCTTTCAGGGTATGCCCAAAACAGAGGTAGAACCCTTCTCTATGACCAACACTGATTTCTCCACAGTTTTGATGAACTCTTGTCTTGAGAGTGGTTTCCTGTAGATCTTCAGTCGATGCCCATTGACAAGCATGGGGATGGCCTCCTCATCAATGGTCCGAATAAGAACAGATCCATTGTCATGACATTTTTCCACTGCATATGGTCCCAGCCATTTGGTTCTCAGCTTCCCCTTGAAATCTTTATGCCTGGAATCATACAACAGCGCCCAATCTCCTGGCTAAAATTGCTTGTCATTGAGGTGTTGGTCATGCCACACCTTTCTCTGAAGTTGAACCACTTCTGAGTGAAGGAGGGCCTGCATTCAGTGCTTGTCTAGTCCATTCAGCTGCAATAACCTTTCTTGTTGGGCATGGCTGAGATCTAGGTCCAGCTGAGCTGCCATCCTCAAAGTGTTGTATTCAAATTCAATTGACAACAAAGCTCTCTTTCCATAGACCAGCTCATAAGGTGTGAAGCCGGTTGTTGTCTTCCAAGTGGCGTTGTAAGCCCATGTGGCCTCAACCAGGTGATCTGCCCAATCTTTCCTACTGCTGCTCACCACCTTAGTCAAAATCCCTTCCAATGCTCTGTTGGTGACTTCCACTTGCCCATTTGCCTGAGGATGATAGGGGGTGGAAGTCCTATGCTTGATTTTGTGATGAGCTAGTGGGTCTTCAATTAAATTGGATGTGAACTGGCTTCCTTGATCGGTGACTAGCTCTCTTGGGTAGCCAAATTTGTAGAAGATGTTTTCTCTTAAGAACTCAGCCACCTTTTCTTCTATTGCTGCCTTGATTGCCTTTGTTTCTGCCCACTTTGTCAGGTAGTCGGTGCACACAATGATGTAAGATCTTTGCCTCGAAGGAGGGTTGATTGGACCCACAAAGTCCATACCCCACTTCTCAAATGGCTCAAGAGTCACTTGAGGTTGGAGAGGCATCTCATCCCTTTGAGTCGGTTTCCCCATTCTTTGGCATCGGTCACATTGGTTGATATACCTTCTGAAATCTTGATGAAGTGTGGGCCAATAGTAGTCTGCCTGCAGGATTTTGAAGGCAGTCCTCTTTGCTGCGAAATGTCCTCCAGAAGGCCCATCATGACAGGTGAGGAGGATATCAAAGACTTCCTCCTCCCTTACACAACGCCTTAAGATCTGATTAGGGCCGAGCTTGAACAGGTTGCCCCCGATCCAAGTGAATGAGGAACTTTTTCTGATGATTCTGCTCTTCTCTCTGGAGGATAGGTGCGGAGGGAACTATGCTGAAACAAGGTAGTTTGCTATATCAGCAAACCATGGAGAGAGTACTGAAATAGGAAACGGATGTTCATCGGGCATCTGGTCATCCACTGTTCCATCCTCATCTGCAGATAAATCCAATCTAGATAAAAAGTCAGCAACAACATTTTCTTTACCTGGTTTGTCAACGATAGTCAAATCAAACTGCTGCAACAAAAGTAACCATCTAATAATACGAGCATTCACATCTGGTTTATTCATTAAATATCTAATTGCAGCATGATCAGTATGTACAAATGTTTGATAGCCAGTGATATAATGTCGGAACTTGTTCAGTGCATGGACCACAGCCAAGAATTCTTTCTCGGTTACAGTGTAATTCAATTCTTCTTTGGATAAGTTTTTGATAACAAAGTAAATGGCATACGGGAGTTTTTGTTCAACTTGTCCTAAGGCTGCCCCTATGGCTTTGTTCGAGGCATCAGTGTGGATGTGGAAAGGTAGGGCCCAGTTTGGACCTCTCAAGATTGGGGCAGACACCAACTTGTCCTTTAATTCATTCAGAGCCCTCTGACAATCGTCAGTCCATTTAAACTCCACATCTTTTGCCAACAGGCCAAATAATGGCGAGGCTAGCTTGCTGAAGTCTTTGATGAATCTCCTATAATACCCTGCTAATCCTAAGAAACTCCAAACATCCCTTACCTTTTGAGGAGGTGGAACCTTCTTGATGAGAGCAATTTTGTTAGGATCCACCCGTAACCCTTGGCAAGAAATGGTATGGCCTAGCACAGTCCCTTCAGTCATCAAGAATTCACATTTTTCAGGACTAAGGGACAGGTTCATCTCAATGCATTTGGTTAGGACTTTTCCCAGATTGGGCAATGCTTCCTGGAAGTTGGACCCATAAGGAGTGAAGTCGTCCATATAGATTTCCACCGCATCATGGACCAGCTCAGAAAAGATGCTCAAGACGGCTCTCTAGAAGGTAGCAGGAGCATTGCATAGCCCAAAGGGAAGAACTCGGTAGGCAAAGGTACCCCAAGGACAAGTGAAGGTGGTCTTATCTTAGTCTTCCGGGCTGATTTGGATTTGGTTGTACCCGCTAAACCTATCTAGGAAGGAGAAAAACTTCTTTCCTGCCAGTCCATCCAACACTTGATCTATGAAAGGTAGAGGGAAATGGTCTTTCTTGGTAGCTTTGTTCAGTTCTTGGTAGTCCACACAGATTCTCCACTTCCCATTTTTCTTGGGAACCAACACCAAAGGGGACACCCATTCGCTATCTGAGATGGGGTAAATGAATCTGACATCCAACAGTTTTTGCAATTCGTCCTTGACGATGTCCTTAAGGGCTGGATTCATTCTCCTCTGGGGTTGCCTAACCGGTTTACAATCCTCTTTGATGTAGATGTGATGGGTACAGACCAAAGGATGGACTCCTTTCATCTCCGTATAGCTCCAAGCAAAAGCATCTAGATGACTGGCCAACAGACTACACAACTCCTTTTCCTGAGAAGGAGATAGGGAGGAGCTGATCTTTAACATTCTCTCAGGGCCGAACTCCACATTCTTGACTCTGGGAGTGACAGGGTTGGTTGCACAAAGGTCCACTAAGGTGCTGGTTTGGGGATCCTCCACCAATTTTTCTAAGGACAGTGCACTGGGAGGTGGATTCTGGATCAAGGTCTCAATCAAATCGTCCTCGGTTGGGGGGTCTCCCCTAGTGGTGTCTAGGGTGCACAAAGGTGCTGAGTACACCTCATCCTCTTCTCCTTCCTCCAACCAAAGTGGTAAGTCATGCTCTAATGAGGGTTGGGCAGGAGGGTATAGGACTAGCTGCTTGGACATAGGACCATTTTTAATGGTCATGTTTCCTGCAGGGCAACTTATGTAAGCGTCTGCAGTGGCTAACCAAGGCCTTCCCAAAATAAGAGGATATCTAGTGAGCTTTGCCTTTGGTTGCAGCACCAAGAAATCTGCAGGGTATTCCCAAGAGTCAACAGAGACCAAGACATCCTCCACAATCCCTTCGGGAGTCACGGTGGAGCGATCTGCTAGTTGTAGGACTGTCGAGGTCTTCCTCAAGGAACCCTGAAGGTTGAGTTTGAGCATGGTATCCCTGGTCATCACATTAATGGCAGCCCCCAGATCAATCTAGGTGTGAGGTATGATGGTGCCATTGATGCGGACATCTACTACAGGACTCCCAGGATCTAGATACTTTGGGCAGATGACTTGTCCCAGCATAAGGTCAGACAGTTGTCCTATGACATTGATGGTGGAAGCATCCCTCTTTCGCCTGCCTGGGTGTCTGAAGCACTTTTCCTTAACCAGTTTGTTGTATATTGGTACATCCTTGATGGCTTGGAGAAGTGGTATTTTCACACACAACTGTTTGAGCTCTCCCAGAAGCTCATCCTCCTCTGAGTTGGGTTGTGTGGTGGCTGTTAGTCTCTCAGGAAAGGGTGGAATAGCATTTGGTTCACTTTCCTCTTTGTCTTCCTCGTCCTCTGGGGGAGGAGGTTGGCGATCCGGAAGAGTCTTTCCAGACCGCAGATTGATCTCCTGGATCTCCACAGCATAGGTAGGGCATGATGTTTCCCCCAAGGATAATTTTAGGGGCGAATGTTCGCCCTTTGGCGAAATTAAGGGGTTTTAAATTTTTAGTGGGAGAATATTTTGTATCATAGTACATTTTTACAAATCACCTCAAATAGCCCACCTTATTTTAAGGGACAGGGTAAAAAAGGTAAATTTAGCCCTTGAAATTAGGACTTACAACCTTCCATTTGCCCATTTTCAAGAATAGGTTTTATTTAAGTGAATCCATTCGCCCATTTTCAAGAATAGGTTTTATTTAAGTGAATCCTATGGGCCAAATACCATATTTATAAAAGAGGTATGGTAAATTAATAAAAATATAAATAAATTAGAGGTATGGTAAATAAATATAACATTTTTTATATTTACTCCATAAGTCACCCTATATACATGTAAGGGTGTAAACAAATAAAAATATAAGTAAAGTGGAGGTATGGTAAATAAATAAAACGTCTTTTTATACTTACTCAAAAGGTATGGTAAATAAATAAAAATATAAATAAACTAGACGTATCATAAATAAATAAAACCTCTTTTTATATTTAGTCCATAGCCCTCATTCTATTTATGAAGGCTCAAGAAAGAGGTTTTATTTAAGTGAATCCTATGGGCCAAATACCATATTTGTAAAAGAGGTATGGTAAATTAATAAAAATATAAATAAACGAGAGGTATGGTAAACAAATAAAACATTTTTTTATATTTACTCCATAAGCCACCTTATATTTACGAACACTCAAAAAATGTGTTATATTTAGGTGAAACCTATGGCCAAAATACTATGGGACAAATACCATGGACTAGATTGTTATTAATACCATGCAAAAAACCATTATTAACCATAATATTAGAATTAATAAAAATAAAAATGGCACATGGTATTGACCCATGGTATTCACCAAAATGGCACATGGTATTGACCCATGGTATTCACCTGGAATGTAGCCCATTTAAATGGGAGAATTAAACCAGCATGTAGCCTATGCTAAGATTCACTAGGACTTTACATAGTTTTATTATTTAGTGAAAGACTCGCCAAGATCTTACAATATTTTATAATTGAGTAAAATATTCGCCATGCCTGGTGAGAGATTCGCCAAAAAATTATATATACATATTATATTATTGATAAAATCGCCTTCCATTTTTCCTATATACCATGGAGATTCGCCCATTTATTATATTTATAAATTTAGGGGGGGTTCTTAAAATTTTCCCTGGTTTCCCCAGTATATACCTGCTGGGCCTGTCTGTTGTTAGGGTTCGGGTTCGGTTGAGTAAGCATTTGAGGTTGCCTTGGAGGAGCAGGAGGTAATGGTTGAGGTTGAACTGGTGGTGGAGGCAAAATGGCGGGAGGAGTGTTGTACTGGGGCCTCCACCCCGATTGAGGTGCATTCCACTGAGGCTGTGGCTGGGCATGTGAGTGATACGAATGAGTAGTGGGTTGAGTATGGTACTGAGGTGGGTAAGACCATGGAGGAGGCATAGACCAGGAAGGATGAGCAGGGGGACCCTAGGAAGGCATAGGAGTAGATTGGTTGGGGCTGTAATAAGCTTGGGGTGCCCCTTGCATCCCCTGCTGGTAAGGTCTAGGTCCTTGTGGCCTCCTTTGGTTGAGGAAATAGAGAGGTTTGGTGGGGGCTTCTGTCCCTTGATACATGGCTTTAAGCCCCGGTAAGGTTGGACATTGGTTTGTGGGGTGGTCCTCCTCACAAACAAAACATACTTCAACCGAATGTAATGGGCATTCATTCTTAGGGTGTTTCCTTGTACACCTAGGGCAGAAGATAGCCAAGGCCCTCTCAGCTTCTTCCTTCTTCTGCTGGATCCTGAATGTATCAAGTTGCATGGAAATGGTCTGTCTCACCTCACTCTTGAGATCCTCTAATTGATTTGAAAACTCATGTTTGGAGAAAGGAATACCAGCTGAGAGGAGGTTTCCTCTACCTTGTTTCTGGGCTGCCCTAGAGTGGTTTCTAAACACAGTCTTTATGTCCTCATAAGGTAGTTGGTAAATATCTCCTCCAGCTAACATGTGAAGGGTATCTAAGAGGTCTTCAGGGACTCCTCGGAGCAGGACCAACTTGAGGGATTCAGGGTCAAGTGTGCACCTGGCCCGTTTATAACTAAGTTGGAACCTTTCCTCATAATCCTCTAAGGACTCATCATTTCCCATGGTCATCCGAAAGATTTCTCCCTTGGTTTCCTTGGACCTACAGTAGTCCTGGTACTTGGTATTGAAAGCTTGCTGCATCTAAGCCCAAGTGGTGATACTGTTCCCAGGTAAGCCCATGAACCAGCGTAATGCTGCATCCTTAAGGGTTGAGGGGAAGAGTTTCAACTTCTGTTCATCTTCAGTATAGTCATAGGTTCGACAAATGACAGCAAACTCAAACAGAAAGGTATCAGGATCTTCAGTAGTCAGTCCATGGAAGTGAGGTAAAGCAGAGGGGCTAATGTTCTTCATTTTCATGTCTCCATTGGTCTCTCGGATGGGGAAGGAACCTTCTATTCTCTCATCTTCTCCCCTATTGTCAGCCATAACTTCAGATGGAATGGTCTCTAACTCTTCTTCTGCTATAGGATCTTCGTATATCTCAGGAGGTTCACCTATAGGTTCTTCTGGATCACTGTCACCGAAGAAGAGAGAAGGGTGACTCAGTGATGTAGTGGGGGTGTTGGGTAAGAATTTTCCTGTTTTATCTCGATTCCTACGAGGCATGAAATGGAAAAACTTTTGATTGATTTTGTTTTTTTCTCTGGTACCTGCAAAAACTGAAACAGATTGATCTACAACTAACTATCTTGCTGAAATGAAAATGCAAAATTGAAATGAAAGCAGGAAGGAACTAATCTACTTTGCTCAAATGAAATTGCAGGAATGGAAATGCTAGTCTACGCTTGCAGAATTGAAATGCTAATCTACGCTTGCAAAAATGAAATTGCGGAATTGAAATGTTAATCTATGAAAGCAGGAAATGTCTATGCTACTTTTGCAGAATGGAAATGAAATAAACTACTTGGCAGAAGGCGAGAGTAGGAAAGTAGAAGAAAGGCAACAATTACTAATACTCTAATGCTTCCCCGGCAACGGCACCAAAAAGGTGGTGGGCTCCAGTATTTAGCGATAATGCTACAACTCCTAGAGCTTCCTTCTCTAATTTTATCAGCTCGGTAGTTCGTAACAAACTTGGAAGCGACGGTGCTGTATGCACAAGTACTAGCTCTTGTCGCAGCTGTCACTTGGTCAGCTGGCACAAGTCCGCTAGGGCTCAAGCCAACTTCTATGAGTTCTCAGAAGAAGATTTTTAACCGATGAATGAAAGCTATCTCAAAGGAAATTAACCTACTGTAGGAAGGAACTGAAAGCCAACAAGAAATGAAAACCCTAGCAAACCCTAATTCTACCAGCTAGTCCTACTGATGCAAAGGTGGGAATACGAAATACTGAAAGAGGTACCATTACTTCTAGGAAGGTGAGATGCATGTGTCTAGACTACTTTGATCTAAAGAAAGCATATTTTTGTATTTTTGTTCAAGTTGTTGGAATTATTATGTGTGTGCTTCTAACTGGGTCTTCACTGTGCAGGGATAGATCAAGGAGGGAAATGCTTGGAAAAGGTCAGGAAGGCTCAGAGAGGGTCTAAGGAATTCCTAGCATCCTTTCAGAGAAGTTCATAAAGTTCAGATGCTTGGAAACCGTGTTTACAAGCTTCTACAGGAAGTCTGCAGGGGTTCTACAGGATGTTCAGGATTTCTACAGGAAGTTCACTAATTCCTACAGGATGTTCTGCAATAGGATTTTTTTGGTGATGGATGAGTGGAAGAGGCTATATGGATGGTCAAGGAGGTAGGAGGGGAGCTTGTGATGGCTTATGGACAGAGAGATGAGATGAAGAGGGGGTGTGCAAAGCTGGTTGGCCTAGAGGAGGTTAGAGGAAATGGAAGGCCGAAAAGGTAGAATCACGTGGGTGATAGAAGAGTTAGGAGGTAAGTGGTCTAACTGAGGGATGAGTGGATGGCCTAGGCATGGCTTAGAAGGATAAGGGAGTGAGGGAGTAGGACTGCACAGTGTAAATGAAACAAATCATCCATGTCTTGCACGTAACCGAAATTTCATCAACCTATTCTAACTGTTTTTATGAAACCACAGAACAGCAACATGATTTTGTAAGGAAACTCTTGCATGGTACTGAAACAACGACTCATTCCACAAGATTAGAATGCATGGATGCTGCTACGAACGAGAACACTGCATCAAAGCTTGCATGAACGTATAAAACCGTGTTTTTGGTGGGTGGCACGGTCTGCAATTCCAGTCTCTAAACAGAGGTGGAAGTGGGTGTGCAGTCAACCCTTTTTGGAACTCTGATTAACTCCAATCTCCTTACTCTAATCTAAACTACTGAAAGCAACTTTGTTCATAAAACTAACCTACTTAACCACACCAAGAAGTTCAACTCAGCAAACTGTGTTTCCAAATGCATGTAAAGGAAAAGAAATACAATGCTGAAAGAAAAGTAACAATACAAAGAAAGGAGGCCTATTGCTCTCAAGTTGGGCCCAACCTCGAGAGCTATGGCTCCTCTAAGAACTCAGAACTGAACTCAAATCTACCTGCTTTTCATTAAAAGATAATAGTCATAAGTCAAATAACATGCCAAAAATGGCTTACAAAGAGCAAAACAGAGCTATCAGCTCGTAATCCAGAATATGCAACAAAGTTTCAAAAGTCCCCATCGAAGGCTACAGCTTCATCATTTATACATTACAAGGGCCAAGCTGGCCTCCTAAATTAGTGGGGTTTGGCTGTCCCAACTAAGAGTAATCTGTTGTTTCCTCACAATCCGTTTGGCTGCCTTGTAGCTCGGTGGTGGTGGCTGTTGGAGCTCGGAGTTGGGGTGGAGATCACGAGGAAGGCCATTCAATACTGTGGACAACCTTCCTACAAAACCTCAATCCCATCTTGGCTGTCTCCTAGCCCTCATCTGTGTGGTTTTGCTCCATTAAATGTCAAAAAACCTGAAATAAACATGTGTTAGCCACCTAGGAATAGTGACTGCCCTCATTCGTACAAATGACATAAATATACTAAAAAATGATGCATAAGTTATGAAAAATGAAGGGTTGAGCAAGGGTAGTTAGGCCAAATGAGCCCAAAATGTTACCAAATTTGGGGCTCATCAGTATCCAATCATGTATTTCAAATTGAGTTTCTTTTGCTCCATGCCCAATGGATAAGGATACTTAGTCTATAGTGTTCTTGGCTCCTACACGGAGCTACCATCCCCAATGGAGCCAATGTTAGAGTCAGTCTTTGCATCCTTCCAACAATGACCAAACATGTTGTTACAAAGTGGTCATAGCGTGTCAAAGTCAAATTTTGTAATTTCAATGAGTCTTGGAGTAAAATTTGGTCACTAGGTATTAGGTCTAGGATTGTTTTCACTCCTTCCTATATTTTCCAAGTATTGGTCCATGTCATCATTCGGCTGAGTGTACCATCATTGAAAGAGTTGTCATCATTATTTCAAGTTTCAATGGGTCATTTTACACCTTGTTTATGCTTCAGTTGTTTATAGGTAAGGCTCATTTCCCTCTCCTAGGGTTTTGAAGGCAATTTTTCTTAGATGGTCAAATCATCAACAAAACTTGTATCCTAATGCTCATACACCTTCCCCTATCCTTAATATACCTTCTTAAACACTTCCCATCACTGATATCCCTCAAATTCATCATTTTCCCACAATCCCTAGCCTATTGCTACAATTTGACGCTTTTCTAGGTTAGGCCTATGTCTTGCTATTTTGGACCCCTTCCACTCACTCAATCCTTGAAATTCCAGTTTCCCCTACTTCCTAACATTCCTCCCTCCTTCCCAAAATTTTCTCAAGAATTTATAAGCCCCTCATCCCCTTAATTTCCCTTTATTTCTACAAATCCCCTGTTCCACACATCGGGATAGGTTTTATTCAAATGATGTTTTTGAGCAAGAAAAGATGAATTTGACAAAAGTGAGAGATGTTATTGTTCATCATAGCCTCAAGAAGAAAAACCTTCTTTAGTTTTTACACGGGTCTCATGGTTTGGGATAAATTTCCAAAAAATAATTTTCCACAGGAGAGTTGCTGCCTTTCAAGATGATTGATGGTGGTGCTCCTCACCAATTTTGGGCAAGTTTGGACGAAATTTTGTGATTTCCAAATTTTAAAATTTTACACATAGGAAAACTACCTAGACGCGCAACGCCATTGGTGCTGCACTTTTCCTAGGGGCACCCAGTGAATAACAGTGAATAAATGGTTTACATTTTTGGATTTAGAGTGATGAGGACATGCACCCTAGAGATTTTCAAAGTTTTTGGGGCAGAACTGGTCCATTAAGAGGTCAAAAAACACCCTACAAATGACCTTTTTACCACTTTTTGGATACACAGAAGCAGTCTTGGGAGAATTAAGATTTGAGGCATCAAATGCACTTCCAATGCATAAATTCTAGGTGTTTTGGAAAGTAGAATTGAAGACCTTTCCAATAAGCTATCATGACCTCAATTTGGATATCAGGAAGACCTCCAAAAGGGTCTTTAAAGTGGCACTGTGCATTGGGTCAGTGGTGCTACGCGTAGGGCAGATTTTGCACAGGGTTGCTAGTTTTCCATTTTTTGATTGTGTTCATGGCTTTTCTCTCATGGAGGTTGTTTCACCATTATAAATGATGACTTGGCTTGTAACTATAAATGATAAATAGTAATAGAGGGTAGATTCATTGCTTTAGAAGTCAATTTGAGCACAAATGAATCCATTTTTCACTTTTAGAGGCAAGTTGTTGAGATGCCTATATCCTTGTTTCTTGTTTAGTATTAGCTAGATTAGCTTCTCATCTTAGGGATTCGACCCCTGAGAATGGGAGGAGGTTGAATACATGTCTATATCTTATTATTCTCTCTTTTTAGAGGGTTGGACTCAGTTGGATGCTTAGACCTTGATTGTACACCATTTGTAAGCAGTTTAGTAGGAGATTAATAAGAATTGCAACTCTTTTTATGGGATCCATGTGGTATGGATTTTTAGTACAGTTTCTTCTTTTGTAATCATATGTTAATGTGTTTTATGTATTCCATTAATCATTTCATTACTTCTAGTTGAATGATTTCAAGTTGATAGGAAGAATTCATAACATCAGTGCTCTGCCTTAGGAAACCATTCACCTTTTTATGTTTGTTGCAGTCTAGGAAAGATCCGTGGCTTTCATGTGCTCTTCTTAGCTTATCACTAGTCTAAAACATCTCACCCCATTAAATCTTGGAGTTCTAAAGCCTATGCCTACCTTTCCCCATTGAACACCCTACAATTCTGACCTAGTTCCTTAGACCTAAACTGTCTAGCTCCTCCTGATCCAACAAAACCCCTTCAAAAATCCAATCAAAACTTTGTGCTACTATACCTAGCCTAATATCCATTTCCTGATCCAGTCATCTTAGCTGAGATCCTTATGGAGAGAGCCCTCTGCTAGCCTTGTAGGGTTAGCTACTTGTCTAAGCGTGGTTTGTGGTTACCTTGGCATTTCCTTCATTCAACCTGAGGTTCAATCCAAGTGATAAAAGAGGCAATCCACTAACTTCTATGATAACTTCCTTTTTGACGGGGATTTATATCCCTCAGACCTGAAAGTTTTCTTCACTCAAATTGAATGTGATTTCCACTACAATCCCTTTGTCGAATCCCACAACTGATTAAAATAAACATCCCAACCTGCATTGACAAAAATCTGCCACACTTCATTATAGTTGCAGACCAAGGTGGTATCCTCTAGCTTGTGACGCACAACCAATGCACCCATTGTTGTGGAAATAGTAACAACACTTAGATGCAGTTGGCTATTGGGGAGAGAGTAGCAACAATCACATTAACATCAATGGTGATAGCATGGTGGTGTGTAGGGTAAAAAGCAATGAAAGCAGCCAGTGAGTTTTTGAAAACCGCAAAGAATAATGGCAAATCATGGTAATATGGTGAAATAATTACAGTGATTAATTTGAATGTGTTGGAAAAGACCGGTTGGTTATTGAACATACATAATTCAAATTCCAATGCATCGAAGTACTTACTATGAAATCACAAAATGTTTGGGTTACCATTCACACCAGATTCAATAATGATATGTCATTATTATGGTTTTAAATGAGCCATCATTTACTAATGACAGGATCCCCCCCAATTCTAATGTAGTCATCCAAGACACATATGTGTCTCATCGATGGAATATTTTAATTAACTCCATAAGAGTTAGCAGAGACGTACCTAGTGATCTACCTAGCAGTGGAGTAATGACAGAGTAACAATCAGAGTAACATCAGTGGAGAAGTAACAAAAGCGACGTAGTAACAATAGCAGTGGAGTAATAGCAGTAGAAAAGTAACAATAGCACCATAGTAACAACAATGGTGGAGTAATAGCGGTGGCCAAGTAACAACAACGATGGAGTAACAACGGCAACGGAATAACAACAGCAACAGAGTAACAACAATGGTGAAGTAATAGTAGTGGCGGAGTAATAGTAGTGGTGGAGTAACATCATCAACTATTACTTAGAAACATTTTTGTTTAGCTCATCATCACCAGATTTTGATCGTTATTCCTGCAAAAGACAAACAAGTAAGTAGTAACAACATATCTATATCTATTTATCTATCTATATATATATAGATATATATAGATAAGAGAATGAAGAGGAGGAATCCTCTGCACCAACAACCATCAAACCAGATTTATCAGAGAGATGTTTAATGAAGGCATCCTTAGAAATTGGACGGTGGTATAATTTCAGATGGTGTCCATTTACTAAGAAAGAAGTACTAGTATCATCTATTGTATCCAATCTTATTGTTCCATTGTCAAACACAACGTCCACTTCATAGGGTCCCATCCAACGAGTGAAAAGCTTTCCTTTTAAATATTTAAAATGGGAGTCATAGACTAGTGCCCAATCTTCTGTATGAAACACCTTATTCTTGATAAATTTATCGTGCCATTTCATTCTTTTTTGTTGAATAGTAGTATTTTTTTGGATAGCCACTGAATGGATTTCATCTAACTCATTGAGCTATTCCAGCTGGTGTTTTTGGGCCTCTAATAAGTCTAATCCTACTTCCAAAGCTGTTCTAAGCATGATGAGCTCAAATTCTATCAGAAACAAGCATGATTTCTCATAGACTAACTCAAATGGTGAAAACCAAGTTGTGTTTTGCCATGTTGTTCTATATGGCCATACAACTTCCCGAAGTTTCTGAGACCAATCCTAACAATGGCTTGTAACAATTTTTGTCAAGATACTTTCCAATACCTTGTTTGTACTTTCTACCTATCCATTCGCCTGGGGGTGGTAAGGAGTTGTCACCCTATGTTTGACCCCATATTTCTGCATAAGATTTCAACTATTCCCCTCCATTTGAAACAATCACTCTTGGAGAATCATATCGAGCAAAAATCTCTTCAAGAATAAAATCTACAACCACCTCTTCCATTGCTTTCGCAATAGCTCTAGCTTGCACCCACTTAGTCACATAATCAGTGCAGACTAGAATGTGAACCTTTTCATGAGAAGGTGGGTTTAAAGGTCTAGCAAAATCAGTTGCCCACTTCTTAAAAGGTTCGAGGACTACTTGGGGCTGCAATGGATTTTCATCTGATTTTTGAGGTTTCCCCGTGCATTGACAACTATCACATCTTCAGACATAATATCGAGCATCTTGAAAGATAGAAGGTCGATAATATCCAATTTGCAACAATTTGTGGCTTGTTTTTTATCTACAAAATTTCCTCCACAAGGGCCATCATGGGCATATTTAAATATCTCATAAATGTCATCGTGAGATACACAACGCTGAATCTGTTGATCAACCCCTGTGTGAAGAAGGTATCTTGCTATCCACGAATTTTAGGTACTATGATGGATAATTTTTTGTTGTTCTCTGTATGACAAGTTACGAGGTACTTTCCTGGTTGCAAGATAGTTAATAATATATGCATACCAGGGAGTGTTAGCAGAAATTGCAAACATATGCTCATCTAGAAAGCTATCTTCTATAGGTGTACCTTCAACATTATTATCTAGTGTAGACAAAAAATTAGCAACCACATTATCATTTCCTAGTTTATCTACTATGGTGATGTCAAATTCTTGGAGTAACAGAAGCCATCTTGTAATACGACTAGGAGTAATGGGTTTATTTATCAGATACCTAATTCCTACGTGATCAATGTGTACAAATGTGGGATACCCAGTAATATATGTAGGAATTTGTTGATGGCATAGATGACAACAAGGAATTCTTTTTCAATCATTGTGTAGTTTAACTCAGCAAGAGCCAAGTTCTTACTAGCATAGTAAACTTCATATGGCACTTTCTCGACTTCTTGTCCCAAAACTACCCCAACTGATGTCTAAGAGGCATCAACATGGATATGAAATGTTAATGTCCATTCCAAGCCTCGAAGGATCAGAGCCCTGCAGAAAAGTTCCTTGATCTTCACAAAGGCTGCATCACAGTCATCTGTCAACACAGAATCTACATCTTTTGTCAGCAACTGAAAAAGTGGATGTGCTATCATAGCCAAATTTTCTATAAAGTTCCTGTAATAACCAACACAACCAATAAAGAGACATACCTGTGTGGGTGTTTTAGGTATTGCAAAGTCCAATATTACCTTTATCTTGGCTGGATCCATCTGAATCCCAGTAGCTAAAAGTAAATGTCCCAAGACTATTCCTTCCTCCATCATCATGTGGCATTTTACTATACTCAAAGAGACATGTGCCCGTTTACATCTTTCAAGAACTTTTTGTAGATTTGTGGGCCCTTCCACTAATGAGTCCCCATATGGAATAAAATTGTCCATATAAATCTCAACACTGTCATCTACCAAATCAGAGAAGATTCCTAAAATTTCACTTTGGAATGTTGTAGGCACATTACAAAGACCAAATGGAAGGACTCAGTATGTGAAAGCTCCCCAAGGGAACTTGAAAGCAGTTTTATCTTGATCCTCGAGAGCTATCTCGATCTGGTTGTACCCACTAAATCTATCTAGGAAGGAGAAGAACTTCTTCCCAGCCAAAGTGTCCAAGACTTGATCAATGAACGGTAAAGGGAAATGGTCTTTCCATTGCCTTATTTAATTCTTTGGAATCTAAACATATCCATCATTTACCATTTTCCTTGGTAACAATTACTAACGGGGAAACCCATTGGCTATCTGAAATGGGGTACGCAAATCCTACATCCAACAAATTTTGAAGTTCTCCCTTGACAATTTTTTTTAGAGCGGGATTCATTCTCCTTTGGGGTTGTCTCACAGGAAAACAATCCTCATTGATGTATATCTGATGGGTACATAGATTGGCAGGAATCCCCTTAATGTCGGTATAGTCCAAAGCGAAGCCTTCTTTGTGTTTTTGGAGAACATTTAAAAGTTTTTTGGTCTAGGATTCTGATAGATTTGGATTAGTATTTAGGGTCTTCCCTAAATCTATCTCTACAGAAATGTTGTCATGTCACAGAGTTGTAGGTAGTTCTTCAAATCGATCAGTTGTTTCAATATTTTCCTATGCTTCACAACTCAAGACAAATTCTAGAATTCACTGATTCAAATTTGAAATAGAACAAGGGTCACTAATGAAAGTGGTAATTGTGTCATCTTCTATTTTCATTTTTAGCTGAAGGGCCTATCCAATAGTAACAACTGGTCTCAATTCCTCATTCTCAAATTCAGACTCTTCCTTTGGTAAAGGTTTCTTATGACTAGATGGCTTCACTGATGGGTTAGATTCTACATGAGGGTATAACACAAGGTTTTTAGTAATCTAACCATTTGAGATAACCATATTCCCATAACGACACAAAATTTAAGCATCTGCGGTTGCAAACCACGGTCTTCCCAGAATCAGGGGGTGGCCACTTGCTGGGGATTGCATTTGCAGCACTAGGAAATCCACAGGGTAATTCCATGAATCAACTGAGGTTGTAATATCTTACAATTTCTCCACCAGTTTGACTGTAGATTGATCTACTAGCTCTAACATAGTAAGTGTATGATTCAGGTTGCAAAGACGCAATGTATGCATAGCTTCAGCAGTAAGGACATTTATAGTAGCACCCAAATCTACCAGCACATTTGGAATTTCCACTCCATTAATTTTCACAATTAGAATTGGGTTCCTAGGATCACCATATTCCATAGGCATACTCTTTCCCATCATAAAATCTGATAGCTTTCCCATCACATGAATAGTGAGTGGGTCCCTTGATTTATTTCTAATATTTCTAGCACAATATTCCTTGAGAGATTTTGCATATATAGGTACGTCCCTTATATCTTGTAACAAGGGGATCTTAACAAACATATTTTATAACTCCCCTAACAAGTCAAAGTCATTTTGACTCAAGGCCAATCTTTCAGGATAAGGTGGGTCAACTCAGTGTTCTTGAGTAATTCACAACTGAGTAGATGCCTGATTTTCACTAGCTTGGTTCAATTTCTCTTCAACTATTTTTGGTTCTTTAACCTCGCTACCAACTTGATCAATAATTACAGCTGAGGTCAAATCATCTACTACCCACCTGGATCTCAAATTCATCTCATGATGTTCTACAGTAGAGATGCTGTATGAAGGCAGGTTGAGGGTGTCAGCTTGTTAAACCCCTTTATTATTAGGATTCAGATTGAGTTGGATGGGAAGTTGAGGGCAAATGGGATAATTACTAGGAGGTATATTAGAGGGGAAATGAAGTTGTTGTTGTGGCATTGACTGGGGAAATTCTCCAAGAGGATAGGGTCCACACCAGTTCAGAGCCTGTGAAGCATTCAAACTAGTTTGAGGAGCCGACTCCTGCTAGGGTGGAACATGATATTAGGGCCACATAGGTGGATAAGGCATGGATTGAGGAGCCACATTAAAATTATTAAAATATTGAGATGGATCCGAAAACATACCTTGATTTACAGTTGGTGGTCGAGGCTTCCATGGATTTTTGGTTCCCATAAGATATAGCTGGTCGATTCTTCACCTATCCCTTGAAAAACCACTCTCAATCTTGGGAAGGAGGGGCATGAAATTGTTGCATGACTCAACTCTTAGATTTCACATTCTTGTACGGAGTTCAATGGAAATTCTCTCTATGGATGCCTCTTTCTTCACTTCGGGAAAAATAAAGCCATAGTCTTTTCCAATTCCATCTATTTATCTTTTACTTGCAATGTATCTATCTGTGCAGACAGGGTACTCAAGCTATCAATCCTTAAGTTATCCAGTAGGTTTCCAATTTCTTCTCTTTTGAAGCCTCCACTAGATACTTTTGTTGACCGAATTCCTTTTTTATTCCTTGCAACTCCCATCAACCACTGGATGCATAGCTCACAAATGGTATCAAAGTCCTCTTTTGATATATCTCCCTTTCCTACTATGTTTAACAGCTCTAAAGAGTCTTATCAAAAGGCCGAGATAAGGATAATTTTCAGAATGTCCTTATCCAGTTTAGAATGATCTGATATCTGTAATGTGTACTTAAAATGCTCCACACAATCCTCCATGTTCTCATCTTCCTTCTACATGAACTTAAAAATTTCTTCCTTAATATCCTGAGATTTGCAATAATCCTAATACTTCTCTAGGAAAGTGGTCTTCATCTCATCCCATGTAGATATAGTCTTTCCTCCTAGACCCATAAACCATTGCAGGGCTATCCCTTTTAGTGTAGTAGAGAATATTTTTAGTTTCTTAGCATCAACTATATAGTCATATCCCTAACATACAATATCAAATTCAAACATGAACATGTCAGGCTCTTCAAAAGACAACCCATGAAAGCTAAGTAAAGTTGTCAAGGGAATGGGCTTCATTGTTGCAGCAGTCCCAAGATCCCCAATTGGGACGTCAATAGTAGAGGTTTTGGGTGCCACGAATATCCTCCAATAATCACTAGAGATTTCAGCAGGTTCTGCAGGGAATAATGGAGGGGGTCTTATTATATAAGTTTGAGTTTCCTTAACAACACTCCCTTTATCCTGTGGTGATATGAATACCCCTACAACTTCTTCCTCCCTATCACAATGGCTTGATTTTTCAGACCCATTCTTTGCAACTTATTCTCCCCTACTGGAATGGGCTGGTCCCTTAGATCTTCTGCTTGCAACTTCTTCTTCCTCTGTTACCAGCACTAGTACTCCTTCATCAGTTATATTGTTGCATACTTCTTCTATCGCTGGAAGGGTTTGTTGTGTTGAATCAACATGAGGTATTGTGGATAGAATTGGCTATTCAATAGATTGTCCCTTTGATTTCGTTCGGGTCCCTAGTCTCACAGTGGCACAAGAAGATGCCTATGATTTAGCTTTTTCAATGATTTGCTTGATATAATTGTTCCTTCCAAAATCCTATCCTCCTTTCTTCAGGTCTTTTCCTCTTCCCCTTTCATTCAAATCTTTGTTCATGCAATTTGGTGAGTAGGAAACATCTGAATTAAATCACTATGTTTAGGACCTGGAGGAGGGTGTCAAAAGATGATTCCCTCCCCAAGACGAGAGGTCAATTTTTAACAAACGAGAAAAGCAAATAGCTAAGGAGAAATCTAAGGTTCAGGACCTAGAACAGGGTGTCAAAACACCATTCCCTCCCTAGGATGAGAAACCAGACAAGAAAAGTATACACATAAAAGGAAATATAAAGTTCAGGACCTAGAGTACGGTATCAAAGGACCATTCCCTCTCCAGGACAAGAGATTGGTTTTTAACAACTCAATAAAAATTTAGAATAACTAACCAAAGCAAGCAACTCAGCCCAAAAATAATGAAAAGTAAAAGAAATAAAAAATACTAAGCTCAAGACTTAGAGCAACGTAGCACTTCCATCCCTAAGATGAGAGATTGATCCTCTGGTCAATACAGATCATGTCTTGCACCTTGTTAGCCTTCCCTGGAAACGGTGCCAAAATGTTGATGTCCGTGTGTGCATGAACTATTCAACCCTCTCCCACATTAATTCATCAGTTCGGGTGTGTACAATTTCAAGGTAATGTACAAGGTATATGTAGGAACAAGGTTACAATCTTACATCAGCCAATGGTTCGTGACTAACAAATCAAAGCATCACTATAACAGTTATTAGAAATAAATTGCAGAACTTAAGAAAAGGATTCACAACAATCAATAGATATCTATAACAACAATGAAAAATGAACACACAATAAATGAAACAAAACACATAAAAGAAATATACAGCACCCGATCATAAGAGCAGGCCCAACTCTCTGATTAGGGTTGCCTTAATTCACAGCCAAGAAGAGAACACCAAAACTTCTTGTATTTGATTAATATGTAAAAGAGTTGTTACAATAAATGTCTTTGTGAGGCTAACAATTCGCACAAGAGTAAAACCGCTTTATACAAATGCATGGGAATGATATATTCCCCAAAACCTAGCAACTAATGCCCAAAATATATAATAGTTCACAACAACAACTAATTTCAAAGAGAGCGAGAACATAAAAGATCCAAAATATGCTTGAAAGCAGCTACGAGCTGGTTATGATGTTACAGCATTTTTGAACCACTGTTGTGAATGTGGGACTACTCCTACAAGCTGTGAAAATGATACATGTTTGCCAAAATGTGTGGAAATAACAAGTTTAAGTAGTTTGCATAGGGAAAACCTCTGTGACTTTACTTCATCAATTAAATATTCCAAGAGACATTAGAGAGAAGGGTTACTTCATAGGTTTATCACAGTAAATACATATCAATTCGTGCAAAATGATGAAAGGATGGGTGAAAATGTAAAGAAAAGATAAGAAGACTTGGTGCCTAACGTTGGACTCAATTGGATGTTGTACAAATGATCAAACACACTACTGTATCAGATTTTGGCCAATATTAATAGATCAGTTGCAGCTATTTATTTGGGATACGTGTGGTATAGATGCTTAGCATTGTTTCTTCTTTGTGATCATTTGTATGAATTTTTGTATGCTCATAAATCATTTTCATGTATGTTATATGGTAATTTTCAAGTTGATGGGGAAAATACATGTTTTCTCATGCTTTGTTTTGTGGAAGTTATCATAATTTTTACAGTTCTCTCCAATTTAGGAAGAATACATCTCATATTCTCTTCCTAACTCCTCATTAGTTTGAAACCATCTCATCAAACAACCTTTTATGTGCCAAACCTACTTCCTACCTTACCCCATTGGATGTCTGCAACCATATCTCATTTTCCTTGAACTAGCCACTTTCACCTAATACACTCATCCAACATAACCCCACCAAATCAAATAAAAAAAACCTCTACATTTTGTACCTAGCCTAAAACCCTAATCTATCTAGCCCTCTTGGTTGTGATCCTTTCGAGAGAGCCCTCTCCGGCCTGGTAGGGCTAGTTACCAAGTCAAAAGATTGGTATGTGGTTACCTCAGCTGGACTCTTCCTCAGCCTTGGAGATCCAAAGGAGTGATAATAGGTTCTAAGTGTTCTTTTGGTCTGAGGTATTGACAAAGGCTAAAAATATATAAGGAGGAGAAGATCAAAGGGCTAGGTGTAGAAGTAATGAATATATTATGGAGTGTTAGATCAAAGGTAATTATGCATGTTGTGGGTTTCTAATGATTTTCTTGATCTGGACTAAGTATGCACGTGAGTGTTTGATGATGGTCGAGATATAATGATTGACCAGGATCATAATAACTTATCATTATGTGATCTGATAATGGATATGCTAGATTTGAGTGCTAACAAATGTTTTTTCCTCTAAATTCTATGACATGGGTATATATGAAGTCTGGAATAGCTCCGAAGTGATAAACTTTTATTAGAAGATCTATACATTGGTTCACCTTGGTGAAGGTGCGTATACATACTGGTTCGACACTTCCAAGTAGCATATGCAAAAGCAAAGCTTGATGTTTAGAGATGAGTGTTCTATCTGACTACTGATGTTGTTTTACTATTGTCTGTCAATGGTGTCTTCATTAATATGAATGTACAATTGACTGTATGAGGTGATTGAGGCTGATTGATTGACTGATTAAGTGAGAAGGGTGATATTTACTATTGTATATTTAGAATTCTATAATTTGACAGTATATATTTGTTGGAATATAATCCTAACATCCACATTTATTTTTTATCCTAAGTATCCTTGACTTACCGACATGCACTAAAAATCATGTTCGCACTTGGTTTTTGGTAAACTAGCTCGGTGGACCAACTTTCCCTTGCCTTTTGCCATTAAAGGCTTAATATTATTGAAATATTGGTCCAACCACTTTCCTAAACCATTTATACATCTAAGAGCATGTTCACACCTAACCACACCTCATCCACCTGAGTTATTTGAGGATTGGTGCCCCACATGAAGATTCCCCTTAAATAAAGGGATTTGGTTTGCCAGACCATTTTAACATGTTTTGAAGTCACCTTCTTTGGGAAATGCGCCCCTACTCATGCTTTCCTCGTGGCTGATAGTTGGCATAGGTTTTCTTGTGTCATTGTTTCTATTTTAGGCCTCTCTTTAGCTTTTCTTAGCCTTTTATAGTTTTTTACTACTTTTTTTCCTAGCTTTCTAGATTCAACAATTTCTATATAACCACCTCACTTTGGAATTAGAGGTTTGGTTGCTCATCTATTACTATTGTTCATTAATTTAATACATTGATTTTATGGAGGAAATTATTTCTCTCCTCTCTTGAATATCAGAAAATTACTTGTGTTTAATTTAAGTAGAATTCTAGATCTATCAGAGTTTCTGCAGGAATTCTACATGGTATCAGAGCTAGCTTGAATCTAGTGGATTGTACATGGTTTTATTTTCAGGTATAGATCATTAGGAGGTGCAACAAGTAGAAATGGATCATCTCTCCTAGTCCACAAAACTCATTCTAAATCCTTTCAATTACTTCGAATGGAAGACAAAGATCACTCTGCTCCTCCGAAGCAAAGGGATTTATAGGGTAACAATGTGAACGAAGACTAAACCGACTTGTGCAACAGAGAAGATCAAGCATTTAAATAAATTAGATGAAAAAATTGGGCTGATATGCCTATCAATTTCTAGAGAACTCCTCTTTCATGTTAGCGGAGCCACTATTTCCAATGTGGTCTTAACCACATTGGAAGGACTATTCGGGAAGCAGGATGAAATGAGAGTGCATCAACGGGAGAATGAACTCATATCCCTCAATCCAACTCATTTCGGCAACCTGAAAGAATACTTCACGAATTTTAAATCCCTCCTCATTGAACTTGATGCATGTGGAGTCAAGAAAGATGAAGATCAACTCATCCTTTTGATTCTCTTGAAATTAGGCCCTGAATATTTCGTATTCTTATCGTCTTTTGAAGCATCTAAATTGACTCAGGAAAGAACGAAAATTCCTCCATTGAATGACTTCATTGCAACATTGACTCAAGAGCAAGCTAACTTAGTCCAAATGGATGCCATAAAGTGTTCAAAGAACCAAGCACTTGTGGCTGTTGATGCTCCAAAGCGTAGTGGAAGAGACAAGGGAAAAGGGAAGGGTAAATTTAATGAATCAAGGAAGAAGAAACCCGTACAATCTTCAGAGAGCTCTTATTTGCCTAAGGGTAAGAAGAATAAGGAAATAGAACTTTGCAACTACTGTTCCAAAGGTTTTCATCCTAAAGAAAATTGCATGAGGAAAACAATTGATGAGATGGCTGAGCAATTGTAGCAGCACAATCTCACTATGCCCGAGAATGCGAAGAACAAGGATGATAACAAAATGGGAGATGGGAGAGGGAGAGAACAATATGGTCATGATTTAATGGCTGTCACATCCACTACATCAGCTTGGATCCTTGATTTAGGTGCCTTGCACCATATGGCTGCATCAAAAGATGAATTTTCCTCCATTGAAGAAAGCACCAGATCCCCAATTTAGTTGGGAGATGCCACACTCGCAAAGGTGTGCGGAGAAGGAATTGTAGACCTTCAAGGGGGCTGCTTCACCAATGTGATTCATGTTCCCTCGCTATCTGCAAATCTTCTCTTGATATATCATATCACTCATTCCAGCTCTTGAAGGAAGCTGGAGTTCACTCTAGACCCTACAGTGATTATCGACATTTCCACGAGCTCACATCTTGCACATGGAATTGCAAATCACGGTTCTTGTTTGTATTTATTCTCCCATTTTGTTCCTAAATATATTAGCATTGTATTTCTGTCAGAATCTAATGATATCAATAGGTTATGGCATGAAATTTCTGGCCATCTAAACTATAATTACTTGCATCAACTAAGCAAGGAAAACATCGTAGAAGGATTACCCACTATTAAATTCACAAACCGTGTATGTCAAGGATGCATTCTTGGAAAGCATCCGGAGAAACATCTTGAAGAAGGGAAGGAACGAAGAGCTTATTCACCTCTTGGGCTAATTCATAGTGACATCAGGGGCCCATTCCGATAGCCTTCAATCAGTAAGGCTTAATAAGTACTCACCTTCATAGATGATTTCTCTCACTTTACTTGGGTATTTTTTTTGAAACTAAAATTGGAAGTATTTTAATGCCTTATAGAATTTAAAGCACTTTATGAGAATGAGTCTGGGTGTAAGATTAAGATACTCCATACTGATAATGGTGTGGAATATGTCAACAAATATGTGAAGCAACTTTGTATTGATGTAGGTATACAACTGGAATACACAGTACCATATACACCACAACAGAATGGTGTCACGGAGAGGAGAAATAGGTCTTTAAAAGAGATGGCCAATTGTATGCTACAGTTCAAATCATTACCTCCTAAGATATGCGCAATATACATTCAAAACCGAATTCCTCACAAAGCACTCAAAGGCACCACTCCATTTGAATGTTGGACTAGTAAGAATCCAAAAGTGTCACACTTTCACATTTTTGGTTCACGAGCATGGGCTCACATTCTGACAGTTAAGAGGAAGGATTTGGAGCCTCAAAGTGTTGAATGTATCTTTGTTGAATATCCTAATAGTGCCAAAGGATATAGACTACTGGACTCTCACGCTGAAAAGTTCCTTGTAGCTCGAAGTGTAAAATTTGAAGAAGAATCACTACATGATTTTTTAGGAGCCCCTATCGACAAACCGCTTGTTGCCATTGATGAGGAGGAGTTAGAAACTTACTAAAGAACTTTAGAGTTTCCATCAAAGAAGCTTATTAGGTCTGATTAATATGATGAGGAACAGGTCATGGCTGCTCCAACTCAGCTGCAAACTTGGGCAGAGAAAACACTGCAAGATGTAGGTGAACTAGTTAGTGATCCCGCGAATGCGAGAAGGACTAGATCACAGTTTTTTAGGGCTCCTCAAGCCCTGGATGCCACCAAACCATTGCTTCCCATACATTGCTATATGACACTTGATTCATATCCATAGTCACACTTTGAGGTTGCTGGAAACCCGCTTTGGGAGGCTACCATGGATGAAGAGTACTTTGCTCTCATGGAAAACAACACATGGGACTTGGTTCCACTTCCGAAAGGAAGAAATCTTGTTCCAAGCCGATGGATCTATCAAACAAATATTACTGTAGATGGTGAGATCATAAAGTACAAAGCTTGAATTGTTGAAAAATGATACTCATAGGTAGATGGCATAGACTACACAGATACATTTGCACCTATTGGAAAAATGGACTCCATTCGACTAGTTTTAGCCATTGCTGCTTCTCGCAGAAGGGAAGTTCATCACATTGATGTGAAGAGTGCATTTCTTCATGGATATCTCAAGGAGGAGATATATATGGAGCAGCCACAAGGATACATTTATAACTCTTCCCTTGTTTTCAGATTAAATAAATATTTGTATGGCCTAAAACAGGCTCCTAGAGCCTGGTATGAAAAGATGAATTTTTTCCTTCTTTCCATTGGATTCATTCGATGAAAATATGATCCAAATATTTATTTGCTACATCATTATGATTCCATTTTACTCATATTACTTTATGTAGATGATTTAATGATGACATGTGTTGTTTGGAAAAGTATCCAATTCGGAATGCCCCTATCCCACTCTAAGGTGTGATAGTGGCTTAGCAACAAACAAGGAAACTTATTTGAGTATTCTTCTTTATGAAATGTAAATGAGGAGAAAGGATCTAACTAACCTGTGTCTTTCGCTAGTTTGTTGATCCAATCGCTCCTCTCTTCAGTAGTTCCCAGCTCCCAGCTCTCTCACCGGCCCAGCTTCACCGAATCCCTGCAAAATCACAAGAGAGAGAAACTACACGAAGATATAGATATACATTCATAAAAAGCTCAGGATCAGATTAAGCTAAACATGCAAATATAACAAAACATCATTGATACACAGCATGTAGGAGAAACTCAAATAGTTTATTGATATGATAATAAAGTCCAAGAGGAGATACAACCAAGTGAGTCCCGATCCAGCATCTACCTCCCAGCAAAGGAATCCCTTCCTCTCCTCCAACAAAGCATAAATCACCCAATGTACTAATCTCAATCTCAAACCAACAGCAATTCTCTGCAAAATACAAAATTCCAGCCTCCTGAACCTCTGGGTGAGAGATCCATATATAGATGTAAGCAGAGAGGATGAGTCAGCTTATGTTTTGACTTGTGGCTTCTCTCTATCAGTTCTTGCATCCACTTGGAGGTTGAGAGCCTCTTACTCATCACTAGTCGAATTCATTGAGGCAAGTGTCATTGGAGAAGATTCTAGAAGCTTCCAGGGTCTTTCCACCTCGTTGAATGAGCTTGCCATTTGTCATTTCCCGCTCAGTGCACCCTGGTAGTGCTTCCACCTGCGTTGCAGTGCACCTAGCCAGTGTAGTCTCTGCATTTCAACGCAGACAGCTAGTGGAGCCTCTGAATTGATCCTGAATTGACTATTTCTGAGTGGTTTTTGGTGGAGAACTTCTAGGAGAAGCTGTCATTGGTTGACCTTGTTCCTTTAGGAGCTGTAACAACATCTTTAGGGACTTTGGATCCCTTGAATTATGGAAATTTCATGCTTATAGCTGTAAGGCACAAAAATGTCTATAACAGTTGCCCCCTAAAGTATGAGGCCATTTATCGGGTGAAATGCTTTATTAGGAGGATCCAAAGTTCTTCCAATGCTGGGAGGAGACCTGTAATAAGATACAATACAATACATTATTTTCATACTGTTTTCATGATCTAGCTGAGGCGGGAATTCCCATGCTCAGCTTTATAAATTCATTTTGATGTACATAGGACAGACAATCGTCTGATGGTAGACTGATGATTTTGATGAAATCATCATCCTTTTGGTAGGATGATTATCTGTGCTGCAATGTTGTACATGTCAATGTCTTTATTTTTCCTGAATATATATCGCAGCCCGGATGGATGAAACTAGATTCGGGGTCTTCAAACTCGTTCGATCTTCACTCTAAGTACAAGTCGATCCATGTGAGAAATGTTCTGAAGTCGAACATGGAAAGACATCGCTTGATTACCAGTCAATGATGTAAACTGTTAACAAGCGTGAGAGGAATCACCGATAATGATAATGACCCTCAAGGTACTGCAGTACAATTCACGTGTGTGAATAAAGGACTTGGCGTCGAACACCACGCAAAATCTTTCGGTCGAAGGTCATTGATGTATACCTGTCGCCGGAAGTGAGAAACTTGCCATTGAGGCATGCAAGTTTCAAAGTACTGAAGGGGGTGTTCCTAGATCAACTTCTTGGATAATGAGCTGATGTCGACAAGAAGCGATCCGTCAAAGGAGGGCCTTAATGTATCCCACATCAGTGACATGGAACGGAGCAAATGATTTTGATGGAGGTGAAAACGATCTGATGATATATGGTTTAGGGTGGCGGTCATGAAAGGATGAAGGATAATGTATGGTAGTGGATGGGACATGGTTGACTTCTCTGGATGACTTCTCTTGAACATATCGGCGACACTTATGTGATGGATTGGTAGCATTTACCCCAAAGGTGAATGGTATGGCGAGACCATGGCGATGTGACCGGTGAATGAAACAACCCAACTCGACTCAGGCATGGAGTGGAAGTGTCATGTTCAAGAGCGACTTCCTACCAATAAAAGTTCTTTGAGTTTCTTCCCAATTTTTCCCCAGTCATTAATGACCAGTACCTCTTTATTTTTGTCAAGCTTGAGGAGGATAACATATGCTTGTTCTATAATTTGCCCTTCGGGCAAACCCATCGCTATGTTTTAACGAGCCTAGCGATAGTGAAACTCGTTCTCGTCTAAAGACAAGTTTGTCGCTATTTAACGTTTTTAACGAGTCTAACGACAAAGATAACTCGGTCCTTTTCATTTTTAGAGAGTCTGAAAAGGTACGTAAAGATAACTCCAAAGGTCCTTTTTCGTCATATAATCCCTTAAGTCCGAAAAAGTATAAAACAATACAGAAGGGATGAATTTTCGATAGTTTTAACGAGCCGAACAAAGCAAGCGCTCGATCTTTTTGTACAATAATCCCTCAGGTCCAAAAAGATTAAAATCTAGAGGAGGGATAGTACTTCCGGTCGCTTTAACGAGCTGGAAGGCCAAAACTCGGCAATCTTTTCATATTTTACGAGTCAAATGAAAAGAGCTTAAAGAAGACTCGTCTTTTGAGGAACGAGTGATAAAACGGGTAGCAGCTGATTCCAGGTAAGGGTTGGAACTTTCCAATCACGGCAGTGTCACAAGGATGGCTAGTGAGATCACTTTTCACAGCTGTTCCTCAAAATGGGTAAACAATCAATATGGAGGTGAATGATCGGCCAAATGAAAAGTGGAGGTGACGGTGCAAACACGACCAAGGCTTTAGTGGCTGATAATGTTACATTCACGGTGGTTATTTACCGGAGGGTAGTTCATTTTTTAATGAGCTTAAACGCGGAAAAACACTGCTCGGTCTTATGTTTATTTTTTAACGAGCATGAACTATGTGCTAAAACTGCTCGATTATCCAGTCATATGATAAGAATGTCTCATGTAAGATTCCATTTTTTATGGAGCTTGCGCCTTACAAAGCTATGCCCCGCATCCTTTCGTTATGCAAGTTTGGAAACGACTAATCCTACGAGTTTAAAGGGTTAGACCTATAGGTTTAAAGGGAGGACCTAAAAATTTAAAAAATAAATAGCCGCCCCTTGCTTGCACTCCAAAAGGTTTGCATGCCCCTAGGTATAAAATAGAGTTTCAAGGTTACCTCTACTTCACTTCCGCCAAAACAATTGTTTTACCGAGAGAGACCTACCTCTTTCAGGTTACCCAAAGATTGTCCTGTTAATCTTTCAAACAAAACACTTCTTCGGCGATGTCTACCGAGATAGACAAAGGTGAGTGACAACGAGCGCCAAACACATAACTTTGACAAAAGAATCTTATTCTAGAACAACCCCTCTTCCAATCACGGACGGGGTACGGACTAGTCATATTCTCCCGTGGAAACCTGCCCTATACCCAAAGTTTTCTTGCCGAAGCAGACCAGGACGCATGCCCCCTAGGTTCCAGTCATATCCCTCTGAATTACTCACGCTCATCGGGAGGACGGACCGTGGGTTGAGACATTTCTTGCGTGAAGAGACCATTTAGGGATGGTATATGACTATTTGCGATGCGTGATCTGGGAAATGAAAGCTGGTCCAGGAGCTTGACCACTCTTCCTTCGTGCGGAAAACACATTACTCTAAAGAGTGAGGAGACGATGGCTCCCATGCAATATATATAGTCTCGTCCAAGGAGTAGGTTATAATCCAAGGGTCCTTGAACGACCATCACGTTCATTTGAATGGTCTTCCCTTTCAATGTTATGGGCACATTGGGGAGGATCCCTAAAGGTCGACTGGTTCCTTTATCAAAGCCTGTTAGATTTCTCATTTCAGGCAAAAGCGCTGGCGAACCAAGCGCTTTCCAAGCAATAGAGGAAAGGATACTCACAGATGCCCCCTCATCCATGATGGTGCCAGCCATGACCATTCTGTATATTTGGATGATCATTCTGAACGGTATGCTTGCTAGCAAACGGGGTCTGCCTAGTTGGTTCCAGTCGAAGGAGACAACTAGGTTGCTTGGTGGTGGGACCGAGTAGATGGCCGGGTATCGCTCTGACGAACTTCCTTCCTGAGATAAAGGAATGGGGGGATTGCCCCCATGTTCGTTGGAGTCTATGTTGATGAAGAGAATTTGGATGGTGTCATCTTTATCCTCTTCAGTGACTGTATCATTCGAAGACAAAACCTCTGAAGGCAAGACCGGGTCAACTGCCGCCTCGACCTTTTGACTTTCGTCGGGTATGGATTCAGCTGGTTCATCTTCAATGACCGGTGCTTCAGCTGACCACTTGAGCGGGCCAGCTGGATTTTCAACTAACGAAGGACTCAGCAAGAGTTTTTTATATCCAGGAGGAAGTCGTAACGGTGAAACTGGACGATCATCCAAAAATCTTTTCGCTTCGTCTAAGAAGGGACAACGGTGGATGGCGTGGTTGCCTTCGCACAGTCTACAGGGGGATCTAGCTCTCCCTTTTTGTCCAAGGACTTCACTTTCGCTAGTTGACGGTATGCATTCAACATGGCTATCAGAGGTTGATGCCACCGGATTGTGCAAACGGGGAGACCAGTCCCTTAGTATCCGAGGGATGTAGGGACAATCTCTGTGGAAGTGGTCTCCCTTGCATATGACACTTGTTTGCCCCCAATCGCTTTTGGCTCCTTCTTCTTCTTCTCTTTCTTCTTCTTTTCCTTCTTCTCCTTAGGAACTTGGTTTTTTGTTTTACCAGTTCTGTCAAGCGAAGAGGAAGGAGGAGAGGAAGAATTAGAGGAAGTAGAAGGCTGGTGGGCAACTCTGGATTGGTCTAACTGTTGATTCGACTGTTCAGGAATAGTGGTGTTCTGAACGACATTGGTTGAGAAGAGCCAGACCGGCAAGCCAATTGTCAGTCCTGGAAGCGACAATGTGGCCATATGGGGCGCACCAACATCTCCCCAAGAGGAGAAGGGACTAGGATTTCCACCAAGGGGAATTCCTTGGTTGGTGGGCTCCATTTTCTCAACCTAAAGATCAACGCAGGAAAAAGGGGGAATTGTTCCGTTTAAAATAAATTTTAACGACGCTTTAGACACAACTTGCTTTTTCAGTTTTAAAGAGTCGAGAAAAAGCAAAAGATGACTCTAGTCGCCTTCGATGTTTTAACGAGCCCGAAGTGACAAATGCTCGGATGGACTTTTTCCGTTATAGAGTCTGAAAAAGGCCAAAAGGAATTGCTCTGGAGTTCTAGGTAGAGGGTGTGCCAAACTTTTCGCAAAACCGCAGAATACTTTTTAAGGTACGGGCGGTCAATCTTCCCGAATGCCGTGTTCAGTGCATTGCGATCAGTAGGGCGGCCGACACGGATTCCTAAGGATAAAGGTTTTATTCCTATAGGGGTCTCCCAATATATACTCGACGGTACGTGGGAGCACAATCCGTACTGGCGCTATCGTCTCTTAGGAGGAATCACCCAACCATCAGCGAGATCGACAGTCACCAGGTTTTACGACGCCGGAACACGTCTCTTGCCTAGACCTCTATGTTGTGCGTTAAGTTACAAAGCATTGTTAAGTTCATTCAATTTATTTTAGGTTGATCTTTCTTAGAAGTTTGCCTTTTTGGATCACCACGAGATGTATGATACAATTCCTAAATGCAGTCTAAAGATGATAAGCAAGCTTTTATATCTTTTCAACAATGAAAATCCTAGCTTCAAGGGGAAAAGAAAGACACAATCTTTTCTCAAAGAGCATAGAGCACATTGTAAATGCACTTTTCCTAAATCAACATACAAACTATCAATATGAAAATGCACAAATGCATGTATTTGTTTTCGCTTCCTTAATATTGATGCCTAAAAAGAAAGCTGTTGTACAAATTTGAATTCGATTTCAAGTGAAAACATAAACAAGTTCCTTTTCGAAATCAAAAAGACGATTACGACACTTTATGATTTACTTGTTTAGACACTAGAAATGCATAAATTCAAACCAAACGACAAAAGTAAAGACTTAATCAACTGTGAACAGCAAACAAACTCACTCCTAAGATCAAAATGACACTTATGACAGGTCTAGATCTAAGGGCGACAGTATGACTAGTTTACTTTTGTAATGGGAAACTGCAAATGATGTAACAGATACACAAAGAAAAAATACAGTTTCTTTACACAACTGAGGCGGAATTGAGGCCAAGAAAAGGGGTTTCAGATAAGTACACACACCGATAATAGGCTGCAAAAAACATAGATAAAACTGAGCAAAAGGAAGCAGGGAACCACAGCTGCACAAGGCAAAGGCTGATCAGCGCACCCCCAGCACAGAGAAACTGAACTTCAGCGCAGGTAGCCTTCACGGGACCTACGTTGAAATGCAGAACCTCTTCACAGAGTCTGTGCTGAAGCAGAAACGAGAATTGTTTCTGGGTTCTGGGTCACGGTTTGCAGTTTAATCTACAGTTTCTGGCCGGATAAAAGCTATCAATTAGGTACAATTAGGAGGATGATTTAAAGGAGGACTAAGATCTATCACAAAGGGCTGTTAGAGCACTTGTGGATCAGATGTTCAGATCATAAAAACAGGCCCAGTGAGTGGACTAGTGTGGCAGAACTCTACTTTGCATTTGAAAATGGCAAATGCATTTCGATTCGGCACTCCTGAGTTTATGAGAAGAACAACAATAGAAACACAAATAAACTAACAAGATACTATCCCCAGTGGAGTCGCCAATTTGTTTTTGGGAAAAGTATCCAATTCGGACTGCCCCTATCCCACTCTAAGGTGTGATAGTGCCTTAGCAACAAACAGGGAAACTTATTTGAGTATTCTTCTTTATGAAATGTAAATGAGGAGAAAGGATCTAACTAACCTGTGTCTTTCGCTAGTTTTTTGATCCAATCGATCCTCTCTTCAGTAGTTCCCAGCTCCCAGCTCTCTCACCGGCCCAGCTTCACCGAATCCCTGCAAAATCACAAGAGAGAGAAACTACGCGAAGATATAGATATACATTCATAAAAAGCTCAGGATCAGATTAAGCTAAACATGCAAATATAACAAAACATCATTGATACACAACATGTAGGAGAAACTCAAATAGTTTATTGATATGATAATAAAGTCCAAGAGGAGAAACAACCAAGTGAGTCCCGATCCGGCATCTACCTCCCAGCAAAGGAATCCCTTCCTCTCCTCCAACAAAGCATAAATCACCCAATGTACTAATCTCAATCTCAAACCAACAGCAATTCTCTACAAAATACAAAATTCCAGCCTCCTGAACCTTTGGGTGAGAGATCCATATATAGATGTAAGCAGAGAGGATGAGTCAGCTTATGTTTTGACTTGTGGCTTCTCTCTGTCAGTTCTTGCTTCCACTTGGAGGTTGAGAGCCTCTTACTCATCACTAGTCGAATTCATTGAGGCAAGTGTCATTGGAGAAGATTCTGGAAGCTTCCAGGGTCTTTCCACCTCATTGAATGAGCTTGCCATTTGTCATTTCCCACTCAGTGCACCCTGGTAGTGCTTCCACCTACGTTGCAGTGTACCTAGCCAGTGTAGTCTCTGCATTTCAACGCAGGTAGCTAGTGGAGCCTCTGAATTGATCCTGAATTGACTATTTCTGAGTGGTTTTTGGTGGAGAACTTCTGGGAGAAGCTATCATTGGTTGACCTTGTTCCTTTAGGAGCTGTAACAACATCTTTAGGGACTTTTGATCCCTTGAATTATGGACATTTCATGCTTATAGCTTTAAGGCACAAAAATGTCTATAACAACATGGAACCTTACCTCAGCTATTGATTCGGCAAAATCACCATTGCATGAGTGATTTTCCATGACAGATTTGGGACTCTTGAACTACTTTCTTGGTCTTGAAGTTTCTCAATCTACTTCAGGGATCAAGATGGCATAGTCTAAGTATGCATCATATCTAATTGTATGCTTTTAGATGACAGAATGCAAGCTAGAAACATATCCCTTTATTTCAAAGATCAGATTTGAGGATGCAGGTACTACACCTTTGGTGGACATCACACTGTATCGACAATTGGTTGGGAGTTTGTTGTATCTTACTCACACCCGACTTGACATATCTTTCGTAGTAGGAGTTTGTTCCAGATATATGTAGGAGCCCCATGAAATTCACTGGAAAGCTGCAAAGAGAATCCTTAGATATGTGAAAGGTACTTCTAGTTTTGGTATCTTTTATGTTGCACATTGCCCACTTTCACTGATTGGGTACACAGATTGGGTTGGCGATGGTACGGACCACAAGTCCACCTCTAGTTATGTTTTTAGCTTTGGTTCAAGGCCTTTTTTCTAGTCTAGAAAGAAGCAATCCATGATTGCATTATCTACAACTGAGGCAGAGTATAGACGTGCAGTGAATGCAGTGACACAAACTGTTTGGTTGCAGGGGCTTCTCTCTGAGTTTGGTATTTAGTATCCACTTCCAATTTTCATATTTTGTGACAATTAGGGGTCCATTCAGATATCTATTGATCTAGTTCAAAGGTAGAGGACCAAACACATTGATATTCACATGCATTACATCTACGAGCTAATCTGTGACCGAGTCATATCACTGGAGTACTGCCCCACTGAGAAGCAGGTTACAGACATATTCACCAAGTCTTTCACTGAAAATAAATTTTTAGAACTGAGAGCTATGCTTGGAGTGGTGGAGGTAGTTGAGTAGGTCATTCTAGCCACTTATCCATTTTTTCCACTTTTGGGCGGGGGGGGTTGTCCTGCGAGGTTTGCCATCTTTGTTCATTTTATGAGGATTTTTTATTTATTGTACCTGAGTACCTAACATGGCATCTTGGACAAGACTCAGTTTAGATAAGTGAGTTAGGATGAGGGGGGGTGTTGGAATATAATCATAACATCTACATATATTTTTTAGCCTAAGTATCCTTGACTTAGCCACATGCACTAAAAATCATGTTCACACTTGGTTTTTGGTAAAATAGCTCTATGGACCAACATTCCCTCATTTTTTACCTTTAAAGGCTTAATAATATGGAAGTATTGGTCCAACCACTTCCCTAAACCATTTAGACATATAAGTGCATGTTTACGCCTAACCACACCTCATCCACTTGAGTTATTTGAGGATTGGCACCCCACATGAAGATTCCGCTTAATTCTAGGGATTTGGTCCCCCAAACCATTTCAAGATGTTTTAAAGCTTCCTTCATTAGGAAATGCACCCCTCCTCATGATTTCCTCATGGCTGATAGTTGGCATAGGCTGTCATGGGTCATTGCTGCTATTTTAGGCCTACCTTTAGCTTTTCTTAGCCTTTTCTAGTTTTTGTTGGGTTGTGTTATATTCTTTCCATGACTAGCCCACGTAGTTAATTGAGGGGTTATAGGGAGGGGGGAGCCCCCACCTTCGTTGCGCCAACTGCATAGTGGGGTCACAGGGGGTTTGAGGGGTGTAGATAACCCCACTCTATGGGGTCTGGGGCAGCGCCCCAGAAAAATTTGGCTTTGGACCCTATGTTAGGTTTGGTGGACCCATCTATGCTTTTGTGCATGATTTTCACAGATGGTTTTGGACGTGATGGTTTTTGGTCCATGATTTTGGACACGATGGATTTTTGGTCCATGGTATTGGATGCTTCGGCATGTATAAATATGTATTGTAACAATGAAAGGAAAATAATGAAAAATTAAGCTAATAGTCCCAATTTTAGGATCTGGGGGAAAATCTCTGTGTATATGTGTTTTATGTGTTATGCTCTTGCATTTGTTTATTTTATGTTCTTAGAATTCGTATGCAGGTGATTTCTATATAGGGTTAAAACCTACATTGGGTATTAGAGTTATTTTGGTTTCAAGGGGACACCTTTATTGCTGAGGGGTTTCGCTCAGGCCTGTGGTAGACCCCATTCAGTGGGAGATCTATGGGATTGATTCTAGTGGTGAAAGAATATGGTGAGCAGTGGAAAGATAGAGATCGAGAAGTTTAATTGTCAGAGTTTTGAGTTGTGGAAACTCAAGATGGAGGATCTGTTGGTGGATAAAGATCAGTGGATCGTGGTAGATATGGGTACTAAACAAATGGGAGTGTTTGATGAAGAATGGAAGAAGTTGGATCAGAAGGCAAAGAGCACAATATGATTGTGTGTCTCAGATTTAGTATTGCTGAATGTATCAGGGGAAGCTACAACGAAGGCTTTGTGGGACAAGTTAGGGACTTTGTACCGATCTAAGTCTCTGGTGAATAAACTGTTCCTGCAGAAAAAGTTGTATAACCTGAGGATGAAAGATCAAGACTTGGTGATATAGCATTTGAACGCATTTAATATTGTGGCAAGTCAGGTAGCATCTGTTGATATTAAAATTTCAGATGAAGATAAGTGCATCAATTTGTTGTGTTCACTACTAGATTTGTGGGATAGTTTGGTTATTGCAATAGGTAGCAATGTAACTACCTTGAAATTTGATGAAATAGTCTCATCCTTACTAACGGAGGAGATGAGACAGAAAAATATGGAGAGCCAGAATGGTGATGCCTTGTCTATATGAGGACGATCCCAGAATAGAAACAAAAATAAGTCATCGAGTGGGAGATCTAAATCTAAAGGGAGATCTAAATCTCTAGGAAAACCTGTAAAGGTGGTGTATTGGAAATGCGGAAAGGAAGGGCACTACAAAAGGGACTGTAAATCTAAATCTCCTGATAAAAGAAAGGGACCTAATGATGCTCCTTCTACAGAGGCAAAAACCACCTCAGATGAAGGTGGGGATGTGTACTTAGCTTCTTCAAGTACACATGTAGATCATGAGGCATGGTTGATTAACTGAGGTGCATCCTTTCACTTCACTCCCCATAAGGAGTGGTTCTATGAGTATGATAAATATTATGGTGGTGATGTCTTCTTAGGCAATGATAGGAAGGCTGGAACCGTTGGTCACGTAAAAGTAAAGTTGAAGTTTTAAGGTGGAAGGGTTAGAACACTTCCGAGTGTTTTGCATATTCCTGCATTGGCCAGAAATTTGATTTTTGTAAGCAAGATGGATGATGCAGGTGTAAAAACAATGTTCGAAAAGGATATCTGCAAGATGGTTTAGGGAGAACAACCCCCCCTGATACACAATCAGTGCAACAAAGGGGGCGGTTGGCCCCCCCTCTAACCCCCCGATAACTATGTGGGCTAATCGTGGAAATAATATAACACAACCCAACATTCTCCCACTTGTTGTTTTCTTTCCACAGGGGGGCACAAGAAAGATTAGTGATTTTTTCACCCGTGAAATGCCCATTGTCTCTCTACACCAAGAGAACTTCTTAGAGCTCACAGATTTTGTCAATGCATCTACAATATTCTTCAAGGTGTCCACCTTTACCAACAACACCATTTTGTCGTCTATCATATCCCTCACAAAGTGATATTGAACATCAATGTGCTTTGTCTTTGAATGATATGTGGGGTTCTTTGCCAAGAAAATTATACTTTGGCTGTCACAGTCTATCCTTACATCCCCCTGTACTAACCCCATACTTGTACACAATCTCTACAATGAAACTACTTCCTTGCTTTCATGAGTGGTTGCCATGTATTCTACCTCTATAGCTGATAGTGCCACTACAGATTGTTTCTTACTCATCCAACTAACTACACCTCCAAATAGGTTAAATACATACCCACTGGTAGATCTTCTCTGATCCAGATCTCTAGCCTAGTCTGCGTCAACAAAGCCATGAATATCCAACATTCTACCCAATCCTGATCTTCCTTGGTAGCACAAACCATAATCACTAGTGGCACACAAATGCCTGAAAATCCACTTCACTATTGTCTAGTGCTTCTTCCCTAGTTTTGACATAAACCTGCTCAATACTCCCACTGCATGTGCAATGTCTGGTCTAGTAAAAACCATTGCATACATCAAGCTACTGACTACACTTGCATATGGAACATGGGACATGTCCTCTTCTTCTTCTTATGTCTTGGGGCATTGTTCAGCAAATATCCTCACACCTACAGGAATAGGAACCTTCATCGGTTTACTATCCTACATATTAAACCTCTATAGTATTGCCTCAACATACTTCCTCTGGTTTAACCAGAGCTTCCTCTTTGCCTAATCTCTTTTAATTTCCATGACCAAAATATAGTTTGCAGCACCAAGATCTTTCATGTTGAATTTGGAGGACAATTGGGTTTCCAAGTCCTGGATAATTTCTTTGTCATTTCCAACCAACAATATATCATCCACATACCAGACCAGATAAATAACATGGTAACCAATTAATTTAAAATACACACAATGATCTACTTTGCTTTTGGTGAAGCCAAGTCCCTATATAAATGTATCAAATTTTTGATACCACATCCTTGGTGATTGTTTTAACCCATACAGAGACTTCTTTAACTTGCATACCAGTTCTTTCTTACCCTTGACCGCAAAGCCTTTAGGTTGCTTCATGTGGATCTCCTCTTTGAGATCCCCATGAAGAAATGTTGTCTTCACATCCATTTGTTCTACCTCAAAATCAAAAGCAGCAACAACAGATAAAAGTAACCTAATAGAAGTTACCTTGGAAACAGGAGAAAAAATATCACCAAAATCAATTCCTGACACCCGGAAATAACCTTTTGCTACCAACCAAGCTTTTTATTTCTCCACCTTTCCTTTTGCATTTGTCTTCTTCTTGAACACCCATTTGCTACTAATGGGTTTCCTTCTAGCCAACATCTCCACCAGATCCCAAGCCTCATTTTTGTGCAAAGAGGGCATTTCATCAACCACGACCTCTTTCAAGAGTTTGTCATCATTTGAATCTGTTGCTTCCTTCACCGTTGGTCAGGTAAATCCCCTCTGCGGATAGAGGCGATCCCACTAGTCTAAAGCAGAACTAGCCACAATCAAACCACGCTGCCACGCAAGTTCCTAGTTATGCATCAAAGGTGGATTAAAAGGAGCAACCTAGAGTCCAACGCTATGTTTGAGGTAGAGCTGATATTCCCACTCCCTCGCTCCAGCAGATTATAAACGAACACCTACACATGCAAAGGAAGAGACAGATACCAACATAAAATCTACCAAAGCATAACTATATTTCAGTCAGAAAGGAAATAAATCAACACCATAATAGACAATGAGATTGGAACTATAATAGCAGTCGCTCATTAATTAATAATAAAAAGGAAAAGTTACAACCATGGTTCTGACGTTGAACCTCTCCTGGCTGGGCGAGTAACTATATGTGTCTTGCACTGCTTCTCCACTCTGGCAGCATAACCTCCCTAGCTCTCATTAGAATTCCTCCAAGAACTCAAGAACTCAACATCTAACACTCCATAACTCTGACTCTTAGCACTAGCGACTAGCTTGTCAAATGCATAAGGACAAGCTTATATAGATGAAGAAGGGAGGAGGATACGACGAACCGGGACACCTTTTGTGGATTAACATCTTTTCCCCGAAAGCCACTAAAGATGGAGATAGGATAGAGCTCGGCATAAGACTGATTTTTTATCTTCAAAAAGCTCCATGTAATGAAGGAAACAACAGTCGGACGTGCATTAAGGCAAAAAGCATGACCAAACTTGGTTGGCGCGACTGCTGCTCTAAGACAGAGCGCCAATGGTCGCGCCCTCTTTTGAGGATCTCCATGATTGGCGTGGGTAAGATACTGTGGACTTGCGCCAATGGAAAAGGGACACTTTTCAGGGATAATCTGTAGGAGGTGTCTTCAGGAAACATGAAGTACATGCTCAAGGGAACATAATGCAAGTGTTTTTAGACTTTGTCACTCCTTATAACTCCCAGGATCAGTCCTCCAAGGTACGACGAGAGGAGTAACAGGGATGGTGACAAATTACTGTGTAACAGATGCCCCCTAAAGCATGAAGTCCAAGAGGTGGAGAGGGGTGAAATGCTTTACAAGAACACACATAAGAACACATATAGTTACCGCCGCCGAGGATCTGTATTAAGAGACATGACTGATAGTTCAATTACATGATGTACGTGGTATGGTCGTGGCCATCCATAAAAGAGTACATAAATAATCTAGATCCATAGCATGGACGCAGCCATCTGGTTAGGATCAATGAATTGACTCAGGTATGGTCGCAGCCATCCAGTGAATGAGTCAAGTATCAAGAATCACGCCTGGATTACAACAGACACAATCCAGGGTCTTGCGCTCCATCTCAACCCGAACAAGAGTAGAAATTCAAGCATGTGAATATATGAACTGATGTCGAACATGCATGAACATCGTCTGATTACCAGTCAATAGTGGAAACTGTTAACAGACGCGAGAGGTACCACCAATAATGACGATGGCCCTCAAGGTACTATAGGTACAATCTGCGGCGTGTGAATAAATGATCTGAAGTTGAACACCCGTAGAATCATTCGATCGGAGGCCAATGATGAAAACCTCACATCGAACACGAAGAACCTGCCATTGAGGCATGCAAGCTCCAAGGCACCGGAAGGGAGTCTCTAGATCAACTTCCTCGATAATGAGTTGAAGTCGACAGGAAGTGACCTTGATCGAAGGTGGGCCATGATGTTTCCCACATCATCGACACGAGACAGAGAGACAATATTGTGAATCAAGATTGTACAAACTATCAGAGGGAGGTTGTTTCTTTGCAGAGGTCAACTTCTCTTGAACATATCGGCGGCACATTAACGGAATTGGCAGTATTTGACATCAATGTATCAAAGGTCATGATGACGAGGCAATGAGTGAATGAGAGGTCAAATCAGGTACCCAAGTCCATGGAAGCAAGTGAAAGATGTGAGATGAGATATCCCCACCCTGGACACGAAAACAGAACAGTGCCATGTTCAAGAGCGACATACTGCCGTCACGGTAATAATGATGGGTCAAAAATTTTCTTTTCCCCCCACCATTTCTGGCGAGTACCCCAGTTACTTTTAACAAGCTTGATGGGGATAACATGTGCTTGTGGTGTGACAAAATCCGATGTCATCAAATTTTAACGAGACTGACAAAGGAAGAACTCGGCGTCTTTTCATGTTTAGAGAGTTTGAAAAGACAGCAGAAAAGAAAACTCCAGGGGTGTCCTTTTTCGTAAAGTTTTGTCTCTCGGGCCCGAAAAAGTATAAAATAATACCCGAAAGAACCGCCCGATCATTACGATCGAGGAGTACTTTTCATAATTAGTGATTTCGACCTGAAAAAGTAGAAAAGCGGTCAAAGCCACGTCGTTTCGGAACCATTAACGAGTTTGAAACGACAAAAACCCGGTAATCTTTTTATGTTTTAACAGTCGACAAAAAGAACTTAAAACGACCGCCCCTTATTAACATTTAACGAGTCAAGAGGGAGAACTCGGCAATCTTTTCCTCTTTAAATGGTCATAAAAGAGCTGAAAGAAGACCTTCATTTTTATTTTCTTTAACGAGTTAAAAAGGAAAAATACTCGGCAATCTTTTCATATTTTACGAGTCAGAAAAGAGCGTAAAGGTGACTCGTCCTGAAGGAACGAGTGGTATAAAGGATAGCAACTGGTTCCGGTAATGGTGGAACTTACTTGAAACATGTAATGGTCAAGAGGCTGGCTAATAAAACCACTCATCGCTGCGGTTCCTCAGGAAAGGATAAACAACCAAGCGAAAGCATATGATCGGCCAAAGAGATGGTGGCGATGGAATGAAACAACCAAGGCTCATGTAGCAGAAATTAGCAGATAAAAGGCAATCACGGGATGCAAATCAGGTATGGGTTCATTTTTACACAAGCTTGAACCATGGAGAACTTTGCTTGGATTCAATTTCATTTTTACATAAGCTTGAAAAGAAAAACTATGCTTATTAAATTTTTGCATGCCCCCAGCATGATAATGCAAATCGAGGTATATGCCCCCCAAGCTTTATGGCATTCACGGAGTGGGTGGAATGAAGGTTCACTTGGAAAGGCTCGATGTTGAAGGAGGATGCATGCCCCCGGGGCTTCAGTCATGCGCCCGGGTCAGCTGCCGTCATCAGAATGACGGAGCGGGCGTTGAGGCATTTCCTGTGGAAATAAGACCGTTTAGAAAGGGTAAATGACTATATGTGAAGTGTGAACTAGGGAACGAAAGTTGGTCTACGATCCTGATCGTCCTTCCTTCGTGCTGAAAACACATCACTCTGAAGAGTGAGGACACAATCGCACATATGTGATAAATATAGTCTCATCCAAGGAGTAAATTGTAATCTAGCGGACCTTGGATGACCATGAGACCCATTTGAACATTCTTCCCCTCTAGGGTGATAGGCACATTGGGAAGAATTCCTAAAGGTCGAGTAGTTTCTCGATGGAAACCTGTAAGGTTTCGCATCTCAGGCAGAAGCAGTGGCGAACCAAGTGCTTCCCAAGCTTTTGAATAAAGGATACCCACAGGAGATCCCTCATCAATAATTGTACCAGCCATAACCATTCGGTAGACTTGGACTATAATTCGAAATGGTATGGCGGCTGGTAACCGAGGATTGACTAGTTGATCCCAATTAAAGGAAACAACTAGGTTGCTTGGAGGTGGGACCGGATAAACGGCCGGATAAGATTCTGGTGGACTTTCTTCCTGTTGTGAAGGAATAAGAGGGATGCTCACTTGATCATTAGAGTCTATGTTGATAAATAGAATTTGGACGGTGGGGTCTTCATCGTTTGTAGTGAGAATATTATCTGAGGAAGTAACTTCTGAAGTCAAAACCAGGTCACTTGTAAGCTGGACCTTTTGACTTGTGTCTGGTTTGGATTCAGGTGTAAGATCATCTAAGGAGAGAACTTCTGTAGGCAGCATCGGGTCACTTGTAATCTGGACCTTTTGACTGTTGTCTAGTTTGGATTCAGATGTAGGATCATCTAAGGATGGAACCTCGGTAGGCAAAACCGGGTCACTTGTAAGCTGGACCTTTTGAAAGACCGGGTAACTTGTGAGCTGGACCTTTGGACTTTCGTTTGGTTTAGACTCGGGTGGTTCATCTTTGATGATAAAGTGGCGCAGAGATGATGAAGGTAAATCAACATTCGTTCCGACCAGGGACTGGTCTGGAATCGACGGAGCACAGGTAGGTTCAGGAAGAGAAGGTTGGACCAGAGGGGAATTATGCTTGAGCACTTGGTTAGCAGAGCGACTTGCCAAAAGGCGCTGATATTGAGCGGGTAGTTGGGGTAAGGGAGGTGACAGACTTTCCAAAAGACGGGAGGCTTCATCCATAAGTGGACAAAGGGGAAGGAGATGATTACCTTCACAAAGTCGACAAGGGAAACGAACCTTCCCTTTTCTCCTACCAACTAATGAGGTATCGTCGATTGGCGACGACAAGGGACGAAGAGGATCACGGGACCATACATCTAGGATCCTGGCGATACCAGGACAATCAGAAAGAAAATGGTCTACCTTGCATAACCGACAAGGAGAGCTGGCCTTCCGCGGAAGAGCAGAAGGTGGTTCTACTTCAGATATTCTTGCGGTAGATGTGACCTTTCCCTTAGGGGACTTCTTCTTTTTGGTGTTCTTCTTCTTCTTCTTAGCCACCTGGTTACTGAAACCCGAGGTTTCACCAGGCGAAGTAGAAGATGAGGACGCAGCAGTGGGTGAAGAAGGGGAGGGCTCCACCTTAGAATCATCATGGTGTTGTTCGGGTGGAGGAGGTGGTGGCGGAATAGAAGTTATCACACTCGAAACCACCGAGTTCGAAAACAACCATACGGGTAAACCAATGGTCAACCCAGGCAAAGACAATGTTGCGATATACTGAACACCGACATTTCCAACAGGAGGAAAGGGACGAGGGTTCCCATCAGGACGAATACCTTGGCCGGTGGGCACCGGGAAGGCTGCCATCAAACGAGAAATAATCCTACTCAGTCTAACGCAATCACAATCTAATTGGGTAGATGTTATCGTGGCCAATAAATTTTAAGACACTGAACTTAACCTTTTCATTTTTTAAGAGTCGAGAAAAGGATAAAAGATGACTCTAGTCTCCTTCGAATGTTTAATGAGCACGAAGTGACAAGACGCTCACAGGCACCTTTTCGTTTAGGGAGTCCGAAAAGGATCAAAAGTGACTGCTCTGGAATTCTAGGTAAAGGGTGTGCCAAACTTTTCGCAAAACCACAGAATACTTTTTAGGGTACGGGTGGTCGATCTTCGTGAATGCTGTGTTCACTACATTGCGAATCGTAGGGCGGCAAACTCGGCTTCCTATGGATAAAGGATAATAGCCTAGTGGGGTCTCCCGTATATACGCGACGGTACGTGGGAGCTCAGTCCGTATTGGCACTTATCGTTTCACCGTGGAGGAATCACCCAACCACTCGACGATAAACTACCAGGTTTAAAGACATCGGAACACGTCTTCTAACCTAGACCTCTAGAGTATTTGCGTTATGTTCCAATGCGTTGTTATGTTCATTGAGTTTATTTTAAAGTTTATCTTCAATTATGTTTCAGTTTTTTGGTCCTACCGTATGTGGTCTCTCCAAACTTCCTAAATGCAATCTATATGCCAAAAGTATATTGTTTCATTCGATGAATTCTACCTACAGAAGAATAGAGATATATTTTTTCACACGAACAAAATGATCATTAAGCAAGTAACAAGGATCCTAGTGCAGCTAATAACAAGAAATAAAAACTTTTTCATTTTCTTTTTAAAAGCGACAAATAACAATAGATGCTAACGAATATAATGCAAAAAGCTCTTTTGTTTTTTATTTTTATTTTTAAGATAGCATAATGCATGTAAACAAACCTAAAGAGATATCCACAAGTACAAACACAATCACTCAAAGGACACAGAACCAATTTAGAAACATGAAGATGAACTATCAAAGCAAAGGAAAACGCAAAGACGTTCAATGAACCAAATGAAGTCAAGAAAGAACCAAGCAAGCTAGAAGTGAATCACTAGATGAGTGAGGAAAACAATCAAGACGCTCACTGGCTGATCAAGCCACTACGTCCCACAGAAGGCTCGACATGCACAGCCACTAGGTACTCTAGAGCTGGAATACAAAATCGATAGAAATAAGCAAACAACTGAAGGATGAAAGTAACAACCAGTCACACAGAGGTCCAACACACTTCCAGAAGCAGGCAAAAGATATGGAAAACAAAAAATCTGAGTTTAAGGAGCTTTCAGCTATCAAACTGGAAAAATTCATAGAGATGGCACGACTGTGAAACTGCAACTCGCGCTAACAATGAATTGGCGCGGGTGTCTATGGAGAAACATGCGCCAACTGGCGTGACTGTCAGATCAAAAAATGTGCCAGCCGCGTTTACTAACTCAAAAAGAAAATATAACTTCCTAGGGTCTGACTGACAGTGCCCAGAAGAACCAAACAGCAGATAGCAATTTCAGAACTGACTCAGAAAGTTCATTAACTCAGGCAAGCGAGAGAAAAACAATCATGCAAGACAAACTTAATAGCTTATCCCCAGCGGAGTCGCCAAATTGTTGGTCAGGTAAATCCCCTCTGCGGACAGAGGCGATCCCACTAGTCTAAAGCAGAACTAGCCACAATCAAACCACGCTGCCACGCAAGTTCCTAGTTATGCATCAAAGGTGGATTAAAAGGACCAACCTAGAGTCCAACGCTATGTTTGAGGTAGAGCTGATATTCCCGCTCCCTCGCTCCAGCAGATTATAAACGAACCCCTGCACATGCAAAGGGAGAGAAAAATACCAACATAAAATCTACCAAAGCATAACTATATTTCAGTCAAAAAGGAAATAAATCAACACCATAATAGACAATGAGATTGGAACTATAATAGCAGTCGCTCATTAATTAATAATAAACAGGAAAAGTTACAACCATGGTTCTGACGTTGAACCTCTCCTCGCTGGGCGAGTAACTATATGTGTCTTGCACTGCATCTCCACTCCGGCAGCATAACCTCCCTAGCTCTCATTAGAATTCCTCCAAGAACTTAAGAACTAAACATCTAACACTCCATAACTCTGACTCTTAGCACTAGCGACTAGCTTGTCAAATGCATAAGGACAAGCTTATATAGATGAAGAAGGGAGGAGGATATGACGAACCGGGACACCTTTTGTGGATTAACATCTTTTCCCCGAAAGCCACTAAAGATTGAGATAGGATAGAGCTCGGCATAAGACTGATTTTTTATCTTCAAAAAGCTCCATGTAATGAAGGAAACAACAGTCGGACGTGCATTAAGGCAAAAAGCATGACCAAACTTGGTTGGCGCCACTGCTGCTCTAAGACAGAGCGCCAATGGTCGCGCCCTCTTTTGAGGATCTCCATGATTGGCGCGGGTAAGATACTGTGGACTTGCGCCAATGGAAAAGGGACACTTTTCAGGGATAATCTCTAGGAGGTGTCTTCAGGAAACATGAAGTACATGCTCAAGGGAACATAATGCAAGTGTTTTTAGACTTTGTCACTCCTTATAACTCCCGGGATGAGTCCTCCAAGGTACGACAAGAGGAGTAACAGGGATGGTGACAAATTACTGTGTAACATTCACAGTTCTGGGATCATCGTCAGTAATAGATAAAACAAAATTTGAACAAAAAATAGATGGAATATACCTTTCTGGCTGCCTTCCTTCTCGAACCTGATCTTCTCAAACCCAGATTTTGTGGCTCTTCATCTTCTGATTCCTCCTCTGTTGTAGAGTTTGATTCTTCCTCCTTAATCTCAAGCTCTCTCTTCTCAGGTTCCTTTGGTTGGACCTCATGGTTAATAACATCTTTTACCTCTTTGAACACCACATCTCGGTTGTACACAACCTTCAGTGTGACTGGGTTCCAAAGTTTATAACCCTTTAAACCATCCTTATAACCAATAAAGATGCATTTTTCAGATTTACTATCCAACTTGGTTCGTTTCTCCTTTGGAACATGTACATATGCATCACATTCAAATACCCTCAGATGTGAAAGAGAGGGTTTCTTACCAGTCCATACCACTTGTGGAGTCTTATCCTGCAACATTGATGAAGGTGACCTGTTGAAAAGGTAAGAAGCAGTATCCACCACCTCTGCCCAGAATTCTTGTCCTAACCCGACACCACTGAGCATTTTTCTTGTCCTTTCCATCAACATGTTATTCATTATTTTTGTAACTCCATTTTGTTGAGGTGTATATGGAGTAGTCTTTTTTCATGCTATACCACACTTCTTACAGAATTCTTCAAATTTCTTTTTGCAAAACACTCCACCATTATTTGTCACCAACACCTTTATCTTCTACTCGGTTTGATTTTCCACGAGAGCCTTAAATTCTTTAAACCTGTCAAAGGCTTTAGATTTCTTCTTAAGGAAATATATCCATGTATTCCTTGAGAAGACACCTATAAATGATACATAGTACACAGACTTACCCAATGATGGAACCTTCATAGGTCCAAACACATCACTGTGCACAAGTTCTAATATATGTCTCGCCCTCTTACTACCAGAGGGGAAACTAACCCGATTCTGATACTGCTGAGGACGTTCCACTACTCTGGTACACGGTCTGGTCTGGTACGGTCTGGTCAAGGCTCACGTCAAGAAAGATCGACCTGCCAAACCAAACCAAAGTAAGTAGTAGATTCAAAGGATGGTAGAGACGTAGTTAGTCATAGTAGTAGTAGCAGGGACATAAACATATGAAAAAAACTCTATCATGCCCGCTTTTACATAACATAATATATATATCTCCCGCCATAGATTCCCATGTACACAATTTGCACATAAATTAGAGTCTAGAGAGCTATTACTCATACCTTCTACCATACCTTTATCATGAACTATTCAAAGGACCTTCTCTCCAATATGTCCAAGCCTTTAATGCGATAGCATGGTCTTCTCTCTAGAGACCACTAGATTTTCTACTCCACTTTCAGGAACCACAAAACTGTTGCACCCATCAATAGTAGTGCTACGTTGCAGCTTGTACAAAGTTCCAGTGCGAACTCCCTGCATCAATACCAGTGCTCCCTGAACCATCCTGCAGGTATCCTTCTCGAACACTGTTTTTACACCTGCGTCATCCAACTTGCTTACAGAAATCAGAATTCTAGCCAATGCAGGAATATGCAAAACAACTGAAAGTGCTCCAACCCTTCAACCTTGCAACTTCAACTTTACTTTTCCATGACCAACAAATCTAGCCTTCCTGTCATCCCCCAAGAAGACATTACCACCATCGTATTTCTCATACTCGCAGAACCATTCTCTATGGGGAGTGAAGTGAAAGGATGCACCTAAGTTAGTCAACCATGCCCCATGATCTACAAGTGTACTTCAAGAAGCGAAGTACACATCCCACCGTCATCTGAGGTGGTTTTCACCTCTACAGAAGGAGCATCATCAGATCCCTTTCCTTTATTAGGAGGTTAGATTTACAGTCCCTTTCGAAGTGCCCTTCCTTTCTGCATTTCTAGCACACCACCTTTACAAGTTTTCCTGGAGATTTAGAGATCCCTCTAGATTTAGATCTGCCACTCGAGGACTTACTTTTGTTTCTGTTATAGGATCGTCCTCATATAGATAAGGCATCACCATTATGGCTCTCTGTATTTTTATGTCTCATCTCCTTCATTAGCAAGGATGAGACTATTTCGTCAAACTGCAAGGCAGTTGCATTGCTACCTATTGCAATAACCAGACTATCCCATGAATCTGGCAGAGAACACAAAAAACTGATGCACTTATCTTCATCTGAAATTTTAATATCAACATATGTTAACTGACTTACCACAGTATTAAATGCGTTCAGATGCTCTTTCACTGAGTCTCCATCTTTCATCCTCAAGTTATACAACTTTTTCTGTAGGAACAATTTATTCACCAAAGACTTAAATTGGTACAAAGTCCCTAAATTGTCCCACAAAGCCTTCACCGTAGCTTCCCTTGATACATTCAGCAATACTGAATTTGAGAAACACAATCATATTGTGCACTTTGCCTACCGATCTAACTTCTTCCACTCTTCATCAGACACTCCCGTTAGTTTAGTACCCGGATCTACCACGATCCAATGATCTTTATCCACCAATAGATCCTCCATCTTGAGTTTCCACAACTCAGAACTTTGACCATTAAATTTCTCGATCTCTATCTTTCCACTACTTGCCATCTTTTTTCACCACCAGAATCGATCTCATAGATCTCCCACTGAATAAGGTCTACCACAAGCCTGAGAGAAACCCCTAAACAACAAAGGCATCCCATTGAAGCCAAAACTACTCTGATACCCAATTTAGGTTTTAAACCCATACAGAAATTACCTGCATACGAGAGATTTTCCCCTGGATCCCAAAACTAGCACTAGCCCCCTCTAACCCCCCGGTTAACTACGTGGACTAGTCATGGAAAGAATATAACACAACCCAACATGTATGACAACGGTTCGAGAACAAAAACAAAAATAATTCATCGATTCAGAGATCTAAATCTTGAGGGAGATCTAAATCTCTGGGAAAACCTGTAAAGGTGGTGTGCTGGAAATGGGGAAAGGAAGGGCACTACAAAAGGGATTGGAAATCTAAAGCTCCTAATAAAGGAAAGGAGCCTGATGACGCTCCTTCTACAGAGGCGAAAACCACCTCAGGTGAAGGTGGGGATGTGTACTTGGCTTCTTCAAGTACACATGTAGATCATGAGGTATGGTTGATTGACTCAGGTACATCCTTTCACTTCACACCCCATAGGGAGTGGTTCTGTGAGTATGAGAAATACGATGGTGGTGATGTCTTCTTAGGTGATGATAGGAAGGTTGGAATCATTGGTCGCCGAAAGGTAAATTTGAATTTTCAAGGTGGAAGGGTTAGAACACTTCTCGGTTTTTTGCATATTCCTACATTGGCCAGAAATCTGATTTTTGTAAGCATGTTAGATGATGCAGGTGTAAAAATAGTGTTCGAAAAGGACACTTGCAAGATGGTTTAGGGAGCACTGATATTTATGCCGGGAGTTCAGATTGGAACTCTGTACAAGATGCAAGGTTGCACTGTTGTTTCTGGGTGCAACAGTTCTGTGGTTCCTAAAAGTGGAGCAGAAAATCTAGTGGTCTCTGGAGAGAAGACCATACTGTGGCATTGAAGGCTTGGAGATATTGGAGAGAAGGGCCTTCAAATACTTCATGGTATAGGTATGGTAGAAGGTATGAGTAATAGCTTTCTGAATTTTCATTTCTATGAAAATTGTGTATATGGGAAGCAGAATCAGGTGAGTTTCCCCTTTGGTGGTAAGAGGGTGAAACAGATACTAGAGCTTGTGCACAGTGATGTGTTTGGACCTATGAAGGTTCCATCACTGGGTAAGTCCGTGTACTATGTATCATTTATAGATGACTTCTTAAGGAATAAATGGCTATATTTCCTTAAGAATAAATATGAAGTCTTTGATAGGTTTAAAGAATTTAAGGCTCTAGTGGAAAACCAAACAGAGAAGAAGATAAAGGTGCTGAGGACAGATAACGGTGGAGAGTTTTGCAGTAAGAAGTCTGATATAGCACGGTAGAAGAATACTCCATATACACCTCAGCAAAAGGGAGTTTCAAAAAGAATGAATAAGAAATTGATGGAAACGGCAAGAAGCATGCTCAGTGGTGTCGGGTTAGGACAAGAATTCTGGGCATAGGCGGAGGAGACAGCATGTTACCTGGTCAACTGATCACCTTCATTAGCGTTATTGGATAAGACTCAATAAGAGGTATGGACTGGTAAGAAACCCTATCTTTTATATCTGAGGGTATTTGGGTGTCATGCATATGTACATGTTCCAAAGGAGAAACAAACCAAGTTGGATAGTAAATCTGAAATGTGCATCTTTATTGGGTATAAGGATGGTTTAAAGGGTTATAAGCTTTGGAACCCAGTAACAAGGAAGGTTGTGTACAACTGGGATGTCGTGTTTAGAGAGGTAAAAGGTGTTATTAAACATGAATTCCAACCAAAGGAACCTGAGAAGATAGAGTTTGAGCTAAAGGAAGAAGAATCAAAATCTATAGTAGAAGAGGAATTAGAAGATGAAGATCCACAAACTCCGGGTGTGAGAAGATCAGTTTGAGAAAGAAGGCAGGTAGAAAGGTATATTTCATCTGCTTTCTGTTCAAATTTTACTTTATCTATTAATGATGATGATCCCAGAACTGTGAAGGAAGTAGTAGATTCAGAGGATGGAAAACTTTGGAAAGGGGCCATGGTTGATGAAATGGCATCTTTGCACAAAAATGAGGCTTGGGGTCTGGTGGAGTTTCTGGCTAGAAGGAAACCTATTGGTAGCAAATGGGTGTTCAAGAAGAAGAAAAATGCAAAATGAAAGGTGGAGAAATACAAAGCTCGGCTGGTAGGAAAAGGTTATTCCCAGGTGTCGGGAATTGATTTTAGTGATATTTTTTCTCCTGTTGCCAAAGTAACTTCTATTAGATTACTTTTATATGTTGTTGCTGCTTTTGATTTTGAGGTAGAATAGATGGATGTGAAGTCAATATTTATTCATGGGGATCTGGAAGAGGATATCTACATGAAGCAAACTGAAGGCTTTGCGATGAAGGGTAAGAAAGAACTGGTATGCAAGTTAAAGAAGTCTCTGTATGGGTTAAAACAGTCACCAAGGATGTGGTATCATAAATTTGATACATTTATATGGGGACTTGGCTTCACCAGAAGCAAAGTAAATGACTGTGTGTATTTTAAATTAATTGGTGACCATGTTATTTATTTGATCTTGTATGTGGATGATATGTTGTTGGTTGGAAATGAAAAAGAAATTATCCAGGCTTTGAAGACCCATTTGTCCTCCAAATTTGACATGAAAGATATTGGTGCTGCAACCTATATTTTGGGCATGGAAATTAAAAGAGATCATACAAAGAGGAAGCTCTGGTTAAACCAGAGGAAGTATGTTGAGACAATTTTGAAGAGGTTTAATATGCAGAATAGTAAATCAATGAAGGTTCCTATTCTTGTAGGTGTAAAGTTATCTATTGAGCAGTGTCCCAAGAAACAAGAAGAGGAAGAGGACATGTCCCATGTTTCATATGCAAGTGTAGTCAGTAGCCTGATGTATGTGATGGCCTGTACTAGACCAGACATTGCACATGCAATGGGAGAGTTGAGTAGGTTTATGTCAAAACCAGGGAAGGAGCATTGGACAATAGTGAAGCGGGTTTTTAGGTATTTGCATGACACTAGTGATTATGGTTTGTGATACCAAGGAAGACCAGGATTGGACAAATTGTTGGATATTCGTGGCTTTGTTGATGCAGACTGCACTAGAGATCTAGATCAGAGAAGATCTACAAGTGGGTATGTGTTTAACCTATTTCGAGGTGCAGTTAGTTGGATGAGTAAGAAACAATCTATAGTGGCAGTATTAACTACAAAGGGAGAATACATGGAAGCCATTCATGCAAGCAAGGAAGTAGTTTCATTGCAGAGATTATGTTCAAGTATGGGGTTAGTGTTGGCATTATGGCACTGATTTAGAGCTATGGCACAGGTGTTGTCCTTGATGGAAACTCACTTTGGTGACAGATCTTAGAATGAAGGAAAAAGATATATATGCAGGTTCACCTAGACGAAGGCACGTATACACGCAGGTTAGATGTTACAAAGGCACGTATGCATATACACGCACTTTCACGCAAGGAAAAGCGCGTATATGCTGGAAAACTTACTTTTGGTCTGTGGTATTTAGTCCTTGGTATCTGAACCTATGGTTTTGGACCATGGTATCTTGTCAGAAGTGTTGATCCCAAGTATTGGGTCCATGGTATTGTTTTGTTATGGTTTTGGACCGTGGTATTATGAAAGGCCTAAGACTATAAAAGGGGAAGGAGATCATTTGGAAAAGAATCATTTGAATTATTGAATATCTGATAGAAGGGCTAGATCTGGAATATTGGTGATTATGTTATGTTGCAGATCTGGATCTGAATGAAGGAGGAACCTGAGCGCAAAGAGAAGGATAAGTTCTATTGATGGGTCATAATCTTAAGGCTTGAATAATAATATCCTTGTATGGTTTTGGTCCGTTATATGTGGCGCATGATTGATCTATAAATCTGGTAATCTGGGTTAATTAAGGTCTGAATATTTGTGAATTATCCTTTATAGATCTGTACGCAGGTTCAGTGAAGCGAAGGCGCGTATACACGCTGGTTCTGTGAGTAAAAACAACGCATATGCCGGTTGGTCCAAACACTAGCGTATGCACACAGGTTTTTGGTTATTGAAGTAGCGTATATCTTTTGAGTTGTGATCTAGCTGCTTTTGTTTATTCCTACAGCGTTCTGGGTTCAAAATTTGGTGTGTGGCTACTGTTACTGTGTTTTGGGTACAGCTGTCAGAGAAGTATCTACTTGATTCAATTCTAATTGGTGAAAAGGAGATTGTTTGATGCAGAAATTTTTTATGATTGATTGATGTTCATGGATCCAGTCTAAAAATTTATGAAACATGGTCCCTGGAAGAAAGAAAAGGTTGTAGCCTTCTATAGGCCAGCACCTACATACTAGTATCTTGGCTAGTGCAAGAGCTAAGGGGGTTGTAGCTCCCTTCCTGGAGAAGCTGGAGAACGAGAGAGGGTGGTAGCTCTCTGTAGGCTGTAGCCTGCATACTGGTAAAGGAATGCACCAGTACATTGTAAAAAGAAGTTTCTAATTAAAAGAAGATAGAGATGAATTGCAGTAGGTGGTTTTCACCCACCTAGGGTTTCCACCTTATACCTTGTGTTCTTGTGTGTGATTGTCTTCAGCTCTGTTTTACTATTTCTGGTTACTATTTATTTGATTCTAATACACAGATTAATGATCAACATCTATAAGATAAACTAAATTATAAGTCTGCATTGTATACACGGGTTTCCTTCTCTGTATGTACATATATATGCGGTTTTATCTAACTGAAGTAGCGTATATGATTTCGGTTTGAAAAAGAAAATAAGTGACTTGATAATACTAGTTCACCCCCCTCTCTCAATGTTATTTCCAACAATTGGTATCGGAGCAGGTCCTTCTAAAGAAGCTTGATCGCTTGAAGGAAGATCCATCATCATGAGCAACTACGAGAGAGAAGCATCTATTAGGCCACCAATTTTTGATGCGACCAACTTTGTCTATTGGAAGGTAAGAGTCACAGCCTATCTGCAATCTCTTGGTACAGAAGTCTGGGATATCATAGATACAGGGTACACTTTTCCATCCTCAACTCCTACAGATTCTGCTGGTAAGAAACTATATGAAACAAATGCAAAGGTTGTCAATACTCTATTAGGATGTCTATCTCAATCAGAATTCGTCAAGGTTATGCAGTATAAATCTGCAAAAGAAATATGGGACAAGATTGTTTTGAGCTATGAAGGAGATGAACAGGTAAAATGAGCAAAAGTTCAAACCCTCAGAATTCAGTATGAAACTCTCAGAATGCACAATGATGAAAGTGTGGCTAACTATTTCCTTCGTGTAGATAAGATTGTTAATTGTATGAAAAACTTGGGTGAAGAAATAAAAGAGGCTGTTGTGGTTGAAAACGTTCTAAGATCTTTGTCCCCTGAGTTTGAATCAAAAGTTTCTGTAATAAAAGAAAAGGAGAATCTACGGAACCTTACCATGTCACAGCTGCACGGAATTATGACTACTTACGAAATGAGGAAAGGAGGACCATCAGATAGGAGAGAAGCTGCTTTCAAGGCTTCAGGCAAAGGAGATTACTATGAGTCAGGGCATATGTCAGATGAAGAGGAAGAATCAAATTTTGTCAAGAACCTTCAACGGGGTGCTGGAAGATTCAGAGGTAAGTTACCGTTCAAATGCTTTGCTTGTGGAAGAGTCGGTCACTATGCTGCCAAATGTCCTCATAAGGATAAACTTGACAAGGGTAAGGAACCTGTTAGATGGAACAAGAAACATAATGTAAATAAGAAAAGCTATTACACTCATGAAGACAGTGATGGACTTTCAAATAGTGATGAAGATGAACAAGGTAATAAATATAGACTTTTAATGGCTTTTGAAGATGATGATTTTGTGGATGCTATAGATGAAGAAGGTCTTTATGAAGATATTTCTAGACTCAAAATTTGTTTAGAAGAGAAGAATGTGATCATAGACACTCTACAATTTCAACTTGCTGAAAAGGAAAAACATCATGAAAAGTTAGAATGTGAAATTGTGGGACTTAGAAAAGAGATTGAGAAAACAAAAGCTCTTAATCTTAGATTTGTTAAAGGATCTGACACCTTAGATGAGATTATCAAACTGCAGCGTTCTCCACTAATCAAGACAGGTCTGGGATATAATGAAGAATCATCTCAAGTGCAGAAGGCATCCACCTCCAAAAGCTATCTTGATGCAGCAAGGAGAAGTGAAAAGGTCGACAATAAATAGCAAAGGCACAATGCTGCTCATGAGGTAAATCAGGGACAATTTAGCTCAAGAATGAACAAAGACTACCAGGTAAATCGGGGGCAATCTATTTTAAGGATGAGAAGAAGCTACAAGCAGCCATAGGTAAAACCTTCTCAGTTTGCCTCAAGAATGGATATCAATAGAAACTACAATCATTTGGCTGGTAGATTTGATAATAATAGGAGTTTCTTCAATGGCCAATGTTTTTCTTGTCATAACTTTGGTCACAAAGCAGCTCAATGTGTTGCCTATACGACAATCATGACTAGAGAAGCTCATAAACAGAGGAGTATGGGTGGGATCATGAAAAAGACCTACAATAACTTCTCTGATCTTGAAAATGAAATAGAACGTTCTATTTGTAACAATTTTGGTCATGAAGATTCTGAATGCAGGAGTAGGTTTCGGCAGACAACTCAGAAGGAGCAAGCCTCAAGTGCCAAATCATGGAGAATAAAAGAACCACAACTAGAAAGATGTGGTATAGCCTTATATGCAGAAGGGCAGGAAAATCAATGGTACATCGACAGTTGATGTTCGAAACAGATGATAGGTGATAAAGAAAAACTTCAGTCATATAGTGCCTTAGAGAAGGAGAAGAAGGTCTCTTTTGGAAATGACACCCCTACTTTAATAAAAGGTAAAGGATCTGTTCAGCTGAAAGAAAGGGTCAAAGCTGGAAATGTCATGTATGTTGATGGCTTAAAGCACAATCTATTAAGTGTCAGTCAGATGTGTGATCAACACACTGAGGTAATATTTCGATCAAATGGATGTAGTGTTTGTGATCTTGATACAGGAAAAACAGTGATCAAAGGTGTAAGAACTCCCAATAATTTATACATATTCAAAGAAGGACAACATCAATGCTAACTAAGCAAGAATGATGAACACTAGCTATGGCACAGAAGATTGGGGCATCTTAGCTTCTCACAGATAAGGAAAGCATGCAAATACAGGCAGTTCGTGGTCTTCCAGACATCAGAATTCCAGACAATACAATATGCAAATCATGTCAGTTTGGTAAGCAAACTAGAACTAACTTCTCTGAGAAGGAAGGATCAGCCAGCAGGCTGCTTGAACTTGTCCACACTGATGTATGTGGTCCATCTAGGAAAAGGTCACCTCGAGGAGAAGAATACTTTATATTATTCATTGATGACTATTCCAGGATGTGTTGGATAGGACTTATGAAGCACAAAGACGAAGCTTTTGAAAAGTTCAAATCATTCAAAGCCTTGGTGGAGAATGAATCATATCACAGAATTAAATTCCTCAGGTCTAATCGAGGAGGAGAATTTACCTTGAACGAATTTTTCGATTTTTGTGAAGAACATGGAATAAGAAGGGAATTTTCTACAGCTAGGACTCCTCAGAAAAATGGAGTGGTGGAAAGGATGAACAGAACAGTTCAGCAAATGGCTCGTGCTATGCTTGATGAGTCTGGAACTCCCACAACCTTCTGGGGAGAAGCTGCATTTGCTGCAGTTGTTATTCTCAACAAGACAAATGTCTGGGTGAACAGCACTCAAACTCGTCATGAGCTCTGGTATGGTGAGACTCCTTCGGTAAAATATTTCAAAATTTTTGGAAGCAAATGCTATATCAAAAATAATGATGAAAATCTTGGCAAGTTTGAAACTAGAGTAGATGAAGGCATTCTCCTTGGTTATTCTCGGCATAGCAGAGCATATAAGTGTTACAACAAAATACTTGGAAGAATTGTTGACAACATTGATGTAGTGATTGATGAAGAAGGAAACATTCCTAGGCAAGTGAATTTCGAAGATTTCAAAGATGATGAGGACTATCCTTCAACATCAAATCAGACTTATGATGAATAATAAGCTCAAGAACACACCAGAAGAATAGATAAGGATAGAAGATAAGACTCCATCTAGGTACGTTAAGAAGAATCATCCAGAATCTCAAATTTTGGGGTAGAAAGAGCCAGGTATACAAACAAGAAGAATGATTGCAGAAGCCTCAAGCTATTTGGCATTGCTCTCCTCCACTGAACCACGAAATGTAAAAGAGGCATCCAAAGATGAATGCTGGGTCAAGGCAATGGATGAAGAACTTGAGTAGTTCGGAAAGAATAACACTTGGGAATTGGTTCCTAGACCAAAAGATAAGAATGTCATAGGGACAAAATGGATCTTTAAAAACAAGTTGAATGAAAATGGGGAAGTTATTAGAAACAAGGCCAGACTTGTGTGTAAAGGGTATGCTCAACAAGAAGGGATAGACTTTGAAGAAACTTTTGCTCCCGTTGCTAGACTTGAGGCCATCCGAATGTTCCTTGCTCTCTCAAGCTTCCAGAAGTTCAAAGTATTTCAAATGGATGTGAAATCAGCTTTTCTGAATGGAGACTTAGAAGAAGAAGTGTATATTGAGCAACCAGATGGATTCATCCTTGGAAATGATCCAAAACTTGTATGCAGACTTAAGAAGGCTCTCTATGGTCTTAAACAAGCTCCAAGGGCTTGGTACTATCGTCTGGACAAATATCTTCAACAACAAGGTTTCTCAAAAGGATCAACAGATAGCAATCTTTATATAAAAATTGAAAATAACGAATTTCTAATACTTGTTGTGTATGTTGATGATATCATCTTTGGCAGCAATGAAGAAGCTATAAGTCAAAGATTTGCCTTGGTGATGCAGAAAGAATTCGAAATTTCCTTGCTTGGAGAACTGACATATTTTCTTGGATTACAAATCCAACAAAATGAAGGAGGTATCTTTTTATCTCAAACCAAGTACCTCAAGCAAATTTTGAAGAAGTATGGCATGGAAGATTCAAAACCAATATGTACCCCTATGGTTACAAGATGCAGCCTCAGTGAAAATGTTGAATCAGCAGCAGTGCATCAACCAACCTATAGATCCATGATTGTAAGTCTACTTTATTTGACAGGTACCCGACCAGACATCATGCATGCAGTGGGAATAGTTGGAAGATTTCAGGCAAATCCTAAGGAAACCTATCTTCAGGCAGTAAAGACAATTTTCAAGTATCTTCAAGGAACTCAAAACTATGGCTTGTGGTATCCAAGAGATACAGATCTCACTCTTTATGCTTATACAGATGCAGATTGGGCCGGAAGCGTGGATGACAGAAAAAGCACAAGTGGTGGTGCATTCTTTATGGGTTCTAGATTAGTATCTTGGTTCAGCAAGAAACAATGTTCGATTGCTCTATCTACAGCTGAAGCAGAATATGTGGTTGTTGCATCTTGTTTCACACAACTTGTTTGGATGATGCAACTTTGCGGGATTTTCAAATCACTTGTACCCCACCTATCTCCATCTTATGTGATAATAAAAGTGCTATCAATATCTCAAAGAATCCTGTCATGCATTCAAAGACTAAGCACATACCGATCAGGTATCATTTTCTCCGGGAAAAAGTGTTGGAACAAAAGGTCAAATTGGAGTATGTTCGCTCTAAGGAACAAGTTTATGATATTCTCACCAAACCACTACCCAGGGAAACTTTTGAATACCTCAGATAGTAGCTGGGAGTAGTTGACGCATCATCTTGCTGTTGAAACTTGTCTGTTTCAGAGAAAAATGGGTGTACGCGAGTTGGCTGAAGACGATCCGCGTACATACGCTGGTTTATACAGATACAATCATGTATATGAAGGCTTGATGGATATCAGTAGGGACAGGCTCTGGTTGAAGATAGTCTGATATGGGTCTGACAGAGACCATCTAGCACAGGTTCAGTGGGAGTAGATAAACTTCTAATTATGCATTGTTGGCATTATCTTAGAAGCTTTTGGTTCTAGTTCACAGCTGTTGTTGGTTTCAGGTGGAACAAATGCAGAGGGAGAACAAAACGAAATCATGGTTGCTGATCTGAACAGTGATTGACAGATACTGCTGATATCAGTTATTGGTGACTTTCATAAGTCTTGCTCTAGATATTTCGTCTCTATGTCATGTATCTCTTTTATGGTGTCAAGGTCATGTAACGGCCTATTTGGGTTTCCCCACTATGCCTGGGATGAAGATGTAATGTACTTGGTTGTCATAAGTAAATTTCTGATGTATCCCCACTTGGTTGGCTGGATGATCCCCACTTGGTTGGGTGATGGATGTATGTATTGAGTATTTTGGTGATAGGAAGGTCTTTTATGATGTATAAGTCATGGTTCTTCTTGAAGAACATCTTCTTGCAGATCTTGCCTACAGTCAGGGGGAGCATGGTCAGCGCAGTAAGTCAAAGATTTTAGCGTGTACTCAGGGGGAGCACAACCCTTTCCCGTGATGACAAAGGGGGAGAATGACTTTGAGGATCTTGGGGTTGCCATCAAGTCCAAAGGGGGAGATTGTTGGCATTGTGGCACTGATTTAGAGCTATGGCACAGGTGTTGTCCTTGATGGCAACTCACTTGGGTGACAGATCTCAGAATGAAGGAAAAATATATATATGTAGGTTCACCTAGAGGAAGGTGCGTATACATGTGGGCTAGACATTACAAAGGCGTGTATGCGTATACACGCACTTTCACGCAAGGAAAAACACGTATATGTTGGAGAAATTACTTTTGGTCCTTGGTATTTAGTCCTTGGTATTTGAACCTATGGTTTTGGACCATGGTATCTTTTCAGAAGTGTTGATCCCAAGTATTGGGTCCATGGTATTGTTTTGTTATGGTTTTGGACCGTGGTATTGTGAAAGGCATAAGACTATAAAAGGGCAAGGAGATCATTTGGCAAAGAATCATCTGAATTATTGAATATCTGATAGAAGGGCTAGATCTGGAATATTGGTGATTATGTTATGGTGCAGATCTAGATCTGAATGAAGGAGGAACCTGAGTGAAAAGAGAAGGATAAGTTCTATTGATGGGTTATAATCTTAAGGCTTGAATAATAATATCTTTGTATGATTTTGATCTGTTATATGCGGCGCATGCTTGATCTATAAATATGGTAATCTGGGTTAATTAAGGTCGTAATATTTGTGAATTATCCTTTATACATCTGTACGCAGGTTAAGTGAAGAGAAGGTGCGTATACACGCTGGTTCTGTGAGTAAAAATAGCATATACGTGGGTTGGTCCAACAATAGAAGCGTATGCACGCAGGTTTCTGGTTATTGAAATAGCATATATATTTTGAGTTGTGATTTAGCTGCTTCTGTTTATTCCTGTAGTGTTCTAGGTTCAGAATTTGGTTTGCGGTTACTGTTACTGTGTTTTGGGTACGGCTGCCAGAGAAGTATCTACTTGATTCAGTTCTAATTGGTGAAAAGGAGATTGTTTGATGCAGAAACTTTTGATGATTGATTGATGTTCATGGATCCAGTCTGAAAATTTATGAAACGTGGTCCCTGGAAGAAAGAGAAGGTTGTAGCCTTCTGTAGGCCAGCACCTACGTACTAGTATCTTGGCTAGTGCAAGAGCTAAGGGTGTTGTAGCTCCCTTCCAAAATAAGTTGGAGAACGAGAGAGGGTGGTAGCTCTCTGCAGGTTGCAGCCTGCGTGCTGGTAAAGGACTGCACCAGTACATTGTAAAAAGAAGTTTCTAATTAAAAGAAGACAGAGATGAATTGCAGCAAGTGGTTTTCACCCACATTGGGTTTTCACCTTATATCTTGTGTTCTTGTGTGTGATTGTCTTCAGCTTTGTTTTACTGTTTCTAGTTACTATTTATTTGATTCTGATACATAGATTAATGATCAACATCTGTAAGATAAATTAAATTATAAGTCTACATTGTATACGCGGGTTTCCTTCTCTGTAGTTGTGTATATAGGCGGTTTTATCTAACTGAAGTAGCGTATATGATCTGGGTTTGAAAAAGAAAATAAGTGACTTGATAATACCGATTCATCCCCCTCTCAGTATTATTTCCAACAGTTAGTACAAGGAGCTATAAGGATAGACGATGACAGCCAAAGTGTGATTTTCTTGGCAAAGAGCCCCTCATGTCATTCAAAGACAAAGCATATTGATGTTCAGTATCACTTTGTGAGAGATATGATAGAAGACAAAAAAGGTATTGCTAGTAAAGGTGGACACTTTGAAGAATACTGTAGATGCATTGACAAAATCTATGAGCTCTGAGAAATTCTCTTGGTGTAGAGAAACAATGGGCATTACAGTGCTGGATAAACGACTAATCTCTCTTCTGGCCCTCTGTGGAGAGAAAACAACAAGTGGGAGAATGTTGGGTTCTGTTATATTCTTTCCATGACTAGCCCACGTAGTTAACTAGGGGATTAGAGGGAGGGCAAAGCCCCTCCCTTCGTTGTGTCTATTGTGTAGCAAGGGGGTCACAGGGGGTTTGAGGGGTGCAGGTAACCCCACTCTATGCGATCTGGGGTAGCGCCCTAAAAATTTTTGTTTTGGACTCTATGTTAGGTTGGCCGGACCCACCTATGGTTTTGTGCATGATTTTCGCACATGGTTTTGGACGCAATCATTTTCGGTCCACGGTTTTGGACACAATGGTTTTTTCAATCCATGGTATTGGATGCTTCGGCATGAATAAGTATGTATTGTAACATTGAAAGGAAAATAATGAAAAATCAATCTTGTAGTCCCGATTTTGGAGTCCAGGGGAAAATCTCTGTGTATATGTGTTTTATGTGTTATGCTCTCACATTTGTTTATTTTGTTGTTCTTAGAATTCGTATGCAGATAATTTATGTATGGGGTTAAAACCTATAGTTTTTTACTAGTTTTTTTTTAGTTTTCTAGATTCAACAATTTTATATAACCACCTCCCTTTGGGATTATAGTTTTGGTTTCTCATGTATTACTATTGTTCATTAATTTAATACATTGATTTTATGGAGAAAATTCTTTCTCTCCTCTCTTGAATATCAGCAAATTACTTGTGTTTAATTTAACTAGAATTCTAGATCTATTGGAGTTTCTGCAGGAGTTTCTGATTCAATATTTTTAGAGGTATACATAGGTTGGCTTAAAGCAAGTAGTGTATACATGCAGGTTAGCTTGATTGAAGTAGTGTATACATTCTGACATATGATTTCTGAGGTTGCAGTTGGTTCTAGTTGTTGATGCAATTTTCTAGGTTCAGCACAGTGTTTTGGTGACAGTTATCTGACTATTTAGATTGACTAATTGTTGGTTGATGTATTTATTATTGAGTTTGACCTTCAATGTTACTAATGGGTCAAGTGTGAAAATTTGATGAAAGATGGCCTTGATATTGTGTTGTTGTATACCAGGGGTATCGAGTATAAAAATTTATGAAACGTGGTCCCTAGAGGATACTGAGGGTTGGAGCCATAAGTGAGGAATTGGAATATTTCTATCAGTAATGGATAGTGATTAGATCAGGGGGTTGGAGCTCCCTTCTAGTGGGATTTGGAGAAAAAACGAATATGGTAGGCCGATGCCTACGTACTAGTAAACATATCAGCGAATACAAGAGAAGGGGGTTGTAGCTCCCTTACAATAGAATATGGAGAATGAGAGAAGGTTGTAGCCTTCTACAGGTGGGTGCCTACCTACTAGTATGAGTCTGCACCCGTACAAGATTGTAAACATCTTATTCTTTATATTAAAAAGAAGACAACGACAATAAAAGAAGGTGGTTTTTCTCCCGCATTGGGTTTCCACCTTAAATTTTGGTGTTCATGTGTGTTGCTTATTTGTGATGGTTTATTCATTATTACTACACATGATTACTATTTAATGATTAATAAAGTATTGATGGACTGATTAAATATCAACATATGATGAATTAATTGGATCATAAGTTCACTGGATATATGTTGGTTCCCTTAAGAATAGTTGTGTGCACACGCGAGTTTGCTTTGTTGAAGTAGTGTATATAAATTTGATTATGAAATGAAAAATTTATCTATTTGTAAATATTGATTTAGCACCACACCCCCCCCCCCCAGTATCATTCCTAATAATTGGTATCAGAGTGGGTCCTTTGGTAGAAGCTTGGTCGCTTGAAGGATATCCGTAGAGATAATGGGAAAGAAGAAAAAGAAGAAAGCACCTCAGAAGAAGAAAATAGTGTAAAGGAACAGTGACATTAGGAGAGTCAATTGGCTATTAGGTGGAAACAAGCATTCTTATTTAGAATCACTTGATATTGAAGATGAACAAGAAAAAGAGTTATCAGGTACAAATTTTTGGTCTTCTCGTGATACATTTCTCTATTCATGCAATATTGTCGATGATGAAAGTGATATTGAAAGAAATAAATTCGATCTTATGGGTGAAAGTGAAAGAAATATAGAGGTAGAAGTTAAAAGGCTCATACAAAAAATTAGAGATCAATAATATCTATTTGAAAAAAGGGAGTGTACCTACAAAGAATATATTACGAGGTTGAAAACCCAGTTGGAGGAAGGAAACAAAATAAAGAAGCGATACAAAGAAAAGGAAGATCAAAGTCAAAGACGACAGGATAAAGTGACATCATTGAGAAATCAAGTGAATGAAAAGGACACAACAACCAAGGAACTTATAGAAAGAACCAGTTACTATGAAGGTCTTGAAGGTGTGGTCATTTCCTTGAATGAAGATCTTAAAAATTTAAATAAGCAGAATGAAGAACTATTTCAAGCATTTGAAGAACAGGAAAACAAAGTTCTCGAATTAAGGAAACAAGTGGAAGAAGGAAGAAAAGTTGAAGAAATCATGAAGAAGAAATATATTTTAAAGGAAGAGAAATATCAGGTTGAGGTAAATATCCTAAAAGGTGAATTAGAATAAAAGGATAAACTTTTACGATTTCAAGATAGTACTAAGATTTTGGATGATATTCTTAGTATTCAAAGGTCTCCTACCATCAAATCTAGTTTTGGTTTTCATGAAACTGTTAAAGGTGAATCTAGCTCACAAAATGAAGCAAGGAACTCTAGTACAAAATCTGAAATGCTCAACAAGGATATAAGAGGTGAACCCCATCAACAACCAAGGAAAGAAAGTCTTCAAATAAAATCATTTACTTCTAACTATGGAAGTGTTAATCGATTCTTTCCTCTGATGAATAATGTCGAGTTTTTTATATGTCATAATTTTGGACATGTTGCAGCAAGTTGCAAAAGTAGAATGGTTCAAACTAATAATCGTCACACAAAAATATCATTAGCTTCCAGGTACTTTAAGGGATATTTTTTTTCTTGCAATATGTTTTGTAACAAATATGTAACATATAACATATGAAATATGTAACATATAATATGTTATGCTTGTAACAAGTTTGGGCATATAGCAAAAGAATGCAGGAGAAAATTTCAGCCAACATACCAAAAGGAGCAAACATCATCACACTCCAAGGTATGGAAGAAGGGATTACAATTAGAAAAATGTGTCACAACTTAGTATACAGACATAACAGACTCAAGAGGAACTGAAAGTATGAAAATTTAGTGTTCTAATTATCATATGTAGTTATCATGAATACAAGTCATGTATATACATGAGTTAGAAGGTACACAGTTGTGTATATGTTGGTTTGATGAAGATGCAGTGGGACCGGCTCAGAGAAAAGGGGTATGATATGGTTCAGACAATTATCAATTATCTTTTCTATCTATATGATTGATGACTATAGTCTATGGATGTTACTTAGAAGTAATTTTTACCCTCATAAGTTGTTGATCACTTGATGTATAACTAGTTGATGATGATGCCTTGGTGACTCTTACTGATATATGCAATGATTAGATCTGATAGTGAACAATTGGCATAGGTTCAGGGAGAGAATATACTATGATTTTAATAATGCATTGATGGCATTATTTTCAAAAGTATTTGGTACATAATGATTCTTATCAATGGTGAGGATTCATATGTTGTTGGAGTGTTTAACTAATACATCATGCTAAGCTACAGTCATGAGTTTCCTATGATGAAATCTCATATGATACTTATATCCCTTGAGCCACATAGTTGTTATTCATATCAGATTTATGAATGATTACGGATGACTCTTTTGATGATGCATATAGTACATATGGTATGTTTCTTACATGGTGATCTTCATAAGGACAAGGAGAAGAATAAAGCTTGAGTACACAACTTCATTATTGGCTAAGTGTCATTTCTTTTATGTTGTTGTCATCATGCCTTCAAAGATGCATAAACTTCATATGGTGCAGTTATGGATGAGGATTCCTATAGCTCTTGGCTCTCACATGGTTGAGTATTTATATTGTTGATGGTATCAAGAAAGTTTGACAAAATGACTGTGAGCTCTTGGTTTGCTTTTCACATTGATGTGAAGCTAGATACACATAATGTTGGATACATGAGTGATTACTTAAGTTACGTATTGGTAAATATTTTTGGTTGGCCAAGAGAATGCTGTTATTATAGGTTTAATGAAGACATAGCTATTTGAAGACATGACTTACTTAGTCACATATTGATGATGACTTCTTACTTTATGATGATAGGTTTGATTATCATGGGTGATGCTTATTAGATGTGGATATTTGAAAACTCCCTAATGAAGATACATGGTTGATATATTGAGGTTAGTCGTGGACATATCATGCCATTCTTGTTACGACAATGATGATATTATGGTCATAGATGATGACCATGGTGGTTTAACATATATATATGATATGATGTGAATGGTTTTGTATTAACACTTGGAAATATGACATATTCTTAGTTGATATATGGAAGGTTATGGAGCAAGGTGATCTTGAAAATATCAAGAATATGAGTTGGTACCTATATACAACATACTTTGTCGCAAGTTTATATTAAAGGTTCATTGGCTTATCTTGCAAACTGATGATGGACATATACAGGTTGTTGTTCTGGATGGTGAAGATAGATGCTTATGGTTCAGATCATCTATGGTGTATGATAGTTGTGGATAACTATCATGGTCTTGTTTATATCTTTGGTCTTTGTTATAAATGTTATGTGTGTAGTTTGACGTAAAGGTCATGTAAAGACCTATGATGTAATAAATGTCATATTGAGTCATGTATGGACTTTTGAGATCATGTCAAATATGTAATGCCATTTGGTTGAGTGGTTGAGTCATCTAATGTATCCCCACTTAATTGGGTCATTGATGTATGTATGAGTAATTGGTGATAGGAAGGTCATCTCACATAGTTGATTTATAGAGTCATGTTATTATTTCAAAAATATTTTTTTAGACATTGCATATGATCAGGGGGAGCATGGAAAATATAGTGCATCTCAGCATGTACTAAGGGGGACTTTGATTAGAGAATTCATCATGTTCCTATGGGGAGCATGATCATTTTTCATATTTAGCATTTCATATATCTAAGTCTTCATTTAACATTGGTCAATCAACCCTTTTCCCTTGATGTGAAAGGGGGAGAGTATCTTGATGTCTTGATGCTATTTATAGGTTGTAGTGACCAAACACCAAAGTGGTTTCCATCAAGTCCAAAGGGGGAGATTGTTGGCATTATGATGCATATTTTGTCCTTGATCGCAACTCACCTCTAGCAGAAAAACTCACTTCAACTCATTAGTATATGGTAACTAAATTAATCTATAGGACAGATATCAGAGATGACAGAATGATGAAAGAGAATAATGGTCAAAGGTTTGATACTAGTGTGTGTTTTCATTAATAAAATTTGTTCTTTGATGACTGAACTAACTGATAAAAGTATAAAGAGGATGTGATAGAATGCATGCAGTTGTGTTTACATATGTGACAAAATGTAGGGCAGTTCAAAGGAATCAATTCATAAGTAATGTACAATGGAAAATCACATTATAACATGTCTATTTATAGGTATCAATATAATGGTACAAAAGAACAGGATGACAGAAAAAAGGACTATAGATCATAATCAAGCAATGGAGGAAAAGCATGTATGGGATGGAAAACTAAGGAAATTCAGGTGAAAGAATACCAAGGGTCCATACCATGGTATTAGCCAACAATATAGAGTGGAATAACAGTTACTTGATCCCATCTAAGAATACCATAGGTTCTAAGTGTTTTTTTGGTTCGAGGTATTGAGAAAGGCTAAAACTATATAAGGAGGGGAAGATCAAAGGGATAAGTGCAAATGTAATGGATATCTTATGAAGTGTTAGATAAAAAGAAACTCTACATGTTATGGGTTTCTAACGCTTTTCTTGATCTGGACTAAGTATGTATGTGAGTGTTTGATGATAGATGAGATGTAATGATGGATCAGGATCATAATAACTTATCATTATGTGATCTAATAATGGATAGGATAGGTCTAAGTGCTAAAAAATGTTTTGTCCTTTAAAGGCTATCACATGGGTATATCTGAAGTTTGGAATACTTGTGAAGTTACAAGTTTTTATTTGCAAATCTATATGTTGGTTCACCTTGGTGAAGGTATGTATACATGCTTGCTCGGCACTTCCAAGTATCGTATGCAAAAGAAAATCTTGATGTTCATAGATGATTGATCTATCTTATTAGTGTTGTTGTTTTAATTATGTTTGTCAATGATGTCTTCATTACATCTGAATGTAGAACTAACTGTATAAGGATACTGAGTCTGATTGGTTGATTGATTGATTGATTAAGTGAGAAGGGTGATCTTTGTTACTGTCTATTTGGAATTATATAATTTGATAGTAGATCTTCAAACTTCTACTGGTTGGCATAGTTCTTGGTTCAGAATTCTCATGATTCAATATTTTTAGAGGCATACACAAGTTGGCTTAAAGGAAGTAGTGTATGCATGCAAGTTTGCTTCATTGAAGTAGCGTATACATTTTGAGATATGATTTTTGAGGTTGCAGCTGGTTCTAGTTGTTGATGCGATTTTCTCATTTCAACATAGTGATCTGACTCTTTAGATTGACTAATTGTTGCTTGATGTAGTGATTATTGAGTTTGAGCTTCAATGTTACTGATGAGTCCTATGTGAAAATTTGATGAAACATGGCCTTGATGTGTTGTTGTGTACTAGGAGTATCTAGTATGAAAATTAATGAAACATGGTCCCAGGAGGATACTGAGGGTTGGAGCCTTCAGTGAGGAAGTTGAATCTTCCTGCCAGTAATGGTTGGTGATTAGATTAGGGTATTGGATCTCCCTTCCAGTAGGATTTGGAGAATGAGTGGAGATGGTAGGCCAACGCCTACAAACTGGTAAACATATGAGCTAGTACAAGTGATGAGCCCCAAATTTGGTAACATTTTGGGCTCATTTGGCCTAACTACCTTTGCTCAATCCTTCATTTTTCATAACTTATGCATCATTTTTTAGTATGTTTATGTCATTTGTACGAATAAGGGCAGTCACTATTCCTAGGTGGCTAACACGTGCTCATTTCAGGTTTTTTGACACATGATTGGAACAAAACTGAGCAGATAAGGACCAGGAGACAGCCAAGATGGGGTTGAGGATTCGTAGGAGGGTTGTCCACAGCATTAAATGGCCTTCCTCGGGATCTTCACCCCCAACTCCGAGCTCCAACAGCCACCACAACCAGATTAGAAGGCAGCCAAACGGATTTTGAGGAAGCAACAGTTCACTCCTAGTTTGGTCAGCCAAGTCCCACTGATTTAGGAGGCTAGCTTGGGGCCTCGTGATGTATAAATGATAAGGCTTTAGCCTTCGAGAAGGACTTTTGAAACATTGTTGCACATTCTGCACTACGAGCTGCTAGCTTGGTTTTGCTCTTTTGTAGCCATTATTGGCATGCTATTTGACTTATGATTATTATTTTTTAATGGAAAGCAGTCAGATTTGATCTCAGTTCTGAGCTTTTAAAGGAGCCATAGCTCTCGGGGTTGGGCCCAACCTGAGAGCCTAAGACCTCCTTCTTTTGTATTGTTATCTTTTCCTTCAGCATTATGGTTTTCTTTACATGCATTTGAAACGCAGTTTGTTGAGTTAGATTTCTTGGTGTGGTTAAGTAGGTCATTGTTAGAAGATAGAGTTGCTTCAGCTGTTTAGAATAGAGTGAAGAGATTGGAGTTGATAAAATTTCCAGAAAAGGGTTGCCCGCACACTCATTTTCACCTCTTTCTAAGGGCTGGAATTGCAGACAGTGCTACCCACCAAAAACATTGGTTTACGTATTCATGCAATCTTTGGCGCAATATTTTCAGTTGTAGAAGTTGTCCATGCGTTCAAACCTCTTGGAATGTTTCTTTGCTTCAGTACCATACCTGGTTTTCTTTAGAAATAATGTTGCTGTTCATTGGTTCCATTAAACAGTTAGGACAGATTAGGAATGTTTTGATGATGTGCAGGACGTGGATGATTTGATTCGGTTTATACTGTGCAGCGCTACTCCCTCACTCTCTTGTCCTGCTAAGCCTTGCCCAGGCCAACTTCTCACCTCCCAATTAGACCCCTTGTCTCTCAACTACTCTACTGCCCACGTTATCCTCCCTTTTCGGCCTTCCATTCCCTCTACTTTCCTTCAGACAAACTAGCTTAGCACAACCCCTCATCATCTCATCTCTCGGTCACTAAGGCATTACAAACCCCTCTCCTACCTCCCTATCCACCCATGCAGCCTCTTCCACTCACCCATCACCCAAAATCTGATTGTAGAACATCCTGTAGGAATTACTGAACATCCTGTAGAAATTCTGAAACATCCTGTAGAACCCCTGCAGACTTCCTGTAGAAGCTCATAAACGCGGTCTCTTGGTAGCCAAACTTTGTGAAACTCTCTGGAAGGGTGTTAGGGACCCCTTAGACTCTCTCTGGACTTTCCCAACCATTTTCAAGCCTTTCTCCTCCTTGATCCACCTCTGCGCAGTAAAAAGCTAGTTAAAAGCACATGCATGATAATTCTAATAAATGAAACAAAAATACAAAAAGTGTTTTCTTCAGATAGAGGTAGTCTAGACACATGCATGTTACCTTCATAGAAGTAATGGCATCTCTTTTAGTAGTTTGCATTCCCATCTCTGCATCAGTAAGACTAGCTGGTAGAATTAGGGTTTGCTGGGGTTTGCGTTTCTTGTTGGCTTTCAGTTCCTTTCTGCAAATAGATTAGCTTCCTTTGGGTTAGCTTTCATCCATCAGTTAAAAAGCTTCTTCTAAGAGCTCATAGAAGTTGGCTTGAGGCCCTAGCGGACTTGTGCCAGCTGACCAAGTGACAGCTGCGGCAAGAGCTAGTACTTGTGCATACAACACCGTCGCTTCCAAGTTTGTTATGAACTACCGGGTTGATAAAATTAAAGAAGGAAGTTCCAGGAGTTGTAGCATTATTGCTACAATACTGGAGCCCACCAACAAGAGCCAGGGGGTTGTAGCTCCTTTCCAATAGAAGTTGGAGAATGAGATAAGGTTGTAGCCTTTTGCAGGTGGGTTCCTGCAAACTAGTATGATTTTGTACCAGTACAAGTTTGTAAATAGCATATTCGTTATATTAAAAAGAAGACAAAGACAACAACGACAGGTGGTTTTTCTCCCATATTGGGTTTCCACCTTAAATCCTAGTGTTCATGTGTGTTTCTTATGTGTGATGGTTTATTATGTTATTATTGTAAATGGATACTGTTTAATGTTTAATAAAGTACTGATGCATTGATTAAATATCAACATATGATGAATGAACTAAATCATAAGTTCACTAGATATAGCCTGGTTTCCTTAAGAACAATTGCGTGCACATGTGAGTTCCCTTCACTGAAGTAGCATATATATATCTAATTATGAAATGAAAAAGTTATTGATTTTTAAATACTGATTCACCACCCCCCCAGAGACCCCATATTGTTCCTCATTAAGAGACCCCATATTATTCCATATTATTCCCCACATTAAGAGACCCCATATTGTTCCTCATTGCCAACATTATTGTGAAACCATGGAGGATTGCATGAACTATTGAACCTCTTACTATTATGCCTCAATCTCATCGAACCATTTTTCTGTTGTTGTTCCTTTGGTATGAATTGGCTCCCTTCACATTATCAATGTTCTTTCTCCTTTCCTCCTACCCCTGTATAACCCTCTTCTACACCACGGTTTTCTTGAGATGTGAAATCTCTATAGGGTGATCCTAATCCTTCATATTATAGTATGTAGCCATAGGAGAATATTTTAGAAGAAAAGAACATTGTCCAACATGGTTGGTATCACACCCCATGATTGCATATGATAAGTGTCTTTGATGCAATTTGGCCAAGAGGAAAGCCCATTCTCCTATATGTGAACCATCCCTCTGAAATTCCTAAATGCATACGCAGGTGATAGTGTTATACATCGACCATGTCCTTATATCCACGTGTAGGTTGCACCTCATATTAGCAAGTTTCCATATAAAGGTTAATCAAATTGTTTGATGCGATTTGTAACCTAGCTACAGCCTTAGTCCCTCATACAAGCAACATCTATCAAGAGAAATGTAAGTCACATTCTCCGGTAGCTCCATTGGAGAATGACAATGCGACTATTGGGTCACAGAAAAGGTATGTTTGTACCCCTACATTACTTGATAAATTGCTTACTTTTATGTATTTGTCTTCATTCTTGGAAAGGATTTGGAAGAAAAGATTGTGAAAGTTAGGTAAAATTAGTCATTAATAGATTGCATGCTTTTAGCACAAAAAGACTAAGTTTTGCTTGTTTTTATGCACAAGACATTAGAATTGGACAATTGTTGTTCATTTGATAGAACAACAATGCTAAACCAGGAGAAAATCGTTCCTTGGTTGTGCGGGATAGCGAAGGAAAGGGAAGAAAGTGCTAATTTGGAAAATAGAAATCCGATTGTTTAGACACAAAATCCTGAGGATCTCTCAATCCTCAGGATTCACTTTCATCCATTAGTTTTCCATTAGACTATATGATGTCAATGGGTGAAAAGGATCGGGATAATTGACTCTTACCCGTTATTGTATATTTGTATTAAACAAAGCATATTTTGACATTACAGTAATTATGTACTTTTATTATTTAAATTAATGAGAAATACAAAGATTGTGTCTTAATCATATTCTAATATTTATTAGCAGTAACATCTAGAGGCTTTGGGCCCGGTCACTAGAAGATTCATTGCTCTTTTGTGTCATAATTATTTCCTTATTTTCTGCAAATATTTATTACTGTTCTTTTAGAGAATCAAGTTATTTTACAATTTCCTTTGAAATATATCTTTAAACATTGTTGCTTTAATACTGTTCTTTTAATGAGTTGTGTAGATTAAGCTAAGCGTTACAAATGATTGATGTTATTTCCTATTCATGTTAAAGATTGAAGTAGTTACTTGTTGTTCCGTTGGTGAAGTATTTATTTCCACCTACCAAATCAGACAATAGCCCATTAGATATGGTTTCTTTTAGTGCATATGCTTGAAATTCATTTCCTTTGCAAATCAATTATGATTGGATGTAGATTTATGGTTTGAGTTGTCTTTGATTGAACTTAGAGAATTAAGGACTTGTTAATACATTCTTGCAATGATTTGGTGAAGTATTAGACTCATTTAGTTATGTAACAACCTCTGACCTTTATTGCACTGATAGTGATGAAATCCTTGAAATAAATAGACAAATCTAAGGTCGATAATGTAATGTAGGAATTAAGGTTAATTTAAATAGTCATCTTAGTGCACCAACATTTTGGCGTTGTGTCCAGGGAGGTTGCCAAAGATAATAGTTAATTTTTGTCTCTAAAGAGAATTGGTTATTGAAAATGGGAGGTAAGAACATGCATACAGAACAGGAAAAAAATCTTGCTCCTAATGCCCACTTTCAGATGATACATAGTGGTTGTATAGGAATGAATGACTAGGGGAAAAATGATACCAATAGATCAGAAAATAGTACCAAAAACTACCAAAGCGTAGGGATCAACGACCCTTGGGAGACCAACCTTCATAGATGAAATCATTCAGAAAGATGAATCTCATGTCTTAGTAGGACCCCGGATAGTGTCTGGAGAGGGCTCTACTTCGATCCCTCAAGTAGTAGAATCACTAACTGTAGCTTACGTTGAGATCCATAGCAAGAATGAACGGTCTGAGAAAATTTTCCAAAGCCCAAATCACCAATTAGCTAGTCCTTCACAAGAGGGAAAATCATGTAATTCAAGAGATGGAGAGGGAGAAACTAATGGAGTTTCTAAGGAAAATCCACAACCATTTGAATTAGGATCTCCTGTGATTCCATATCTGAGTAGTGTAGCAAAGCCCCTTCGGATCGTGAGTGCTCCACCCACTCACATGAACAACCCCTAACCAGGAAATCTATATAGGATATTGGCACATCTTCGACCAAATGGCGAATCAACCACCTCAAGGTTAGACCTCAAAGTTTGAATATCCCATCATCGACCCAGTACCCAACATCCTGATGAAAGCTATTCCTTTGCAAAATATCCCAACCTTCCATGGGATGACCTCAAATGACGTAGATGCTTTCTTATTTGAGTTTGATGTCTTATGTAGACGTTATTATTACACCACTGATCCTCAGAAATTGAAGTTGTCACCTCACCCCTTATAAGGAGAAGCTTTGTGATGGTTTATGGTTTAGGTGGATGCACCCTTAACTCGTGGGATGACATGAAAAATTATTTTCTCACTAAATATCAAGACTACTGTAGGACTTGGGAACTAAAATATGAAATATTTAAAATGTATATGAAGGTTAATGAAACTATAGAGGAATATGTCAAATGGTTTTAGTACAATTTGCAGAGATCCCCTCACCCCATATTATCGAAACTAGTCCTAAAAGCCATTTTAACAGAAGGGATGAGAGAAGAACGGGTAGGAACTATAAATATAATGGGGAAAGGTTACATTTCTCAAGAAAACTATGACGAAATTTTTCGATTGTGTATCAAGTGTTGGCGAGGTAGCACATGCATCGAGTTAGGAAGTCAGGATTCCATGACTATAGAAAGAAAACCTCCCAGCAGAGGCGTGACGAGAATAGAGATTGGCAACCTCCTGGAAGATTTGAAGACACATATCTTAGGCACATTGACTAGAAATTTAGACATCTTGCATGCCAGAAAGATACAAGCTAAGGTAGAAAAAACGCTAGCCATATTCTTCCCACGATGCTGAAAGAAGCACAATAAAAGGGAATGGCCTTTGGACATGATCCAGACGTTCTCTATATCCACCACGAACCATGCCACAGATCAGTGTCCATCTCCCACGGGGTTAAAAGCAATATTCAAAGAAACTGAAGAAGGAACATATCCAACATACTTAATGGAACAATGTAGACAATGGTAAGTATGACCCTTAGGTATGCCGCAAGACTTGTCCTTGATCTTTCCTAGCAATGTCATCAACAAAAAAATCTTCAAACATCATGGAAAAGTCAACCAACTTTCTCTTCTTGGCAAAAATAATAGTATTCCATGTCACCCTATCCAAACCAACCCTTCCCAAAGGCTAGCTGGCCAAATCCACAATGCTCTGCCCCTTTCTAGAAAAATTCATCTAATAACCCATACCCTTCACAGTGGGCTTATTCCACCTCATAGAACTTGAATTGGCCTAAAAAATGGCAGCACCCTATGGGGACGAGCAATTTACCCATGAGAACGGGTTCTTAATCTCATTCCACATTACCTAATCCATTTCAAAACCCTCAGCCTTCAGTACACCGCCAACTTCCAACTCAACCAAATTCGAATCCTAATAACAATAGACCAGTCCAATATGTACAAATTATTGAGAATTCAGATAATGATACAAAATGAGTAGAATGTAATAAGATTCAGCTGAGGTTAGGGCACATTATTTCCATAGAAAAAATAAAGAAACTGGAAATGAAAAACAACTCGAAATAAATCCTTTGACTGTGATTGCTATGGAAATAAAACAGGGGGAAGACACAGTGGAGCAGCAGAATTTAGATAAAATTATAATTTCCTACCCCACATTCCCTGAAAGACTAGCAATAGCTAAACCTAGTGTCTATCTTGATTTTTATATATGAAGGGAATTAAAAAAATTATGTATAAATATTTCTCTCCTCTAGGCCATACAAGACATCCCAATCTATGAAAAAATAATTAAGGAGTTATGTGGGAAGAAGCCTAGGAGGAAATTGAAAATCCCACCAAAAGTGCACGTGGTAGGAACCTTATCTGACCTGCTTCTATGTAAATAAGCATTGATTAAATATGAAGACCTAGGGAATCGTGTAGTAATTGTTCAAATAGAATGTTACACCTTTCCAAACACATTAGTAGATCTTTGAGCAACCATCAATATTCTAACTACTAGAACCTATAGGGTTTTGGGTATTACAACCTTCGAACCCACCTCAACCTTATTAGAACTTGCCAACAGATTACTAGTTAGACCCGAGGGAACCTTCTAGGATGTAATTATTTCTGTTGATTCCTTGGAATATCCTATGGATTTCCTAGTCGTTAACCCAAGGATTAGGCTAGATGGACATCCTTTGATATTAGGTCGACCTTGGTTAGTGACGACATATGCTTATATAAGATGTTGTGCAGGGAACATGATTATTGCACAAGGAAATTTTGTGAAGAATCTTGTTTTATATCTCCCTGCTAAACCAAGTCTAGCTATTGTAAATACTCAGTTACACCCACCTAGATACTTGGAATAAAACATCCGCTCTCCTCTCACACTGGAAGAAGCTCTTAAATTTAAGAATTAGATGGAGGATGATGTGATTAACAATTTCTTTAATATGCCAGTTTTCATGAATAATCTAACATTTCAAGTATTATAACCCATTCTTGATAATGAAGCACAGTGAGATCCCTCCAAGGATGTAGACGATTAGCCTATATCCAAGACTACTACTTATAACAACAGGCCAATTAAGACTGAACTAGGTAAAACACTGAATATAAACAATAACCTAGACAACCATGAACATGGAAGGCTTATTCAAGTACCTCAGATGATGTATTAATGAAAAAGGTATTATAGACTATGTGTGAAGTTGCCTTTGTTACTTGGTGCAATGGATCGAAAAGGTTGCAGATAACATGAACACTTAAACAATTAGAAAACACATTCAAACACATCAACACAACCAAATTTAATAAACAAGTTCACCAGCCTTCCTAGCTATGTCTCCTGGTCCTTTTTCTTCTAGTGCTAACCTCTTTATTCTGTCTTCAAATTGCTGTTAGAGATATGATCTCAAAAACAAAGTCTCACATACAAAAATGAAACTCACCACCATGTTCAACTCGCTTTTTGAGTCAAAACAAATATAAACTCAACTATATTTGGTCACTATGACCTCTAGACCCCTTGGAATGGTCCAAACCCACACTCTATCCACTCTCCCTGTGATATGGTATTAATATACTACGTATAGTTACAAACTGTGACAAAAATGGAATTATACGATTAGATTAAAAAAAGGGATAAACCAAAGGACCAGCGGGCATGGGGTTGACCCCAACCATCCATCTTTTTCCTAGTGCAGATCTTGATACTAAGCGATCCAACAGTTATCACATCTCGCTCACCAACTAATCCAAATGATCTGCATCGTCGATCTATCCTGTTTGATCCGACGTTTGTTGCACAATCTCATGCTCCAACTAGCACGTCGGTTAATACTCTAAAAGCACACGAGAAAAGCTGTTTTGGTGTGCTACGTGTTGACCACTGAGTGGAATTTTGTAGATTTCTGAGAAGCCATTTCCAACCTTTAAGGTGTACGAGAAGCCATTTACCGCTTTCCTGCCGGAACTCAAAGAAGTTTAACTTCTTTTGAGTAACCACATCATGTCTGTTTTCAAGGTTAACGTGCTTGCATGTCTTGACACGATATGTGTTGATCTCCTTTGATTAGACGATCCAATGACTGTGGTGTGAACCAATCACAAATTGCTACATCACCTTCTACGCTGACATCATCTATAACTTGTGACTCATTCTCAGGTTGCCATGTGTCCTGCTAATGTAGGCATTGAATTCTCACCTAAATATTTGATTGGCTCTAATTTCCTCATCCAGACTCGGATTTATGCACTGTTTGCAGCATTGGATTCATATTAACGAGCACTTCAAGGTGATCCCACTTTCACATATATTTGAAGACTTTGATTTATAGTCAAAAATGAATCCATTTTGGATCACTCCTCTCCACTGGAAACTTTTGGTCCACCAAAAGTTGGTCTTAGCTGTCGAGTAAGTGAGGATAAAGTTCCTTCACTTTTCCAATCTCTATCCATCATGCTTTACTTGGATTTGTACCTTTGAGTCAAACTCAAAGATACTCAACATTTCCTCATCGTGATGTCCTTATCCTCCTATCAGAACTGTGTCCTTCTGTAGCTCATTGAGATACTCGAGAAAAATATCTTCAATGGAAGGTATTTGACCTTGCTCTTCAGGATTTTCAATCAATGAAGGTTCATACAACCATAAGTTTTCAACAATTACGATAGAATAGATCTGCATATAAGATCGTAGATCTAGGTGGAATGAATTTTCGCCAATTTTGTCAGGTATTTTGAAAGGACCATATCTAATTGGTTTCAATTTTTTACCTTCCCCTTGCAATCTTTCTTTGTTGATGTACAACTAGACTTGATCACCAACTTGAAAACTATGCTCAACTCGATGCTTGTCATGTTGCACCTTATACCTTGCCTGGATCCTTTCTAGTTGTTCCTATACTCCCTGGTGAATTTCCTGGATTTGTTCAATGAACATGGTTGCTTTGTCCACATGACTGTGTCCATCAGCTGTTATGTCTTTACTAAAGAAAACATCCAAGGGAGACTTTGGTATAAAACTAAAACAAGTCTCAAAAGGAGATCTTTGAGTATAGGAATGTTTTTCATGGTTATAAGCATGCTGCACATAACAGAAATGCTCATCCCAAAGTTTGGGATGCTTGCTACAATACCCTCGAAGAAACTGTATCATTGTCCTGTTGACCACTTCTATATAACCATCTGTTGAGCTAATTTATTAACATTAATTAACACAAGTATTTAATTATCAATCCGGGTTTGTAAAACTTGGAGGCAAATCCACAGTGTATGGACATCAGATATAATCAAGTTTAGAAGATAAAATTTGAAAATTTAAAGAAGTACATATTACAAATATAAACCTATTTTAACAATTTCTAATTCATTTATGTAATATATGAGGGAAGAGGCTCCTAACTTAGGAGAACCAGGTTGTCCTTCCATACAATACTACTTTCATGAAGATAAATCTAAGAGCACTAATTAATAATGGTTTATGATGTAGAAGATGTAAAAGAAGAGGCTTCTATCTAAGGAGGTCCAAATTGTCCTTCTTCACAATCCTACTATATCACAATCACCATTGCCTCAAACCAGAAATGCAGAAATGACTTCAAATAAGAAATGGAGAATGGAATTCAGTTTTAGTTCAAGATCAAATAGAAGGGGAATTTAACTTAAATTCCTGTGTGTCCCTTCATATGTAGATTAGAATTAAACCAATATTCATTCAGCAATCATCACACATCTAAATACATTTGTAACAAGAACTAATCTATGAAAATGATGAAAATTGAACCAAGAAGTGCACTTAGCTTGGTGTGGGGGCCCTCCACCCTTGCCTTGCACACTTGAAGAAATCTCAGCTACAACAACTTTAGTAAATCAACCAAGAATGAACAAAAAATTGAAATGAAATAGGTTCTTCAAATTAGCTTCCAACTCCAAAGTGTCTCAGCATAAAATTATACAAAAGTTGCATAAAAATTACATTCACAAGCCATCAAAGTCTTGGCTTTAAATAGAGGTTTTGTGAAACAAAATAATCTATATTATCTCTAACACTCATATCTAACCATATCCACCTATCTAGGTCGAATTCATCAAATTAATCCCAAGAAATATGGTCAATCCCATAAAATCTCAAGACTTCCCTATTTCCTAGGGATTTTCTGGTGACTAGTCATGTTTGACCAGCCTTGACCGGGCCTAATAAAGCTTGTTTTGACCGAACCAAGTGGAGTTAGCTCAGTCGTAGTTCCAAATATTTCCATTCATGCATCCAGCTTGAGCCCAAGTGTCCTGGAAATATTTCATCCAAATAGCTATTACGGGATTTTCTGATTCAGTCCAAAATTGCACTTGAAACTCAATTTTCATAAAAACTTCTAGAAATTGCAAAATTAAAATTAAACACCTGAATATGCTTAAAATACATCAAAATGGTATGGATGTGATGGAAAATGGATGGAGAATATAAGGATTAAGTAAGTTTCCTTAAGAAAAAATAGACAAAAACTGAGGGCCAACATCTCCCCCTTGTTGATCTTCAAGCATGTCCTCGTGCTTGCTTCTTCCTTTTGACCTTTTACTTCTATATGCTGACTGATCTACTGATGTACCTATGGCTTTGTACCTTGAAGATGAAGCTTTCTCTTGAGCTACCTGTAAAATGATATCTATGCCTTCATTTACTTCTTCTCTTTTCTTGTAGATGACATTCTTTACCTATCAGTGGAAAAATTATGGCTTCGGCTATGTATTCTAGAGTGATGGGAACAAGCATATCTAAGAATAAGCTATGTATTGCAGTAACCAATATACAACACTTCACTGCTTATAATCAACGAATTTCTTTTCACATTATAAACCCTGTACACTGTTTTCGTTGATCATTTCCATTATGAAATCAAACTGAAACTTGGTCTTTTATCACATTGTCTGATAAAAACTCATGGACAGGTGTAGTTTTTGGCTTAGCAAGCTACATGTTTTCAAATCTTTACTCAAACTTTTCATTCATTACTTAGGCATACAGTCAAACTATAATAAACATATTATGTCATGGAGAACCGAGATCTGCCAGTGATGATTTATTTTGATTTCCTCCATCTCTCAATTAAAAACCCATTCATTAACGTGAAGCTAGTTCCTCGTGCATTATTTTGCAAGAAAATTCACTGTGAAAATAATCTGAAGCCATGTCATCGTGCAAACAATCAATTTCTATATGCAAATACTACGTTTTAGATGAAAACTTGGCGATTTTATAAAATATACATAACTGCTGTTAAGGAAGTGGCGTGATTCCCTTCTTTCCTGGCCCCATTATCCTGCGTTGCATATCATTTTCCACTGTTAAACATTCTTATTTGCTGACTGGTGGCATAGATTTTTAAATAAATAACAAATAGTCCATATCTCAGCGAAAAATCTCGATATTTTCTCAATCTTCATTTCAACACCTTAGCATGCTAACTGGTGGCATAAACATGCATATTAACAATTAAATGACAAGTACTTCTAGAAAAAAATTGGTGATTGTAATCCCGACTCATCTTTGTAAGCAAATCAAATCTCATTTTTACCTAAACTTTCCCAAGATTCTGGGAAACCAACTGGCACTATTTACCTACTTATCTCTACATGGACTCAGCTATTTTTATCCTCTAAATTCATTCAAAACTCAGCAAAATCCGGAATTAATCCTTACCTGATTATCCTGCGCAATCCATGGGATTCAACTCAGCATTAAATCTTATGTATAACCACCTTATTTCTCCACAATTTCCACCTTTATTTCTATGCTGGCTTGCTTAGCTCTATTTTTTTCTTCTTAGCATTTCTCTTTGCATTTTTTATGGCTCCAGCTCCTTTTCACACGGTGAAAGGCTCAATTATGGAAAATAACATTACAAACTTTTTTAAATGTAGTTTGACATTTTGTTCTTTTTACCTCTCCAAGTCATCTTCTGTCCTGCGTACCTGTAGCTGCCATGGTTACGTCCTCCCTATGGCTACGTTCTCTGGATCCATGGTGTACAGGCCTATCTCATCACCGTAACCATATATGCCGCCATATCCCATACTGCCATACCTTTGACTGTTGTATATTTTGTTTGTTTTGATTTCCACGTTGTTGCATGAAGCATGGTTTTGTTTTGCACTTTCACCATTACCTACGATTGTTTGCATTCATCATTAAATCATTTTGATTTAATGGCTTCAATAATGCGCATGTTTGATATTTATTGAAATGATAATAACCTTACCCTTTGTCATATTACCATATCGTATTTCATAACTTTACACCATGCATATATAAATAATAGCATTTCTTCTTATGCGCTTATGATAAGGTTAATCATTTCGATTTGCACTTATTCCATATGTATTGCAATGTATTTCCTTAATTTTAAAATGACCATTTTTAGGTCATGTTTAAAATTGTCTCCATAGGACTAATGTTTGCTTTGTTTGTGCAGGTTCAACTTTTTGCATCCTTTTTAATCCCTTTTTCTTTGAGGAAAACTACTTAGGGTTAGGGTTATGAAATGAATATGGAATATAGAAAATAAATATAGGTAAATGTAGAATGATATTTAGGGTTATGAAATGGAATGAATATGAAATGAATATAGGATTCGGTCTACGATAATGGGTATAGGATGAGGAAAATGTAATGAATATAAAATATGCATTCAGGTATTAACTCAATTTTAACAAAGTCTACAAATTTCTACAAAAATTTAAATTTACAAGAGCAAAATTGTGCACTTACTATTCTTGTACTTCCCTGATAGTATTGGATGAATGCTGCTGTTCTTTAACAATATTGGATGAAATTGTCTTGTTCGAATATCGTAGATAGATAGAAACATAGAGCTTATTTCTGCCTTCTGTTCTAGCATCCTTCATTGATTCTGGTCCATTGATTGTTGATGTCATTCGGGTCCCTGCACAATTGATTTCAAAAATATTTCAGGTCCCAACTGCCAACAATACAAGTTTCGTCATCAATTCAGCTGCACAACTAAGTTTCTTTTTGTGAATCTTCCCCCCTTGCTGATGGGAAGACTGGTCCTCAAGTCTTTTTTATTCTAGAGGATGATTCCTGCAAACTCAAATTGAAGAAATGGTAAAACAAAATAGAGAAGTCATATTGGCCAAACAAGTTGGTTTTCCAATATGAATTCGAGTTTGTATTGTGCCACGTTTGTGGATTTTCACAACCAAACTCCTTTATTATTTTTGACCTTTTTCTATTTTTTTTTTTTTTCCTTTTTTGGATGGAGGTGGGGTGTAATGGAGTATGGAAGTATGAAAAGCTTATGAAAATATGTTATATTGAAGCCATGATTTAGTAGTAATTCTAGACTTCAACATGCATGGTCGTGGAGCTTAACATACAGTATGGATGATGCATCAAATCATGAACAATATGGATTATGAAAGGCTTCTTTGGAGATTGATGTGACTTGACATGGTACTAAACTTGAATGCTTCTTTTGGTGATTATCTTCATGTCTTTTTGTCTCAATCTCGATCATGTTGTAGGGCTTCTTGGTGTTGTTGGTCAATATCTAAGAGCAAGCTTCTTTAATAACTTTCAACAAGCAATTAGTATTTCAAGAATAACTTTTTCATATGATCCCTGATTGAAGTGATTCAAATAGATTTGGAATCTAGATTCCAGGGATATCTTCCCTATGAATTCCAAATAAAAAGGTTTCCATTAGACACTTCAAATATAGGTTGTACTGACTTTGTCCTCAACATTTCACTTAAGACCTAGTTTTGATTTTGATCACATTTTTATTTGTGATATAAATTGAAAAGTTCAAAATGGATTTCAAAACTAGATTTCATGAGATATGTATGATTTCAGAATGATCATATATGGTTACCCAAAATAGGCTTGTTCTTACTGCATTTTGCCATGTAATCCTTTCAAATGAATATTGAACAATGATTTGAAGAAATAGTTTGAAACAAATTTATTATGGAAGTCTTATTGTGGATTCATTCTACTTGTTTATTTATTCTATTCTATCCTATTCTATTTTAGAAAAATAATTCATTCTCTCAAGTATAAGAGAATTTCTAGTGCATACAATTTCGTAACAACATCATAAGCAAACTCACATCCAAATTTGAAAAATATGCTTTAATGAATTTTTGGACGTGAAAATTTATTTGATCATAAAGATTTGATGAGAAAGAATGTTGAAGAATGGAGTAGTGTTGTAACCTATTCTTTAACATCATTTTTTAGATCTTGTCTTTGAAAATGGATTTTGTAGTTCTTTATTTTATTTTTTTGTTGGGGGTTTTGTTTTGGGAAATATACTTTTAGTATCTCTATTTCTAGGCATAAAGAAACATAACTAAGAGAAATGTATACTAACTAAATTTTTTTAGTGCTTTTGTTTATCTTCTATTTGACTATGCTAATAATTTCCTCCCCGTCAATGGCACCAAAATGTTGAGCTAATTTATTAACATAAATTAACACAAGTATTTAATTATCAATCCGGGTTTGTAAATCTTGGAGGAAAATGCACAGTATATGGACATCAGATATAATTAAGTTTAGAAGATAAAATTTGAAGATTTAAAGAAGTACATATTACAAATATAAACCTATTTTGACAATTTCTAATTCATTTATGTAATATATGATGGAAGAGGCTCCAAACTTGAGAGAACCAGGTTATCCTTCTCTACAATACTACTTTCATGAAGATAAATCTAAGAGCACTAATAAACAATGGTTTATGATGCAGAAGATGTAAAAGAAGAGGCTCCTAACTAAGGAGGTCCAGATTGTCCTTCTTCACAATCCTACTATATCACAATCACCATTGCTTCAAACCATAAATGCAGAAATGACTTCAAATAAGAAATGGAGAATGAAATTCAGTTTTAGTTCAAGATCAAATAGAAGGGGAAGTTACTTAAATTCCCTTGTGTCCCTTCATATGTAGGTTAGAATTAAACCAATATTCATTCAGTAATCATCACACATCTAAATACATTTGAAACAAGAACTAATCTACGAAAACGATGAAAATTGAACCAAGAAGTGCACTTAGCTTGGTGTGGGGGCCCTCCACCCTTGCCTTGCACACTTGAAGAAATCTCAGCTACAACAACTTCAGTAAATCTACCAAGCATGAACAATAAATTGAAATGAAACATGTTCTTGAAATTAGCTTCCAACTCCAAAGTGTCTCAGCATAAAATTATACAAGAGTTGCATAAAAATTACATTCACAAGCCATCAAAGTCTTGACTTTAAATAGAGGTTTTGTGAAACAAACTAATCTATATTATCTCTAACACCCATAACTACTCATATCTACCTATCTAGGTAGAATTCATCCAATTCATCCCAAGAAATATGGTCAATCCCATAAAATCTCAAAACTGCCCTATTTCCTATGGATTTTCTGGTGACTAGTCATGTTTGACCATCCTTGATCGGGCCTAATAAAGCTTGTTTTGACCGAACCAAGTGGAGTTAGCTCAATCCTATTTCCCAAGCTTTCCATTCATGCATCCATCTTGAGCCTAAGTGTCCTGCAAATATGTCATCCACATAGCTATTACAGGAATTTCTGATTTAGTCCAAACTTGCACTTAAAACTCAGTTTTCATAAAAACTTCTAGAAATTGCAAAATTAAAATTAAAAACATGAATATACATAAAGTACATCAAAATGAGATGTATGTGATGGAAAATGGATGGAAAATATAAGGATTAAGTAAGTTTCCTTAAGCAAAAATAGACCAAAACTGAGGGCCAACACCATCTATTTGTGGATGAAATGTCGTGCTCTTCTTTAACTTTCTGTCCATTAACTCCCATAGACTTGACCAAAATTTCCCAACAAATCGAGAATCTCGATTAGATACAATAGAATTGGTTAACCCAAAATGAACCCATACATTTTGAAAGAACAACTTTGCAATTTGTTTAGATGTGACATGTTTATTACATGGTGTCAAAATACACATCTTACTGAACTTATCCACAACTACATGCAAATAATCATGACCCTTTCTAGACTTTAGAAATCCCCCAACAAAATCCATGGAAACACTTTCCCAAGGACAATAAGGAATTGGAAGTGGAGTATACAAGCCTAATTTTCTATTACTTGGATTGCTTGTAGCAAACATAGTACATCCTTTAATATATCTAGAAACTGTCTCATACATTCATGGCCAATAGTAGAATCTTTGTAATTGTGCAACTATTTTACTTACGCCAAAATGACTTGATATGAGAGAATTATGTGCTTCTTGAATTATATTAACTCTTTCAGTTTGTGGAATCCATAACTTTCCCAAATTATATAAGAGTTTGTCCTTTATGTAATAATCCAATTCTTCTACCTGCTTTCCATGACTTAAAGTTGCATATACATCCTTAAAATCCATCTCTTGAGCATATTGTTCAATGTAACTTTCATGAATCACTGAATGATGATTAAGTATTGTGGATGCATTTATAATTGGTCTTGATAACATGTCTGCAACCTTATTATGTATGCCCTTATTATATTTGATAATAGGATGGAATTGTTATAGAAAACCCATCCACATGTAATGTCTTGATTGTTGCAATTTAGTTTGTTAGTGTAAATATTGAAGTGATTGATGATCTATATGTATGATTGATTCCTTATCATTATATAATGTTTCCACTTTTTAACACTCTCAACTAATGCATACAATTCTTTATCAGATGTAGGATAGTTAACTATTGCTGATGTGAATGTCTTAGAATGAAATCATATAGGCTTTTTGTGCTGCATCAACACTACCCCCATGGCATATTCATTTTCATCTATCTCGATCTCAAATGGATGTTAAAGATATGGCAATGCTAGTATTGGCGTTGTATTAATCCTTTCTTTCAATGTGTTGAAGGCTTTCTACTATTTGCCTCCCCACTAAAACACTTGTTTCACACTTGTCAAATAATGTAAAGGAGATGCAATCAAAGAAATTTTAGCAATAAACTTTCTCCAATATTACGCTGCCCCTAAGAAACTTCTAATTTCCGTAGGAGTATCTGGCTTAGGCCAATTTACAATGACTTCGACCTTTGAGGGATATATCTTGGATTCACCACCCCCTACAATATAACCCAAATAATTCAAATATGTTCTTCCAAATTCACATTTTGACAATTTTACATAGAGATTTTATCTTTTCAAAACATATAAAATTTGCATTACATGCTTTACATGTGCATCCCATGTTCTACTAAAACAATCATTCCATCTAAATAGTCTATTACAAAATCATCAATAAAAGGTCTAAATACATCATTCATGACTCGCATAAATGTAGTTGGAGTGTTAGTTAAGTCAAAAGGCATAACCATCCATTCATAGAGTCCTTGCTTCATTTTGAAATAAGTCTTCCATACATCCTATTATGCAACTCCAATCTGATGGTATCCGCTTCACATGTCCAATTTAGAGAAGTAAACTGCATATTTTAATTGATCTAACAAATCATCAATATGAGGAAGAACATATCGATTCTTTATTGTGATTTTTTTTAATGCTCTAAAATCAATTCACATTCTCCATGAACCGTCTTTCTTTCACACTAAGACAATAGGTGATCCGCATAGTGATGTGCTTGGTCAAATAAACCCTTGATCAAGCAACTCCTATACCTGCTTCTTTATCTCTACATTCTCTAGAGCTAATAACATGTACATTCCAATTGTAGGTAGCGGATCATCTTGCTGCAAATAAATCTCATGTTCTATCTCTCACTTGGGTGGAAGCCCTTTAGGCTCTTGAAACAGAATATCATAATCGAAAACAACATTAACTAGAACCACATTCTATCTAGGATTACAACCTTGGAATGCATCAGATTTATCAATATTCTTTGCTTTTACAATCATAAGTAAAAATTGCTTACTTGAATTTATAGTTCTTTTTATCTGTTCTGAATTTATGAGAGATAAGTTATGTTTGAGTTTATGAGCCCCTACAATATATTCAGTTCCATCCTTAGTGAGTTGATAGTTATTTTTAGTTTGATAGAAGATAACATTTCTATCATACAAGTATGGACTTCCTAATAAAATTCCACATATGTCCAATGGGACTATATCTAACTCAACCTCATCTACAAACTTTAACCCAATAGAAAAATGAAGTTTACATTGTTTCATAACTTGTAGCTTTGTTTTATCACACACCCAACCTAATGGATATGGCTTTTATGAGGTTTTGTTTCTAGACCCAACTTCTTTACAATTGCTTCAGAAATCAAATTAACTTGTGACCCACTATCAAATAAAGTAACAATTTTAGTATGCTTGGAAATGACTCTAATATGAAATAGCTCATTTATTTTCCTCTCACCATTATCATTATCAAAAGAATGTGAAGAAGTACTTGTAGATGCTTTAGAATCTTTACCTTTTATACCTATAGATGTAATCGTTGTCTCGTCATCTGAATCTGATCCCAAGACCTTTTGAATAGTAGTAGCATTCTTTCGCTCTTTACTCCTGAATTCCTTAGGCTTCAATTCTGGATGCAAAGACTAGTAGTGTGCCTCATCGTGTCCTTCCTTCTTATAATGAGTGCATGAAGGTTTATCCTTCTTCACAGTGTTTGTTTTCCTCTCCTTCCATTTTAGTTTCTTGCTGCCTTTACTCTTGCTTTCAGTAGTTTTGGATGATTTCCCAACAACTTGGGTTATATTTTTACTTCTAGCTTCTAGATGAGTCGCTTGAACTGATACATCATCTAACCTAGTTGGATTAAACATAAGTATGGTATGCCTCAAATAAATATGAAGACCATATATGTATTTGAACAATGTCTTTGGTGAGTCCAATGATATGCCTAATGCTAAAGATCTCTTACAGATTCTTGAGTATAACTCTGAACACTTTGATCTTTTAATTAACATAGTGTTTTCCAGCTCATCATTACTTGTTGCATATAAGCCAAGGGATAAAATTTATTTTTAATGGCAGAAACAAATTCATTCCAAGTTGAAATGATTTTACCATGTTTTTGGAGATCTTCTTGTGTCTTGCCTTCCCACCATACAAGTTCAGTTCCTCCAAGTCGAAGGCTAGCAAGCTAGATCTGCTTCCTTTCTGAATCAACTTTCTGTACCTTGCAATTTACATCAATTTTTCTTATCCAATTATCAAGCTTTTTAGTGTTAATTTCTCCATCATAAATTTGGAAATCAAATTTTACATGTAATTTGATGAAAGAGGATTTCTTCTTTTTCTTTTTAGAAGAACTAGTCTTATGAGAAGAAGACGATGATGATGACAATGATGGTGATGATGGAGGATATGGTGGAGGAAGCATTCCTCCTTTTCCTTTATCTTCTTTATCTGGAGGAACAAAAAGAAAATGTTCATCTCCTCCCTTGTTTGGTTTAGGTGATGAAGTGCCTTCACCTTTACCCTTTTTAAACTCATTATACATCTCTTCCACCATCGCATGTATCATCATGAAAATATCCAAGAATTGGGATGCAGACCCAAGTGGAGTTTCATCTCCCATCCTTCTCTATGAAGAGACCCTTCCAATATCTAGATTTGCCTCAACAAGTTCACCTTCACCTCGTCTGAGCCTCAACCTAGTAAGCATTAAAATCTCTACACAAACATGTCAAGCCTTAAAAACCTTAAGCTTTGATACCACTTCATCTATTAATGAAAAAGGTATTATAGAGTACGTGTGAAGTTTCCTACGTTACTTAGCATAACAGATCGAAAAGGTTGTGGATAACAGAAAGACTTAAACAATTAGAAAACACACTCAAACACATCAACACAATCAACTTTAATAACGGAGTTCACTGGACTTACTGGTTGCATCTCCTGGTCCTTTTGTTGCCAGTGCTAACCTCTATATTATGTCTTCAAATTGCTATTACAGGTATGAGCTCAAAAACAGAGTCTCAAATATGAAAATGGAACTCACGACCATGTTCATCTCGTGTTTTCAAGTCAAAACGAGTATAAAATCAACTGTATTTGGTCACTATGACCTCCAGACCCCCTAAAATGGTCCAAAACCACACTTTGTCCACTCTTCCTCTAATATGGTATTAATATACCATGTATAGTTACAAACTATGATAAACGTGTAATAACATGATTACATTAGAAAAAAAGGATAAACCAAAGGACTGACGGGTGTGTGGTTGACCCTGACTATCCGGCCATTTCCCTGCACATATCTCGATACCAAGTGATCCAACGGTTATCGTGTCCCACTCATCAACTAGTCCAGACGATCTACACCATCGATCTATCTTGTTTGATTTGACGACTATCACACAATCTCGCTCTCCAACTAGCACATCAGTTAATACTCCAGAAGCACGTGCGAAAAGTTGTTTTGGTGTGCTATATGTTGACTACTGAGTGGAATCGTGTAGATTTCTGAAAAACCATTTCCAGCCTTTAAGGCGTGTGAGAAACCATTTACCGCTTTCCTACTAGAACTCAAAGAAGTTTAACTTCTTTTGAGTAACCACATCGTGTCTATTTTCAAGGTTAACTTGCTTGCATGTCTTGACATGATATGAGTCAATATCCTTTTTTCGGAAGATCCAAAGATCGTGATGTGAACCAATCACATATTGCCACGTCACCTTCTATGCTGAAATAATCCAGAACCTATGACTCATTCCTAGGTTGCCACATGTCCTACTGATGTAGGCATTAACTTTTGACCTAAATCTTTGATTGGCTCTATTTTCTTCATCAGGTCTTGGATTTATGCGCTATTTGCACCGTTGGATTCATATTAACGAGCACTTCAACGTGAGCCCACCTTCACCTATATTTGAAGACTTTGACCTGGAGGGGAAACTGAATCCATTTTGGATCATCGGAAATATAAAAAAGCTTTTTTCTAGGAATACTCAAACATGAAAGGTGTAGATCCCTAGCTGTATACCCATCATATCTACATCGAGAAGGGTGCGTGCACCATTCGAAAACCTGAGCGAAGGTTGAATCCTCACCTCAGGGATATTGTGAAAGAGGGACTTCAAAATTTGTTGGATGTAAATTTTATTTATGCTATCTCAGATAGCCAGTGGGTCTCCCCGTTGGTGGTTGTTACCAAGAAAAATGGGAAATGTTGATGAGCCTTGTGGTGGGCATTCTGTAGATTGCAGCACTGGACATAAAATTCTTTGGATGGGCTATTACTAGCCCACTATCTTTAAAGATGAAAAAAAATATGTCCAAGCCTGTGATAGCTGTCAGAGGATGGGCTGTCCTAGTCAAGCCGATGAGATGCCATTACAACCAAAATTGGTAATGAAGCCTTTCAAACAATGGGCATTGGATTTTCTTGGTCCATTCAATCCGCCATCAAACCAAAAATCCTACATATTGGTTGTTATAGACTATGAAACAATGTGAGTAGAAGCAGTAGCTTTGCCAAGGGCTACGGAAGAAACTGTAATTAATTTTCTGTTTGAGTAATTTGTTGTTGGGTCCCTATAATACTAGTGATTACCCCATTACTATTGTAGTTATACCCCTTATTAATATTTTTGTGCCCCTATTGCCCCCATTTTGTTATTACCTTGCCCCATAGAATCCCTCTATTGTCATTTTTGTGGCTTTATATTATTATTGTTAGGTCGGCTAGATTATATTATGACTCCTTAGACTCCTATATATAGAAAGGAGGTTTTGTGATTTGAATCATCCAAGAATTGTTCATTTATGTAATGTAAAGGAGGTTTCCCCCTCGAAGAGGCTGAATTCTAAGGCGTTGATCTATCTTTTCTATCTTTTCTTGAGCTGGTTTCATAACATTTGGTATCAGAGCTTTGGAATCTAGGGTTTCGCTGCTCCAAACAGGTCATCATGGCATTTTCGCTATAACTTTTTTCTGTGATGTTTCCAAAGTCACAAAAGAATCCCATGTGAGAAGAAATCATGCTAAACCTTTGGTCCAAATTTCAGAGCTTCTCGCGTGATATTTGCGGAGATATGATCTGAGGAAGTTGGTCTTTTTGTAGACTCCTGAATTACATTCAAAACAGGTGACCTGGGGAAAATCATCATAACTTTCTCTCTGGGGATCGGATTGAAATTTTGTAAGAAGGTATAGAAAGAAGACAGATTGTAGTTTCTTATATGCATGTTTCAGATCCAAAGGTCGAAACAGTGACTTGTGGTACGTCGTACAAGTTCGCTCTACTGAACTAGTCTATAAGCAAGTCACTGTGGGAGATTTCACATAACTCTTCCTTGGAGAATCCAATTTGGGTCAAACTTGTGGCATTGGAAAGAGGACACAGAGGTCCACTACAACTGAACTAGATGATTGGAAAGTACAAAGATAAATTAGAGGCAATATCAAGCTCCTACAAAGTGAAAAAAGGTGTGTAGATTTTCTTAAATTTTTTCTTAAGCTTGGTTTGAAAATTTATTTTGAAGGAATTCAAAGGGAATAGTAGAGCATTATTATCGGTAACTGATGTCCCGAGGAAAGAAAATGAAAACACCTAGTAAAGAACCTGAAAGATATAGCATGACTCATGAAGAAGAGGAATAAATACAACATGATATATCAAAATTACAAGACCAAGTGCAACAACTGTCCCTTGCACAAAAAGGAACAGAATCTAAGATGGATGGTTTAAAGAAAAATGTAGAAGCTAACATGGGTGGTTTAAAGAAAGGTGTAGAAGCTAAGATGGATTGTTTAAAGAAAGGCATAGAAGCTAAGATGATTGGCGTGGAAGCTAAGATGGATGATTTGAATATAGATTTGAAGATAGACATGGACGAATTGAAGATAAATATGAATAAGTTGCTACACGAAATGGTCCCTAAGGGTGAAAGGGTACTAAAGGAAGCTCATGATGAGAACAAAAGAAATGTTAATCATGATTCCATAGATGCTAATGTTGGATCGAAAACTCACCATATTCCAAAAATCGATATGAGGAAGTTTGATGGCAAGGATACTGCCACATGGATATTACAGATGGAGCAATTCTTCGATCTCAATAATGTGAAAAAGACACAAAAGGTACGTATGGCAACTTTATATTTGGAACCAAATTAGTTTGTATGGTATCAATGGCTTTGCTCTCGTAAACCATTTATCACTTGGGCAATTTTTACGGAAGAATTGATAGCACATTATCAGGATACAAAAAGCAACACTTTTTTTAGCCAATTGATAAGTCTCAAACAAAAGGGTTCAATAATGGAGCACATTGAGGAGTTCCAAAAATTGAACATAAGGGTAAAAGATATTCCAGAGGAGCATAGGATTGATGTGTTCATAGGGTCTTTAAAGGATAATATCCAACATGATGTTCACCTTTGGGAACCTGATTCATTAGAGAAGGCATTCAGGTTAGCAAGAAAAATGGAAAGCAAAATTATGGCAACCAGGAAGCATACCACTCACAACTATAAAGACGGAAGTGCTTTTTCCCCTAGTCTTCCACAACCTATAAGGTTGACACCACAAAAATTGGAAGAAAAAAGAGCAAAAGGGCTTTGTTACAGTTGTGATAGCAAATACACTAAAGGTCATAAGTGTGCTGAGAAGAAATTATTCTACATAGATTGTGAAGAGGAAGAAGAAAAGGAGCAAGAAAGGTCAAAAGAAGAGGATATGCTCTAGGAACAAAGCCTAGATGAAGAACAAATAAATCCAACCATATCTTGTAATGCATTGGCGGGAATTACCACTCCTCAAACCATCAAGATAGAAGGACAAATCAAGAAGAAAAAGGTAATAGTGTTGATTGATTCAGAAGCACCCACAATTTTATTCATTGTAAGGTAGCAAAAGAATTGAATTGCTTCCTATATCCAGCACCAGAGTGTCAAGTGATGATTGCAAATGGAGGAACAATAAATTGCTCTGGAAAGTGCCATAATATCAAGCTATCCATGGGAGAATATGTATTGACTAGCCCAATGCTTTCCATTCCAATGGGAGGTGCTGATGTTGTACTAGGAGTCCAATGGCTACAATCCTGGGTACAATAGCTTTTAATTTTCAAGAACTTTTCATCAAATTTTCTACGGAAGGAAAGGAAGTTGAATTGAGGGGTATTGCAGGGAAACCAGGAAAGATAATCAGCTCTAATGGTATGACAAAGCTTCTAAAAAGGAGCAAAGAGGTGTAATTGCACAATTATGCTCGCTAGATGTTTCCACATCGGAATCATCTATTTCTCCAGATCTCCAAAAAGTCCTGGACAATCATTCCAAGGTATTTGAGACTCCCAAAGGTCTCCCACCTATGCATGATCATGATCATGCTATTCATTTGATTCCAGGAAGTGTTCCTCCAAACATCAGGCCGTACAGATATCCATATGTCCAAAAGAGTGAAATTGAACGTATGGTTGCAAAAATGCTAGAGGCTGGAAAATTCAACTGAGTCAAAGTTCTTTCTCTGCTCCAGTAGTATTGGTGCACAAGAAGGATGGATCATGGCGCATGTGTCTGGATTATAGGGAGCTCAACAAGCTCACTATTAAAGATAAGTTCCCCATTCCTGTCATTGATGAATTACTTGATGAATTGCATGGATCAATTTACTTCACCAAGTTGGATCTTCGTTCAGGATATCATCAAATCAGAATGAAGACTGAAGACATTCTGAAAACAACATTTAGAACTCATGAGGGTCATTATGAATTTTTGGTCATGCCTTTTGGCCTTACCAATGCACCTTCAACATTTCAAGGTTTGATGAATTCATTTTCAAACCATTCCTTAGAAAATTTGTGTTAGTATTTTTTGATGATATACTAATCTACAGCAAGTCTTGGAAGGATCATGTTGAACATGTTGACAAGGTGCTACAACTATTGAAGGAGAAACAATTATATGCAAAAAGATCCAAATGTTTCTTTGGAGTCCAGGAGGTGGAATATTTGGGTCATATTGTATCTCATGAAGGAGTTAAGGTAGACCCTAGCAAAATTAAAGCCATTAAGGAATGGAAAATCCCCACATCCATAAAGCATCTGCGAGGATTTCTCGGGTTGACAGGGTATTATCGCAAGTTTGTTAAGAATTATGGGAGAATAGCAGCACCTCTAACAACATTATTGAAGAAAGATGCATTTTCATGGACTCCGGAAGCAACAAAGGCCTTTGAACATCTTAAAGAGGCAATGTGCCAAGCACCGGTCTTAGCTACACCGGACTTCACAAAAACCTTTATTGTGGAATGTGATGCTTCAGGAAATGGAATTGGTGTTGTTCTAATGCAAGATGAAAGACCCATTGCTTTTGAAAGTCGTCCAATCAAAGGAAAGTTTTCTATTTACGAGAAGGAAATGTTGGCAATACTCCATGCACTTAAGAAATGGCGACCCTACCTAATGGGAAGACACTTCAAGGTAAAAACGGATCATGATAGCCTTAAATACTTTTTAGAAAAAAGATTATCCTCTGAAGAGCAACAAAAGTGGGTCACAAAGATGTTGGGTTATGACTTTGAAATCATCTACAAAAAAGGGAAGCAAAATGTGGTGGCAGATGCACTCTCAAGAAAGGATGAGGATGTGGAAGCATTGTTGTGTGCCATTTCTATTATCCAACCAGATTGGATAAACGAAGCAAGGGAGGAATGGAAGAATGACGAAGAAGTGTGGGCACTTATTCGAAAGTTACAACAAGATTCCAGTACGTCTGATACATTTAGCTGGAAAATGATTCGTTATGGTACAAAGATCGCTTATACCTCTGTAAGAATTCCCAGCTAAAACAAAAGATTCTTATGGAATTGCACACTTCTCCCTTAGGAGGGCACTCAGGATTTTTAAAAACTTACCACAGGGTTAAGAAGGAATTTTTTTGGGATGGCCTTAAATCAGATATTCAAAAGTTTGTGGCGGAATGTTTGGTTTGCCAACAAAATAAAGTTGAAACAATTAAGACACCGGGTCTATTACAACCTTTATCCATTCCAAGCCAACGTTGGGAGGAGGTTTCAATGGATTTTATCACAGGTTTACCCAAGTCTGAGGGAAAGAGTGTCATCATGGTGGTAGTTGACAGACTTACCAAGTATGCACACTTTTGTGCATTATCACATCCATTTAAAGCCAGTACAGTTTCTACTGCATTTATGGAAACAATTCAAAAGCTACATGGAAACCCAAAGATTATTGTAAGTGACAGAGATCCCATTTTCACTGGAAATTTTTGGACATAATTATTTTCTTGTCTTGGTACTCAGTTAGCTCATAGCTCATCTTATCATCCTCAATCTGATGGGCAAACTGAGATAGTAAACAAATGTTTGGAAGGATATCTTCGTTGCTTTGTATCTGATAAACAAACACAATGGGTCAAATGGTTGCCTCTGGCTGAATGGTGGTATAACACTTCCTTCCATACAGCAACAAAAATGACCCCATTTATGGCACTTTATGGGTATCAACCACCATCCATCACATCATATTTAAGAGAAAATTCTAAGGTTCAGGCAGTGGAACATCACATCGAACATCAACAACAAGTCCTCCAACTCTTAAAGGATAACCTCGTGTTGGCACAGAATAGAATGAAACAACAGGCAGATCAACATCGCAGTGAAAGAAGTTTTGATGTAGGTGATTGGGTATTCCTACGGCTACAACCATATAAGCAAATGTCCCTCAAGCAAGCTAAGAAGGATAATAAATTATCACCAAGGTGTTGCAAAATATTGGTACTATGGCATACAAATTGGAGCTTCCTGCAGCTTCTCGATTGCACCCAGTTTTCCATGTTTCATGTTTAAAGAAGGTTATAGGCGACAAGCTCCCAGTTCAAACAATATTGCCAGAACTTGACGAGGAAGGAAAAATTATATTGGAACTGGAAGCAGTCACAGAAACAAGAACTCGACAGCTACGAAATCGTTCAATTTCAGAGTATCTTATCAAGTGGAAGAACTTATCCGCTGAAGATTCCACATGGGAGGATGAGAATTTTATGCAGAAGTATCCAGAACTACTCAAGCGTTGAGGACAACACTTTTTTGAAGGAGAGGGGCATGTTGGGTCCCTATAATACTAGTGATTACCCCATTACTATTGTAGTTATACCCCTAATTAATATTGTTGTGCCCCTATTGCCCCCATATTGTTATTACTGTGCCCCATAGAATCCCTCTATTGTTATTTTTGTGGCTTTATATTATTATTGTTAGGTCGGCTGGATTATATTGTGACTCCTTAGACTCCTATATATAGAAAGGAGGTTTTTTCATTTGAATCATCCAAGAATTGTTCATTTATGTAATGTAAAGGAGGTTGCCCCCTCGAAGAGGCTGAATTCTAAGGCGTTGATCTATCTTTTCTATCTTTTCTTGAGCTGGTTTCATAACATTTGTGCGGTATGATTTACCTAGGGAAGTGATAACAGATGGAGTGCCATAGTTTATAGGAAATAGGATTATGAACACTCTACAAAAGAATCATATTACACATAGATTCACTTCTTCATATCTCATGTAGGCAAATGGGTAGGTTGAAAGAACCAACAAGGTCCTTGAGGCGATCTTCACTAAAATAGTTTCAACAAACTGGTGGGACTGGGCTACTAAACTGCCAGAGGCCTTGTGGGCCTATCGCACAAATTCGAGAAACACTGTTGTTTATTCCCCGTTCCAACTTGTGTTTGGTAAGGAACCTATTTTTCTTATCAGATTTGAAATAAAGACTGTCAAAATGGCCTAGGAAGTGGCACTAGATCTGGGGGAGGCCCAAACGAAATGACTTTAGCAATTAAATGAATTGGATGAGGCAACGCTACTTGCTCTACAATGTACAAATATTATTCAACAACAAATGGATAAGTGGCATCAAAACCTTATTAAGAAGAAAGTGTTTTAGAAAGGAGACTAGGTGCTCCTCTATGATTCCAAGTTTCAAGAATTTCTAGTCAAACTGCAAACAAGGTGTCTTGGCCCGTACGAGATTCATGAAATAAACAAAAATGGCACTATAACTATGATTACCTTTGATCGGTTTGGCTCTCTGTTTCTAGTGAACAAACACTTGTTGTGACTTTATCGCTAGCCACTCACCAAAGAGTCTTTTTACCAACAGCTACACAGTGATCCCACTATGAAAATTTTAGCTATAGGGAGTGATGACCCTGTAACCTCACTTTCATGAAAAATGTTCAGCTTCAATTGCAAATAATGTATATATTTTGTATGAACATAGCTTATTAATTTCTCCATCTTCTTTTTTCACTTGCATGATTGAATAGAGTAAACATTATTGTATGAATAAGTTGAATTTTCTTAGAAATAAGTGTTTTTTAAACAGTTATTGTTCACTTTCCAAAAAGAAAAATTGCTATTTATTTTATAGTTTGTGTGTTTTATAGTTGTTGCTCCTTTTGAACGAACAAATGCTATTCCATTTTTCGGACAACTACTATTCTTTTTCAAAAGAATGGTTGTTGTTCCTTTTTACTGACTTTCATACATACAGTTGTTATTTTGTTGTTGTCCCATCAAGCGGGAAAGTGTTGTTCCATCAAACAAATAGTTGTTGTTCTATCTAGCAGCCAGTTTTGTTCCACATAATGAACAATTTTTGTTTTTTTCCCGACATAACATTTTTTTCCATTCCTGACAGAACATTTGCTACTCCATTACTGATACAAAATTTGTTGTTTCGTTCTTGATTGAACATTTGTTGTCCCATTCCTGAAAGAAAATTTGTTGTTCCATTCCTGAGAGAACATTTGTTGTTCCATTTTCGATTGAACATTTATTGTTCCATTCCTGAAAAAGCATTTCTTTGTTTCGTTCCCTATTGAAAATTTGCAATTCTATTCCTGACAAAAGATTTTCTTTTCTTTTCTGATAAACCTCTTGTTGTTCCTCCTATAGAGTCATTCATTTCACTAGAAATTTTGCATCGAAATATCTTTTGAAAAGCATTCATATTGATTAAAATATGATTTATTTTAACCATTCGCTAATTAAATTTATTTTAAATATGACATGGTTCATCTATTGAATGACTTTCTGTGTGTCTTTCCTTTGGATAAACTCTTAATTTGAATCACCACCAATATCAATGGCTTGATGGTTCTCTCTTTTACACTTTCAAATGGAAAGTTCCTTTTGGCACAATGCAAGGAAAGCAAGCATGCTTTTTTAGGCATTCTTTTACTTCTTACACCATCCCTCACTCCTAAGGAGTTAGTGAACCTCCCTCAACATATAATTTAAACATTCGAAATAAGGTATAACTTTCTCAAAGAGGATATGAGGTCTCATTTCGAACCAGCCTACCATGATCATAAGGTATTGATATAAGTGACATTCCCATTCTGGTTACCACACCAGGTTAATTTCCTTTTAGACATTATATATGTCTAAGGGCAAGAGGTCTCATCAAGAGCCAACCTGTTCACTTTGTTCTGCCATGGTCGATGGAATTGTGGTTATCTGTTTACCATGCCAGAACAATGGTCTCTTTTCAAGAAATATGTACATAATAATGATAAAAAAATTCATAAGTTCAGGATACTGGCTCATTTTTGTGTTTAAGTGGCAACCCTGTCGAGGCTATATATGCCTGCTGGCAATAGTGGCTATTCCCATGGAATTGGAGTAGTATTCTATATTGCCAATTCTTTAGTATGCTAATACTTCCTATTTAATTAGTCGAGAAGGAGAAACCACCATTGAATAATGTTTATACTTTTAAAAACTAGCATAACCATTGAAAGTTGATTGAATGAATCACTTTACCATTGTCCAATCAGTTGACACCAGTGGTCATTATCTTTTTCATTCCATGTCAAATTTCACTTTAACAATCACAGAAGGTAAATTAATTCTCATAATAAATATTTACATTCTTTATTATTATTTTTTTTACCATCTATAACACTTTTACGATTGTTAATTACTTCACTTTACTTCACCTATCAGACTCCTGTACCAACTTCATGCCATATTAATGTTGCCGTGCGTACTTCTGATTTTTCCATACTCTGAGGATGAGGATGCCCTTTTGTTATTGGAGGGGGAAGGTTATGCGCTATGATGATTTGACAAGATATAATTACCCAACTCTGGCATGACTTGCTGATTTGACTGATTAATTAGTATTGCATTTATAATTTTTTTATTTGAACTGGCAGATCATTATTATCGCACTTATATAGATATATATATATATATATATATATATATATATATATATATATATATATATATATATATATATATATATATAGATATATATATATATATATATATATATATATATATATATATATATATATATATATATATATATATATATATATATATATATATATATATATATATATATATATATATATATTGATCAAAACTCTTGCATGCGGCTTATTCATTGTTGTTCAACACTAAAACCATAGAATTAAGGCTATTGCATGCAAAGTAGTGAAATTGTTACAGGAGCACATCAAGCATGGGAGGCAGCACCATTCACAACGATCCCACACTATCGCAATTAACATAATAGGCTCAAGGAATTCTTGAACGTGTCAGGTGGATACAGTACCTGGTCAAGTTGAAGGGATTTCACAATGATGTTGCACTAGAATTTTTGCAAAACTTACAGAATGGACACATAGCTGTAAAACGAAGAGCTATAACAGTCTCCAAAGCGGTCATAGATGAAGTATTAAGACTTTCAACAAAAGGCATAAAGTGGGCTGAGAAGCATGTTTAATTGCATGAAGTTGTTGAAATATTCAAAGAGTCAGGTGAAGAACTAATACACAAAGGCAAGGGCATTCAGGCTGCATCTTTGAAGGAGCCATGGCGAGAATTAGAAATAATTATTCAGAAATATATCACTTGTGATGGCCGACAGGATGTGGTACAATCTCGACACCTTAAGCTGTTAGCTTTACTTAGGTAGAAGATTATAGTTAATTTTCCATTCATTTTAAACTCTTTACTGCATGATGTTTCTAGTTGGGTTAAGAAATCTAAAGACCTGAATGCTATAATTATCCATCATGGTCTAATTAAGCTCATTATCACTTGAGAAGTAGCCCAACAATAATTAACGTGGGACAATTTTGTAAACACAGTTATACCTTCAGTAGAAGCAAAGCCGAGGAATGCACGGGAAGGGGCAGTTGTTGACCAAATTGTAGAGAATGTTGATGAACCAGGTAATGAAGAGAAAAATTTAGAGGTAATAGTCTCAGGGGGGCACCAAAAAGGAAAACCTCTACTTTAGCCTTCGACCTTGCAAAACGAGGATGTTATAAGAGGATAAGTTCACAAGAGAACATTACAGAATTAAAAGAGGAAGTGGGACCATCTCATACACCTCATGTAAGTCCACAAAATGTTTTTCTAGAGGATGATGAAGAAGAAGTGCCCCGAGTTTTGGAAAACTTGGGTACGCTCTTCAAAGAAGAAAATCAATCCAAACACTCACAGGATCAGGACCATGCCCCTATGCAGTATGCCTCTGCCGGTAGTTTTGTTGATACAAAAAATTTACTATCCTCTGGACATATGGTGGAGTCACAGGAACAAGGGGGACAAATCTCCTCTATAAATGGGATTATTGAGCCAGAAACTTAGGTAGAAAGAAGTATTGAGCCAAAAACTCAGGTAGAAAGAAGCCTTGAACTAGAAACTTATTTAGAAAGAAGCCTTGAATCAAAAGCTCACTTAGGAGATACTATTTTATTGGAACATAATCCTAGTAACGATATAACCCCTATTTTTCCCGAAGCAAATGCGTTTGTTTCTTCTCCAATCAAACACCTCACTAAGAAGGAAAGGGGAGAAAATAGTGTGAGGATGAATCTATTGAGCAAAGAGAATAAGAAATTGAAGAAAAAGATCGAACATTTGAGAAAATGGTTGAAAGAAGCAAGCAAGGCTCATGGGAACAAAGTGGAATTGAAAACTATTGGTATTCAAAGTGAAAACCTCCTTCAAGCCATTAGAACGTAAACATAAGACACCCTTGTAAATTTTACTAGAATTCAAAACAAAATGCATGATACTAAAGTCATTAGGACCCATCTTGAAGACATTTGCACCTATTTGATGGAGACTCAGACATATTTTTCTCTTTTTGTGGATTTGATGGATGTTTTTGTTCAAACAAATTTTCTAGAAAACTCTCAAACAATTGATACAACAGAAATGATTTTTTAGACAAACTCGGTGATAACCTATGATCATGTTGCTCATACTAAGGAAACACCCCTGTATACTCTTTTGGTAAGGGAGGCCACTGTCCAAAAGTTGCAGAAAGAACTAGTAGAATCACAACATACTCTAGTGCAGTATCAAAGAGAAGTGGTACCCTTGCAAACACATAAGTATTTATTGAAGAAGTTTGATGAGCTAACTATACCAAAGGATGAGACTTATGCTAGTGTCAGAGCTGAGAGGAAAAAAGAAAAGTAACTATAGATTTAGCTGCATAAAGCTATGGAGAAAATTGAAACTATCTGCTCCATTTATTTAGATGCTTTGTCTTGTAGGTCACCTGCTACTAATTATGCATTTTTTTTTCTTGAGAGGTATTTGTTGTTAAAGGTTAAGTCTATCAAGGCCAGTAAACTAGTCGAATTTAAATTGACCCTGAACTTATTCAATGCTGCAAGGATTAGAATGAAAAGGTGAGGCATCTCCTCTGTGAATTATACTTACACAACTTTTTCCTAGAAGACAAAAGGGATGCTAACCCTAGCCACTTCATCGGAGATGTTCAATTTCAAGACTTCATTTCTTTTGCCTGTAATAAGATTAGATTGGCTAAGGCATATAACATTTTCCAAAAAAAGGAGCATGAAATCTATCTTTGGGTTAGGGGAGAACATACAAAACCTGCACACCTTTTTGTGAAACATAAACGTTTTATGGAGAAACCGAAGGTAGTGGCCTCTTTAGGTCCCTTCCATAAAGACATTTTAAAAGCAAGAGTGGAATATTTCTAGGATATTAGAGAAGAAGCCATACTTGCTACAAAACAAAGGTGGATGGCTTCCACTAACAACATTGGAAACAAAGATTCGTTTGGTTACAGAAATTTCAAAGTTGTTGTTGCTCATTTGGTTAAGTACAACAATCTTATTTTATGCATGGGCCCTAAATGGATAGTCTGCCGATATAGAAGCCTCATTTTTTGGTATTCGTCTGATTGGTATCATTTTGAATATGAATTGGCAGAATGCCAAGAGGGCCGATAATTTGCAATGCTTAAAAAGATATGTTAGGTCCCTATAATACTAGTGATTACCCCATTACTATTGTAGTTATATCCCTTATTAATATTATTGTGCCCCTATTGTCCCCATATTTTTATTACTGTGCCCCATAGAATCCCTCTATTGTTATTTTTGTGCCTTTATATTATTATTGTTAGGTCGGCTGGGTTATATTGTGACTCCTTAGACTCCTATATATAGAAAGGAGGTTTTGTCATTTAGATCATCAAAGAATCATTCATTTGTGTAATGTAAAGGAGGTTTCCCCCTCGAAGAGGCTAAATTCTAAGGCATTGATCTATCTTTTCTATCTTTTTGTGAGTTGGTTTCATAACATTTGGTATCAGAGCTTTGGATTCTAGGGTTTCGCTACTCCACATAGGTCATCATGGAATTTTCACTATAACTTTTTTTCTACGACGTTTCAGAAGTGAAAAAAAAACCCATTTGAGAAAAAATCGCACTAAACCTTGTGTCTGAATTTCAGATATTTTCACGCTTAATTTGCGAAGATATGATCTGAGGAAGTTGGTCTTTTTGCAGACTACTGAATTACATTCCAAACAGGTGACCTGGGGAAAATTGTCATAACTTACTCTCTGAGGATCAGATTGAAGTTTCGTCAGAATATACAGAGAGACGAAGGACTGTAGTTTCTTGTATATATTTTTCAGAGCCAAAGGTCGAAACAGGGGCACGTGGCATGTCGTAGAAGTTCGCTCTACTGAACTAGTCTATAATCAGGTCACTGTGGGAGATTTGGCATAACTCTTCCTTGGAGAATCCAATTTGGATCAGACTTGTGGCATTGGAAAGAGGAAACGAAGTGCTACTGCAGGTCACAATTTCATAACTGGATGATCCAAAATTACAGAGATACATCAAAGGCAATATCGAGCTCCTACAAAGTGAAAAAAGGTGTGTAGATTTTTTTAAATTTTTGCTTAAGCTTGGTTTGAAAAATTATTTTGAAGGAATTCAAAGGGCATAGTAGAAAATTATTATTGGTAACAGATGCCCCGAGGAAAGAAAATGAAAACACCTAGTAAGCAACCTAAAAGCTCTAGCATGACTCGTGAAGAAGAGGAAGAAATGCTACATGAGATATCAAAATTACAAGACCAAGTGCAACAAATGTCACTCTCACAAAAGCTAACAGAAGCTAACATAAATGGTGTGGAATCTAAGATAAAGGGCACGGAAGCTAAGACGGACAATTTTAAGATAGATTTGAAGAGAGATTTGGAGAGATACATGGTAGATTTGAAGACAGATTTGAAGATAGACATGGCAGATTTGAAGACAGATTTGAAAATTTTTCTACAAGAAATGCTTACAAATGGTGAAAGGGTAGTAAAGGAAACTAATGATGCAAAAACAAAATAAATGTTAATCATGATTTCATAGACTCTAATGTTGGATCGAAGACCCACCATATTCCAAAAATTGATATGAGGAAGTTTGATGGGTAGGGTCCCGCAACATGGATATTACAGATGGAGCAATTTTTCGATCTCAATAATGTGAAAAACACACAAAAGGTATGTATTGCCACTTTATATTTGGAACCAGATCAGTTTGTATAGTATCAATGGATTTTCTCTCATAAACAAATTATCACTTGGGCAAATTTTATGGAGGAATTGACAACACATTATGAGGATACAAAAAGCAAATTTTCTTTTAGCTAATTGATAAGTCTCAAACAAAAGGGTTCAATAATGGAGCACATTGAAGAGTGCCTAAAATTAAACATAAGAGTAAAAAATATTCCAAAGGAACATAAGATTGATGTGTTCATAGGGACTTTAAAGGATAATATCCAACATGATGTTCGCCTTTGGGAACCTGATTCATTAGAGAAGGCATTCAGGTTAGCAAGAAAAATGGAAAGCAAAATTATGGCAACCAGGAAGCATTCCACTCACAACTATAAAGATGGAAGTGTTGTTTCCCCTAGTCTTCCACAACCTATAAGGTTTACACCACAACAATTGGAAGAAAAAAGAGCAAAAGGGCTTTGTTACATTTGTGATAGCAAATACACTAAAGGTCATAAGTGTGCTGAGAAGAAATTATTCTACATAGATTGTGAAGAGGAAGAAGAAAAGGAGCAAGAAAGGTCAAAAGAAGAGGATATACTCCAAGAACAAAGCCTAGATAAAGAAGAAATGAATCCGACCATATCTTGTAATGCATTGGCGGGAATTATCACTCCTCAAACCATCAAGATAGAAGGACAAATCAAGAAGAAAAAGGTAATAGTGTTGATTGATTCAGGAAGTACCCACAATTTTATTCATTGTAAGGTGGCAAAAGAATTGAATTTCTTCCTATATCCAGCACCAGAGTGTCAAGTGATGGTTGCAAATGGAGGAACAATAAATTTCTCTGGAAAGTGCCATAATATCAAGCTATCCATGGGAGAATATGTATTGACTAGACCAATGCTTTCCATTCCAATGGGAGGTGCCGATGTTGTACTAGGAGTCCAATGGCTACAATCCTTGGGTACAATAGCTTTTAATTGTCAAGAAATTTTCATGAAATTTTCAATGGAAGGAAAGGAAGTTGAATTAAGGGGTATTGCAGGGAAGCCGAGAAAGGTAATCAACTCTAACGCGATGACAAAGCTTCTAAAAAAGGAACAAGGAGGTGTAATTGCACAATTATGTTCGCTAGATGTTTCCACATCGAAATCATCTATTTCTCCAGATCTCCAAAAAGTCTTGGACAATCATTCCAAGGTATTTGAGACTCCCAAAGGTCTCCCACCTATTCGTGATCATGATCATGCTATTCATCTGATTCCAGGAAGTTTTCCTCCAAACATCAGGCCGTACAGATATCCCTATGCCCAAAAGAGTGAAATTGAACGTATGGTTGCAGAAATGCTAGAGGCTGGTATAATTCAACCTAGTCAAAGTTCTTTCTCTATCCAGTAGTATTGGTGCACAAGAAGGATGGATCATGGCTCATGTGTCCGGATTATAAGGAGCTCAACAAGCTCACTATTAAAGATAAGTTTCCCATTCCTGTCATTGATGAATTACTAGATGAATTGCATGGATCAATTTACTTCACCAAGTTGGATCTTCGTTCAGGATATCATCAAATCAGAATGAAGACTTAAGACATTCTGAAAACAACATTTAGAACTCATGAGGGTCATTATGAATTTTTGGTCATGCCTTTTGGCCTTACCAATGCACCTTCTACATTTCAAGGTTTGATGAATTCCATTTTCAAACCATTCCTTAGAAAATTTGTGTTAGTATTTTTTGATGATATACTAATCTACAAGAAGTCTTGGAAGGATCATGTTGAACATGTTGACAGGGTGCTACAACTATTGGAGGAGAAACAATTATATGCAAAAAGATCCAAATGTTTCTTTGGAGTACAAGAGGTGGAATATCTGGGTCATATTGTATCTCATGAAGGAGTTAAGGTAGACCCTAGAAAAATTAAATCCATTAAGGAATGGAAAATCCCCACATCCATAAAGCATCTGCGAGGATTTCTCGGGTTGATAGGGTATTATCACAATTTTGTTAAAAATTATGGGAGAATATCAGCACCTCTAACAACATTATTGAAGAAAGATGCGTTTTCATGGACACCACAAGCAACAAAGGCCTCAGAACATCTTAAAGAGGCAATGTGCCAAGCACCAGGCTTAGCTACATTGGACTTCACAACATTTTTTATTGTGGAATGTGATGCTTCAGGAAATGGAATTGGTGTTGTTTTAATGCAAGATGAAAGACCCATTGCTTTTGAAAGTCGTCCAATCAAGGGAAAGTTTTTACACAAAGCTATTTATGAGAAGGAAATGTTGGCAATACTACATGCACTTAAGAAATGGCGACCCTACCTAATGGGAAGACACTTCAAGGTAAAAAAGGATCATGATAGCCTTAAATACTTTTTAGAACAAATATTATCCTCTGAAGAGAAACAAAAGTGGGTCACAAAGATGTTGGGTTATGACTTTGAAATCATCTACAAAAAAGGGAAGCAAAATGTGGTGGAAGATGCACTCTCAAGAAAGGATGAGGATGTGGAAGCATTGTTGTGCACCATTTCTATTATCCAACCAAATTGGATAAACGAAGCAAGGGAGGAATGGAAGAATGATGAAGAAGTGTGGGCACTTATTCAAAAGTTACAACAAGATTCCAGTACATCTGATACATTTAGCTGGAAAAATGATTTGTTATGGTACAAAGATCGCTTATACCTCTGTAAGAATTCCCAAATCAAACAAAATATTCTTATGGAATTGCACACTTCTCCCTTAGGAGGGCACTCAGGATTTTTAAAAACTTACCACAGGGTTGAGAAGGAATTTTTTTGGGATGGCATTAAATCGGATATTCAAAAGTTTGTGGCAGAATGTTTGGTTTGCCAACAAAATAAAGTTGAAACAATTAAGACCCCTAGTCTATTCCAAGCCAACATTGGGAGGAGGTTTCAATGGATTTTATCACAACTTTACCCAAGTCTGGGGCAAAGAGTGTCATCGTGGTGGTAGTTGAAAGACTTACCAAGTATGCACACTTTTGTGCATTACCACATCCATTTAAAGTCAATACAGTTTCTACTTCATTTATGGAAATAATTCAAAACATACATGGAAAGCCAAATATTATTGTAAGTGACAGAGATCCCATTTTCACTGGAAATGTTTGGACATAATTATTTTCTTCTCTCAGTACTTAGTTAGCTCATAGCTCATCTTATCATCCTTAATCTGATGGGCAAACTGAGATAGTAAAAAAATGTTTCAAAGGATATATTCGTTGCTTTGTATCTAATAAACAGACACAATGGGTCAAATGGTTGCCTCTAGCTGAATGGTGGTATAACACTTCCTTCCAAATAGCAACAAAAATGACCCCATTTTTGGCACTTTATGGATATCAGGCACCATCCATGACATCATATTTAAGAGAAAATTCTAAGGTTCAAGCAGTGGAACATCACATTGAGAATCAACAACAAGTCCCCCAACTCTAAAAGGATAACCTCTTGTTGGCGCAGAATAGAATGAAACAACAGGCAGATCAACATCGCAGCGAAAGAAGTTTTGGTGTAGGTGATTGGGTATTTATATGACTACAACCATATAAACAAATGTCCCTCCAGCAAGCTAAGAAGGATAATAAATTATCACCAAAGTATTATGGTCTATACAAGGTGTTGGAAAATATTAGTACTATGGCATATAAATTGGAGCTTCATGCAACTTCTTGAGTGCACCCAGTTTTCCATGTTTCATGTTTAAAGAAGGTTACAGGCAACAAGGTCCCAGTTCAAACAATATTGCCATAACTTGACAAGGAAGGAAAAATTATATTGGAACTAGAAGTAATCATAAAAATAAGAACTCGACAGCTATGAAATCGATCAACTTCGGAGTATCTCATCAAGTGGAAGAACTTATCCGTTGAAGATTCCACATGGAAGGATGAGAATTTTATACAGAAGCATCCAAAACTACTCAAGCGTTGAGGACAACACTTTTTTGAAGGAGAGGGTCATTTTAGGTCCCTATAATACTAGTGATTACCCCATTACTATTGTAGTTATATCCCTTATTAATATTGTTTTGCCCCTATTGTCCCCATATTGTTATTATTATGCCCCATAGAATCCCTCTATTGTTATTTTTGTGCCTTTATATTATTATTGTTAGGTTGACTGGGTTATATTGTGACTCCTTAGTCTCCTATATATAGAAAGGAGGTTTTGTCATTTGGATCATCAAAGAATCATTCATTTGTTTAATGTAAAGGAGGTTTCCTCCTCAAAGAGGCTGACTTCTAGGGTGTTGATCTATCTTTTCTATCTTCTTGTGAGCTAGTTTCATAACAAGATAAATGATTTTCAGTTATATCAAGAAGAGACCTATCCTGCCTACTCCTGAACACAATTGCATGTTAGTCATCTTCTTGCATGAGGACATGAAAAAAGGTAAGTACGGGGGTATGTTGGGTCACTCAAGAGGTATGTTTGTACCCTTACATTACTTGATAAATCACTTACTCTTATGTGTTTATATTCATTCTTGGAAAGGATTTGGAAGAAAAGATTGTGAAAGTTAGGTAAAATCAATCATTAAAATATTGCATGTTTCTAGCACGAAAAGTATAACTTTTTCTTGTTTTTATGCACAAGAAATTAGAATTGGACAATTGTTGTTCAGTCAATAGAACTACAACGCTAAACCATGAGAAAATTGTTCCTTGGTTGTGCGGGCTAGAGAAAGATAGGAATGAAAGTGCTAATTCAGCAAACAAAAATCCAATTGTTTAGCCATGAAATCCTGAGGATCTGTCGATCCTCAGGATTCAATTCCATCCATTACTTTTCCATTAGAATATATCATGCCAATGGGTGAAAAGGATTGGGACAATTAACTCTTACCCATTATTCTGTATTTGTATTAAATAGAGCATATTTTGACATTACAGTAATTCTATACTTTTATTATTTCAATTAATGAGAAATACAAAGATTCTCTCTTAATCACGTTCTAAGCTTTATCAACAGTAAGCTTTGGAGGTTTTTTTCCCAGTCACTAGAAGACTCACTGCTCTTTTGTGTCATAATTATTTCCTTATTTTCTGAAAATCTTTATTATTGTTCTTTTATAGAATAAAGTTATTCTTTACACTTGAAATAGATCTTTAAACTCTATTGCTTTAATACTGTTCTTTTAATGAGTTGTGTAGATTAAGCCAAGTGTTACAATTTATTGATGTTATTTTCAACTCATGTTAAATATTGAAGTAGTTACATGTTGTTGTATTGATGTAGTATTTCTTTCCATCTACTAGAATAGACAATAGCCCATTAGATATTGTTTCTCTTAGTGCATATGCTTGAAATTCATTTCCTTTGCAAAATGGTTATGATTGGATCTAGATTTATGGTTTGAGTTGTCTTTTATTGAACTTCAAGAATTAAGGATTTGTTAATACATTATTGAAACAATTTAATTAAGTATTAGACTAATTTAGTTACATAAGAACCTCTGACATCTATTTCATAGATAGTGATGACATCCTTGAAATAAATAGAAGAATCACAGGGTGATAATGTAAAGTAGGAATTAAGGTTGATTTAAATAGTCATCTTAGTGTATCAACAATGACTTATAACCTTGAAAGAGTGGACGTAGCTAGGTCACAGGCTCATTCTACAAAGTAGTTCATAGCTTTAGATGAGTGATAAGAGTGCGATATGAACTTAAAGGTTCATTGTGGCAGTGAAAGTCACATCCCATGTGGTATTCTCTATAGAAGTAATGTGAAAACCTTTGTATCCATTGCATCATACTATCCTCCATCACATCGGAAAGACATTATTTCACTTTCATGTTTATTCTCTTCACTTTGCACAATTAATTTGGAGATTTTTCAGATCTCCACACACTCCAACAACCACTTCTTTGAGAGAGCACCAAAACGTGCTTTGTATCTGCAACTTTACAATGTGGGTGTTGATGAAAGCATGGTCGATTTTGACTGATTCCCTATAGTTGTAAAGTGCGACATTTTCTTCCCTACATAGTTGGGAGGTAGGCTTCCATTTATGTTGACTTCATGAGATCCATATCCCTAAATGTCACAAAGTCACAGAAGAGAAGAAGTTGCATCAGCCATCGGCTGCTATTAGAGATGTATTTAATACTTAGCTTCATAAGCATAAATATCTTCAACATATTGTAACACTCTAGCCGGGCAGTGGAAGCTATCAGAGGTGAGGATCTTGACATCATAAGTGTTGTGACTAGTTGATGTAAATAACATAAATGCTAGTGCCCAAACCACACTCATGATGATATTCAATCTGTGCCTATTACATGCGCTTTCTTGGGATTCAATGGTGTTAAATTTTGCTTTGACATATTTTACGTATAACTTTGGCATTACAAATGTGATTCCACATATCGTTTTATTGGAATTTCATGCATTCCCCTGTGGTATTGGGTCCAGACACAACTTAACATGTTGCATAATGCATCTGAAAATGTATCCCATGTCCCTTTAGACCATCCTCAACAATAGCAATCGCAACACACTTTGATAACAGGTAATGCAATTCTCAAACCCCTCCACTGCAAGATATCACTAATGATCAAGCATATGAACATGAGTCAAGTTGGATGGCTTGTTGAAACATTTCGAGGGCATCCATGTGATCCTTCTGCAAACCATATAAAATTACCCATTGAGCACCAAGATAGAGGGTATAACAATCAATTGCATTTAATAGTATTATATTCCACATAGTTTGAATGCACTGCAACAATAAAAAAAGGAAATTACACATCGTGGGATATTTTGATCGAAAATCAGTTCAAGTACATGACTTCAAAACATAGGTCCAAAACTCTTTCATAGACTAGATCTTGACTATGTTGTCCATATCACACCTTGCAATATGGTATGCATCTGAGAATGAGAATTTACAATCAAAACATTATTGTGATGTTCCCCAGCTCCTGAAAATATCATCATTCATATTCCAGTTTGGAAATTCCAAAGTTGTATAGTTTGATTGTTCCTAACAGATAAATTAAGGGAAGGTTTCATTGCTTGGCTATTTATTTTATTCACAGAATATCCATGGCCAATGAAACTCTTATGGGACTTTTCAATACAAAATAAAACACTCGAATTATAACATTGTGACCACCTGCAATGAATAATGGTTAAAAATTCACATCACATGGCCAACTTAACGTAAAAAAAAAAATGATTCATCCTTATCATCGTCAAAATATGCCTACGAAAAAATCATGAGCACTGACATTTTCACATATTTTAGTTGTAGTTTCATAATTCCATAAGAGGTAATGTTTCCACCCTTTAATTGCATTAGTCACAGTTAGCATCCTCACATATATAGTGTCAAGATACAACCTTCGTGTGAGTAAGAGATATGCTCCTTTGACAACTCCTGGTTACAAAATAAAAGGTGTTGCCCCAATTTCCCTACATAGCACCATAATACATGTGTTCATTAAATGATGATATCTATATCTGTATCTATATATATATATATATATATATATATATATATATATATATATATATATAATGTTTCACAACTCATCAGAAACCAGAGCCTAGGGTGTATAGATGCCTGAATGAATACTCAATGCTTCTTCAAAAATGATCACGTGCTAGCTTTTGGTCCCTTTATACAAGTTTGTGTAGTTACAAACACACACATTAACCTAATGGTCGATGTGGTGTTAACATGTCAAGGGGGATGTAATAACACAAAAATAGTGGAATCAGATGTTATGCACAAGGTGTCAATGGGTGAGGCTACAACATGGAGGTGACTCTCATTCTGACCACCTAGGTGTTATAGACATATTTGGGCATTGTAACCCCAAACTCATATGTCCATAAACTAAGGACTCCTTGAGTCCATAAAAGTGTTGCTTCACACCCTAAAGGATCATGGTCAACTGATTACATCATTTCCCAAAAGTTCCACCTGAAAAACTACTCAGAACTGGCCAAAACTGGACCATACAGACTGCTCCATGGGAAAGGTGCAATGCATACTGACTGCCTAACTGACCTGGTGCAATGCATACTCAAATGGCCTTCTGTGGGGTGTGATGAGATAGAATAGACAAATGGAAGAGATAGTTTTCAAGGTGGATGATCATGGAATCTTCCAGAAACTTCTCCTTTGACACTCACTTCTTTGAATTCGCCCAGGGATGAGTAAGAAATCATGAAATCTCCAAGTGCAACCAATAACTATTAGTGAAATGAAGCTAATCAAAAACCCAGAGCTGACTCACAGCATTGCAAGACATCTCTAAATGGATCCCTCATATGAAAGATCTAGAGGCTGGAATTTTGTATTTTGTAAGGAAGTGATATTGGCTTGTTGGTGAGAAGAGACATTGCATTGTTTGGTGATTTTCTTGTTCATGAGGTGAAGAGGGTTTCTACAACTGGGAAGATGATGCTGGATCAGACAGCTAGGTTGTAATCCTATCTTACATTACTATTAATAAATTTCTTTGAGTTTTCCTCCATATGATCTCATATTTGTGAATATTATTGTTTATAAATGAAATTGTATGGTCACTGTGTTTCTCATTCCACATTGTTTATGATGTTTTAGATAGAGATGTTTTGATAGTTTGCTGTTACTTTGATTCTACAGGTACTCTTTGAAGCAAGACAAGTAGGAGAGAAGTGGCAAATTCTATCAAGGAAAGGAGAAATCAAGCTAGGATCAAAGCAAAAGATCTAGGTTGGTCCTCTTTTCTTCTCTTCCTTCTATCACACTTAAAGGAACTCTTGAAAATATTTCATTCTTTGTTTCTAAGATAGCTACTTGGCTTAGTGGGACTAGTAGTTCAAATCGACACTAGTTTTCCTTGAAACAAAATGGCGACTCCGTTTGGGAACGAATAGTTTGTTTTGTTTGTTTCTTGTTTGCTTTATAAACTACAGACAGAGCCTAAAGTTAGCCAGCTAGCCTCCAAAATTCCTTTGCTAAGCAATTGCGAACTAGATAAACGCTGCATTAGTCAATATCCGGGTTGGTTTATGAACTGAACATCTGAATTACAAAGCATCCTAAGTGCCCCTGTGGTAGCTCGGAACTTCATCAAATCCTACCCTTATGCTTTGTGTTTACTGTCCATCATTACTCAGCCTAAATCACTGAACTTAGCTGCAAGTTTTGAGCAAAAACCAAGCTCAGTTTCACTCCTTGGCCCATCACACTATCTGTAACTATGCAACCCGGATGCATCACACCTCCTGTGTGTTGCAGGTGAGATGCATCCCTGTTTCCTTGTGTTGTAGGTGTGATGATTGAGTGAACTGTGTTTTCTTCTCTGAAATTTGGTTTTTCCTCCTTGTTTTCAACTTTATATAGTAGTTTTACTGGTCATGATCTGTACCTTCTTGTTGTAACCATCTTCCTTCACATTATTTCAGCCTCCATTAGTTAGGAATTGTAAATGTTTCTATGTATTTGTCAATCATTTACAAACTTCCTTTGTCAAAAGTAGCCTAATCAAACTGTTGTTTTTTATGCAAGTGTCTTAATTGTCATTCTAAATCAAAAGAAGAGTGTCGTAAAGTCTTCCTCTTCTAAATAGTTGATTGTACTTTTGTCATTGTACTTGATTTTGAAATTATTATTATTTCAAGTATCGAAAACAGTTTTCAATTCGAAATCGAAAAGTGTCGTCTTTGTCTTCCTTTCATTTTGAAAAGAAAAATTGTTAGTATTGTTGCTTTGAAAGAAAATAGTTCAGATCTGCACTTGGTTTTCTTTTTGTCATTCACACATTAAGAAAGTGGAAAACAAATACATGCATGTGCATCTGCACTTTGACTTCTTGCGAAATTTGATTTAGGAAGGTGCACTTAGTGTGTACTCTATGCTCTCTGCTGAAAGAAAAATTGTTATCTTCTTTCCTTTGTAGCTAGGATTTTCATTGCTAAAAGAACATAAACGACTTTTTATCATTTTAGATTGCATATTTAGGAATTTCACATCTACATCACGCGGTGAACCTTGAAAGACAAACTTCTAAGCAAGATCAACCATAAAATAAATCTCAATGAACTTAAAAACACTTTGGAATCTAACACAACACATTTAGAAGTCTAGGCTAGAGACATGTTTTGACGTCGTAAAACCTGGTAACTATCATTTTCATCATAGGTTGGGTGATTCCTCCTCTTTGATAAAACAAGTTCCAATACGAACATGTGCTCCCCGTACCATAAAGTATATATTGGGAGACCACAATAGGTTGATATCCTTTGTCCTTAGGAAGTCATGTCTAATCGTAATGCACTGAACACAGCATTTGGTAAGATTGACTATCATAGGTCCTTGGTAATTTCTCTATCATTTATCACCGAGCTTTATTTTGTAGTTTTACGATCGATTTGGTAAGCCCTCTGTCTAGACTTCCAAAGCAGTCACTTTCGTTCCCTTTCAACTCCTTAAAAGAAAAGGTCCATCTGAGCACTTGTCACTTCAGGCTCATTAAAAATCGAAGGCGACTAGAGTCACCTTTAGATTTTTCTTGACTCTAAAAAATTGAAAAAGCAAGTTGTCTCAAAGTGTCTTAAATTTTATTTTAAACAGAATAACATCCTTGTTCCTACATTGATCTGAGGTTGAGATAATGAAGTCTACCAATCAAGGAATCCCCCTTGGAGGGAATCCTAGTCCTTTCTCCTCTTGGGGAGACATTGGTTCTCCATATATGGCTACATTGTCCTTTCCAGGAATCACAATCAGCCTACCTGTATGGCTTTACTCGACCTTTGTCGTTCAAAAAACTGCAATTCCTCAACAATCTAATAAACAACAAGATGATACTGAAGTTACCCCTTCACCTTTTACTTCATTTGTTTCTCCCTCCCCTTCTTCGTCTTCGCTTGGTGAAACTATTGACACTAAAAACCAAGTAGCTGAGAAGAAAAAGAAAGGGAAGGAGAAGAAGAAGAAGCCAGCTAAACAAGGGAACACCAATGCATCGCCTAATGAAAATCCACACACTAAAGTTTCCAAACAAAAAACTCCATGCGTAATCTGCAAGGGGAGACATTACCATCAAGATTTCCCTTGCATTCCATGGATCTTGAGAGAATGGTCTCCCCAATTGCACCATTCAATGTCATCAATCCCTGACAGTCAGGTTGACAGCACACCATCAACCAGTGAGAATGAAGTCAACAGACAAAAAGGGAAAGCTAGAGTTCCATGTAGGTTATGTGAGGGTGATCATACTCTTCACCACTATCCTTTTCTCGACGAAGCCAAAAGCATTTTGGATAATTGTCCTTCTTCACCATAGTAGCTTCCACCTGGATACAAGATAATCTTACCAAGTCCTTCGCTAGTTGAAAACCGGATTGACATAACTCAATTGTCGATCGAATCACCTATCATTGAAAGTGAACATTCTGAGTCCATACCAGATCAAAGTCAACTAGTTGAGATGGTAGTTGACCCAGTCTTGCCTTCAGAAAATCCACCTTCGAATGATATAGTTTCCAAAGAGGATGAGAACGACACCATTCAAATTCTTTTTGTCGATATAGAGTCTAATGAACTTCGGGGAAATCCGCCCATTCCTTCACAATAGGAAGAGACCCCCCAGTTCATGAAACTTATCCGAACATTTATCAGGTACCTCCTCCAAGCAGTCTAGGTGTTTTCTTTAATTGGAATCAACTAGCGAAACCTTGCCTTCCATCTAATGTACCATTCCAAATCATAGTACGAGTTTACAAAATGATCATGTCTGGCACAATCATAGATGAAGGGGCTTCGGTCAGTATCCTTTCCTCAACTACTTGGAAAGCACTTGGTTCGCCATCGCTTTTTCCTGAAAAACAAAATTTGTCGGGCTTCCGCAAAGGAACCAGTTGACCATTAGGGATCGTTCCAAAGTTATCGATAACTTTGAGAAAGAAAACCATTTATTTGAACATGATGGTAGTCCAAGGTCCACTAGACTACAATCTACTCCTTGACGTGATTATATATATAGCATGGAAGCCATTGTTTCCACATTCTTTCGAGTGATGTGTTTTCCACATGAAGGTAGACTGGTGCAAGCTGTCGACCAGCTTTCATTTCTTGGTTCAAACACAACTATGAATCAACCATCATCCCTAAATGGCCTCTTTGCATCAACAATGTCTCTTTCATCTTCATCCCATCCACCTAATTACTGCGAGTAGTTCAGTGAGTGTGATGAAGATTAGGGAGCATGCACCCTACTCTACCTCGGCAGGCAAACCCAGAGGAAAAGAGATATTTTCTTGAAAGGTCGTAATACTTGGACCGAATAACATTCCCGTATAGGTTATGTGATCATTCTGACACGATTATTTCCTTTGTATGATTGTGAAGGTTACAACATTCATCTTCATACATTATGTGATTAGGGCTCATAGCAATCACCTTCGTCCATTTCGATGGGAAAAGCAAAGGAAGAGTTTTGTCGGTCGACAGAAACAATCCTACCTAACCGCAGGAACTTCCATTTGGTAACCTAGAAACTCTCCTTTTACTAAAAGACCTGGGGGCATGCAAAACTTTGCATGCAAGGGAAAAGAGACCTTTGATTTTCTTAGTTTGTAGGTTCTTAACCCTTTAACCACGTAGTTTGGTCGTTTCTAGCTTACATAAAAAGGTCCTCAACACATGTTATAGTAGTGATCAAGCTCATTAAAAAATAAATCTACCAAGAAACATTGTCAAAAGACTGGTAAGAGCAATGTTCCCACAAGGTTCAAGCTCATTAAAAAATCAACTTGCGCTGAGCACATGTTGGCACAAGGTTTAAGCTCATTAAAAAATAAACCGCCCTCTGGTAAATAACCTTTTTGATCACTTTGCTACCTGCCCTTTTTGAACTTTGGTTGTGTTCCTTACATCACCTCCATTTCAATCGGACGACCATATGCTTCCACTTGATTGTTTACCCTTTTGAGGAAAATCTACGACGAGTGATTCTGATTGCCACCCTCTTCACACTGCCATGTTTTGAGAAGTTCCAAACTTACCTGGAAGTAGCTACTACCCAAAAATATCACTCGTTCCTAAAAAATGAGCCTCTTTTAAACTCTTTTTAGATTTGTTAGATATAAAAAGATTGTTGAGCTATTAGCCTTCCTAGCTTGTTAAAGCAAGAGGAATGTTATCCCTCTGATATATTTTAATCTTTTTGGGCTTGAGGGATTATTAAACAAAAAAATCGAGCACTTGTCTTTGTTGGCTCGTTAAAACTATCGAAAATTCATCCCTTTCATATTATTTTACACTTTTTCAGACTTAAGGGATTATGCCATGAAAAAGGACAGTTGGAGTCCCCATTTCATCCATTTTCAGACTCTCTAAACAAGAAAAGGATCGAGTTATCTTTGTCATTAAACTCGTTAAAAAAATAGCAACAAACTTGTCCAACCTGACAAGAACAAGTCTCACTAACGCTAGGCTCGCTAAATACAAAGCGAGAGGTTTTCCCGAAGGGAAAATTATAGACCAAGAATATGTTATCCTCCTCAAGCTTTTCAGAAATAAAGAGGTGCTGGTTAGCAATGACTGAGGAAAAATGGGAAGAAAACTTGAAGAACTCTATTGGTAGCAAGTCGCTCTTGAACATGACACTTTCACTCCATCATCGTGATTGAGCTGGGTTGGGGTTTTTTGTTCACCGTCACCATTGGTCCATCATGCCATCCATGGGGTTAATGCTACCAGTCCATATTAGTGTCGCCAATATGTTCAAGAGAAGTCATTCAGAGAATTCACCATCCAACAAACGCCTCATCCACTGCATTACATCCACGCTTCATTTTTCATGATTGCCATTCCTGAACCTCATATCATCAGATCGTTTTCACCTCCACAAAAATCTTTTTCTCCATTTTTCATCATAGATGTGGGATACATCAAGGCCCTCCTACGACTGGTCACTTCTTGTCGACATCAGCTCATTATCCAAGATGTTGACTTAGAAACCACCCTTTTAGTACATTTAAGCTTGCATGCCTCAATGGAAAGTTTCTCACTTCTTGCGACAGGTTTACATCAATGACCTTCAACCGAAAGACTTTGCGTGGTGTTCGACATCGACTCATGTATTCACACCACGTGAATTATACTATAGTACCTTGAGGGTCATCATCATTATCGGTGACTCCTCTCGCGTGTGTTAACAGCTTACATCATTGGCTGGTAATCAGGCAATGTCTTTCCATGTTCGACTTCAAAACATCTTTTCACATGGATTGACTTGTACATTGGGTGAAGATTGGATGAGTTTTGAAGACCCTGGATCTAGTTTCATCCATCTGGGCTGCAATATATTCAGGAAAATAAAGACATCAATTGTACATAGAAGCTATACAGATGGTCATCTAAGCCAAGGAAGATGACTCTTCATGCAAAGAATCACAAGTCTGCAACAGCAGACGATTGTCTATCCTATGTACATGAAAATGATTTTTATAAAACTGAGCATGGGAATGCCCGACTCAGGTAGATCATGAAAATAATATGATGATGATGTATTGTATTGTATCTTATACACGGCACCTTCTAGTTCGAATACCTCGAATCCTCATGAATAAAGAATTTCACCCGACATCAGAAGATTTACAACCTCATGCTTTAAGGGGCAGTTGTTACAGACATATTTGGGCACTGCAACCCCAAACTCATATGTCCATAAACTAAGGACTCCTTAAATCCCTAAAATTGTTGTTTCACACCCTAAAGGATCATGGTCAACTAATTACATCATTTCCCAGAAGTTGCACCTAAAAATCTACTCAGAGCTGGCCAAAACTGGACAATACAAACTGCTCCATGGGCAAGGTGCGATGCATACTGACTACCTAACTGGGCAGGTGTGATGCATACTCAAATGGCCTTCTATGGGGTGCGATGAGTGAGAATAGACAAATGGCAGAGACAGTTTGCAAGGTGGATGATCATGGAATCTTCCAGAGACTTCTCCTGTGACACTTGCTTCTCTGAATTCACCCAGGGATGAGTAAGAGATCATGAAATCTCCAAGTGGAACCAAGAACTATCAGTGAAATGACACTAATAAAAAACCCAGAGCTAACTCACACCCTTACTAGACATCTATAAATGGATCCTTCATCTCAGAGATCTAGAGGCTAGAATTTTGTATTTTGTAAGGAAGTGCTGTTGGTTTGTTGGTGAGAAGAGACATTGCATTGTTGGGTGATTTGCTTGTTCATGAGGTGAAGAGAGCTTCTACAACTGGGAGGATGGTGCTGGATCAGACAGCTGGGTTGTAATCCTCTCTTACATTATTAGTAATAAATTTCTTTGAGTTTTCCTCCACATGATCTCGTATTTGTGAATCTTATTTTTTATAAATGTAATTGGATGGTCAATGTGTTTCTGATTCTGCGTTGTTTATGATGTTTTAGATAGATATGCTTTGATAGTTTGTTGTTACTTTGATTCTACAGGTACCCTTTGAAGTGGGACAAGTAGGAGAGGAGTGGAAAATTCTATCAAGGAAGGGAGAAATCAAGCTAGGATCAAAGCATAAGATCCAGGTTGGTCCTTTTTTCTTCTCTTCCATTTATCACACTTAAAGGAACTCTTGAAAATCTTTCATTGTTTGTTTGTAAGATAGCTACCTGTCTTAGTGGGACTAGCAGTTCGAATTGACACTAGTTTTCCCTAAAACAATGGGGATTCAAGGATGTGCAGGGGAGATAAAGGTTGTGTAAACCCTAATGGAAAGCAGATATTCCCTGGTGAGTGATACAAAATGCTCCATCTTGGTTACGATGAGTATGGTAGAGGAATAAAAATGTATGGGTGTACATGGATTCTAATGCATCACTAAAACAATAAATCCCCTCCAACCCTAGTGCAATCATATAAATATGACAAATCAATTCCAAGTTGATGTTATGATGTGATGTCAGTGCCATTACATGTTTGCTGTAATGCATATAGAGGATAAGATAATGTTGAACAAGGTTGGGGCTTTATTCAACCATCCATGGTTTTAGGCAAGAATGATGAGGATAACAATGTGTAAACCCCAATGAATTTGGAAGGGATGATGATGATGGTGAGGTGAATTCATCGACAAAGGGTATTCCCATAAACCCTAATCCTATCGGTTTCATCATGTTTCAAGGTAATATGAAAAGGGAAAATATGATAAACACCCTAGAGAGTGGGAATTAATTCGATTCGAGGTTAGACCTTCAATCACATATGCCTAGAGTTACAAGCATGCAAGGGGAATATATAATTATTGAAAACCCTAACACACATGTGGAAGTGGAGGAAATGACCATGAACCTTGGGGAATATGGTGCACATTGATTCCTTCCATGATGCTGAACAATTCTGATGAGAACGCACCCTTTCTTTTAGAAATTTGGGTTTACTCCCAAAACCTAATATGGGCAACATAATGAAAGCCAACTTGAAGACCTATATGTCCACAGACATTTCCTTCACCAATCTATGATGTAAGCTGTAGAAAGACAAGTTTTGAGGCCACATGGGGACTTTCTATGCATCTTTGAAGCAAAAAACCTTGAAACCTAATGCAATCATGAGGTGAGTATATGAGATAACACATGATGTGGGGACTCAATGTGTGAAGCGTGTATGGGCACATCAACAGGGCTTAATGGGAAGGCTCACGGGGAGAGTAACCAGTTGAGTATCTCATCAAAACCATAATAGTTTGGGCAAGTAGAGGAGGATCCAAAATTTTTTGATATGCACAAAAATTTTCGGTGTTCCTATACTGGCCATAATAATTGGTGAACCACTAGTAGAATCCAACGTCTTTGCCAACATCCTTGTAATAGTCTGAATCTAGTTAGTGTTCCAAGGGAATATTGAAAAATCATTATTAGTACCCTTTCTATTACCTAGACCTTTACAAATATCCCTCCCTTTTTGCCTCAGCTAGGTTTTGCTAGTTAGCAAACACCCAATTAGAAGTTCACACATGCCAATAGTTCATGATGATGTAATGAGTGAGGAAGATGGCTTATTGTATTCAATTTTGTTTTTGTCTAACTATGTTTCTTATGTTACTCTAGTTCCAACAGGCCTAGACAGTATCCCAGCGTATTCACTTCATGAAATCACAGACATGACTCCACTCCCAGTGAGCTTGGTCAGTACCCCCGTGGAGTCATTGTATTACCTATCTACACAACAAGTCTTTCTTGATCCTTTACACTTTATTTAATTACATTTCTTTCATGTGAACATTAGAACTTATTATTGGGTGATCATTACACCAAGGTAGATGATGGATCCAGACTTATTTTATGAGAAAGAGAGGTTGTTCCTTGTTTGACAAAAACTAAAAGATATTTTGGTTTATGCTTTTCCTCATGCCATGCTTTCACATCTCATCTCCAGTTAACAAGAGAACGATGAAAACAAGTCATTGAAACACTTAATACCATGCATAGAATAGGGTTAAGGTTATGGGTATATGTCATTCAAACTGATTAGATTTCCTGTTTGGTAATTTAATTGGTGTTAAAATACTCACATGAATTGTCAACCTCGTCTAGTGAACTAATGAAATGTATGTGCAATGTTTGTGTTAGGAGTCCTTGTTACTTAAGAAATTGCTAAGTTAATTTTAGATATCAAAATGCACATGTTTCTCTATAGCTATGTAAGTAAACAAATCACTCATAAAAATGGAATGAATTCTCTTTCTCTTGCTTAAAGGAAAGATCACACTCTTCTTTAAATAAACTTCATAATTGCTTCACACTTTTTAAAAATAAAATCGCACACACACACACACACACACACTTTTCTTGAAATAAAATCACACACACGCTTTCCTTAAAATGAAATCACACAAATGCTTGCTTGAAAATGAAATTTGACAATATAAATAGATATACTGTTGACAAAAATAAATATTAACTCTGTAGATGAAAATCCGATCTATACAACAACAATGTAAATCTATGCTACTGATCTATGTCAACTTTTAGTATGCCCAAGTGCATAGGGAATCTCACTTCACTCAATGGTAGAATGATTAAATAAACCCATTGCAAAATAATCTTAAACATACATTCAAAAATCAAAACTTGAGCGATTAAATGAACTAACGAAATCTTACAGGAAACACAGAATAAAATTCTAATTTCAAATAGAAGAAAACCTTACTATCTTGAGGTGGGCCCTTTTGCAAGAAGTAGGTGTCAACAAAATGCATTCACAAGATTAACCACACATTAAGTCACAGAACAGAGGAATAAAGTGTTCTCTTTAATTTCAAGAACAAAATTAAGAAAAAATACCTGAATCTATGCTTTTCATGACGAGAGGAAAATTTATAAAAATCCTGCGTATAACTGTTTTAGAGTGTTATGTCCTTATTCGAATTGAAATGACTAAAATTAACATCAAAAGATAAATTAACATGATTTACTCATGATTTACAACCAACGAAGAAAATCGTGAAGATGACTATCTACGTTCACTAACTCCTTGCTCACTTGATTCACCTTCCTCGATGGGTGACTTTTAGTTTGACCATGCTACTACGGTGCTTTCCTTATTGATCCAAGTTATGAAGGTAGGAACAAATCGTTTTACTGTCTAATTTCCACTTGCTCATATGCCCTGTTCTTCGATTGAAGCTTCACAACCCATCAAACCTTTAACTTAGCTACAGAATCATACATTAGCTATAGAATCAATCTAATTCAATAACTGAGGTAAATAGTGAGTTAAATAATAAATACAAATGATATTTAAGAAATATAATATGTTTACGTAACTTCTATTCCATAAACCTTGTAAATTGATACCCAAATTAGAGTTATGAAGGTCAAAAAGGGGAGAATGGAGTATAAGAAGGTTGTCAAAAAGAGGCAATTTTGGGGTTCAACATTCCCCCACACAGAAGACATTGCATGTCCTCATGAAAAATTTCAAAATTTGTGATTATTTTCTATCACTGAGCTTCTTCAGATACTTGAGAAAGAACATCCAAATTATTCCTCTTTGTTTTCGTGACGCTCATTGCTACCATGATTAATTTCTTCATCAAAATTATGTGTTACAGACTTATAATCTTCCTCTTAATAAATATGGTTTTAGTTGTCAATTTTTTATTGTTCTTATACCATAAACCAATATGTAGGAGGATGTTTTCATTTTGGGTTCTTTGGATTTGATCCTGCACTTCTAGTGTCTCATGCTCCTGTTTTAAGTGTCTATTTAATATTTCCAATTCATACATTTCTTGCTTGAGGGTGTCTTCAACTTAGATTTCTCCTGAATATTAGAATGAATTCCTTCATTTTATTCTTGATTTGAGGATGATGTAACAACCTTTGTTATATCTCTTCTTTCCAAAGACTCTATATAATCATTAAATTCTTGCTAGACAAGATCAATCTCTGGAGTTCTCCTAGCTAGATTGGCAACTGGTGATGGAACTCTTGGTTCCTATTCCTCTTCTAAATTGACAAATTATGTAGATTTCTCAGGCTTTGCATGTAGTGGTTTATTAAGCCTTGCACTTCTTCTTACAATTTATGGTGGTTTTTCTGTAGTTCGGTGTTTCTTTTTAACTTCTTCTTTCTCTATTTCTTCTTTCCATGTACTTTCCCTTCTATTGTTGGTTATATTTCTTCTATCATTCTTCTGCTTAAGATTTTCTAACACATTTATAAGAGGGGTTTCATCATCATAGTATTGCTCTTGCTTTTTTTCTTGTGCAGCCAAGTTTTATTTAGGGTTCAAGAGAAATTTTCATCTACTCTTCCTAGTCTTATTGCTAGGCTCTTATTTTTATACTTCCTTAAAATGATTTCTAATTAAGAAATATTCCCAATTATCTCCTATTTTTCTCATATGGGCCTCAATGAGGATTTCCACTAGGCGATGATGGTATAGGGCATTATCTATAGATTTTATCTTCCTTTGAATATTACCAACCATATTTCCTAAGCTATGAAGTAGGAAATAAGGTGGGTTAATTCCATTCTCATCATAAAAGTTCATCATTAAGCATGCATGATAAAAAAACATATTACTGAATCTTCTTTCACAAGTTATAAACTTTTGAATGATCTATAGAAAATTCCTCCATTTATTATTCAAAACTGTGTTTGGTATTCCCTTTTTAAACATATAAGTATCCATACCTGGATTCCTAAGGAAAATGTTCTATTATTTCTCTTCAATTTTTCTATTCTTGAACCAAATCCCTATGATTATTGGTAATCTGGTAGCTTCTTCTATGAAAGACTCTATGAAAACCATCTTCACATCCCCAATTTCTGCTTCAATTCCATTTTATGACCTAGTGAAAGAGTTTGTCAAAACTTTCTCATTCCCATCGAATTTCTCCACAGATTTTAGCCACTGTGCCTATTGCAACAATTGTCTGACCTATTGGTATCCTTCAAGAAACTTAACCCCATGGAGATACAATCTTACAATGAACCCCAATGCTAGACAAGTTTATACTTTAATTTCTCTTTCGATAAGGATAAGGAGTCAAATGAATTCTAGTATGGATTTGATCAAAGAAACAAAATCTAGGTGAGGGCAATCTTGTCAATGAAATAGGACCAAGTGAAATGGTAAATGGAAGAATTATGCATGAAGTGGAATGATGAATGGAGAGGAGAGGGTGAATTTCAAATTATAGCAAGGTTCATGACTAACTCTGTTGACAAGACATAAATATTTCTGTTCAAAATGAAGTCATGTGAGAGTAATAACTGTAATCATTCTTCAATATGGTAGTGGCAACCATTACTCATCATTTATTTCATAGCAAAAATGTTTTACCTTTATTATAAAACTTCATATTTGCATACCTTATATCTATTGTCTTACTAATTTTTATTTGTCTTTTGTAGGTTGTCAAGTTGCTCGAGCTGCAATTTCATTGAATTTACTTTTTCCATGATCTTCATTTTTCCTGGTTACAATCTGTCAAGTCATCTACATATTTATATTCGAGTTGCAGATTGTCGATAATTCCATAGTTGCTTTATTTCCAAGAAGGGAAAAGAGGGTTAAAAATAAAATGGGACTAGAATAGGGAAAATAAAATCTAAGTTGCCAAGAACTCTTGGATTTCAACCTCAATTCTCTGTATAAACATACCAACAATTTTGGTTTTCATGTTTATACAATTTTGTATTTTATTTTTATCCATTTTATTATTATTATTATTATTATTTTGAAAAAGAAAGTATAAGGCTAAGTTGGAGAAAAAGAAGAATCATCCTTCACTAACTTCAAATCAATAGTATCTTGTAGATTTCTTATGAATTCTTCCCTTGTTAATGGTTTATGATATATTTGTAACCTATGACAATTTACAAGGAAGGCTACCTTCTCTTCATCAGTGTTTTTAATTCTTACTGCTATATTATCAAAGAAAATTTCAATCTCATAAGGACCAACCCAATGAGTTTGAAATTTTCCTTGAAGATCTTTAAATTTTGAATGAAAACCAATGCCCAACCACTAGTCTGAAATTTTCTTTCTATGATAAACTTATCATGCCACATAGATCATTGTTGTTGGACTATATTGGTTCTATGAATAACATATTTTCATATCTCATGAAGTTCATTTAATTTCTCCATTCTTTGTCTTTTGGATTATGATAGATCAAGACCCAACTTGGTTGTTGTTTTAAAAGTATTTATTTGAAACTCAATAGGAAACAAGACTTGAAAGATACCTATAAAGCTTATGGAATCTTTTATTCCCAATCCCTTCTATGCAAATGCTTGGTCTTGGTATGAATTGTTTCAATTGCTTTGTTGGTAGATTCGATTTGTCCATTGTCTTGTTGATGATATGGAGTTGACTTTCTATGTTTGATTTTGTATTCCTCCATTATCTTTTGTACCAACTAGGATGTAAATTGAGTGCCTTGATTTGTCACAATTTCCCTTAGGACACTAAAATGAGTGATAATATCCTAAAAAATAAATGAAACTACAACATTTTCAATATAAAAATGAATTCTTTTAGCTTCTAACCATTTTGTCACATAATCTATACAAACAAGAATGTGTATTTTTTGTCTTGATGGTGGATTGTGATGAGCCCCAAATTTGGTAACATTTTGGGCTCATTTGGCCTAACTACCTCTGCTCAATCCTTCATTTTTCATAACTTATGCATCATTTTTTAGTATATTTATGTCATTTGTACGAATGAGGGCAGTCACTATTCCTAGGTGGCTAACACGTGCTTATTTCAGGTTTTTTGACATTTAATGGAGCAAAACCACGCAGATGAGGGCTAGGAGACAGCCAAGATGGGGTTGAGGATTCGTAGGAGGGTTGTCCACAGCATTAAATGGCCTTCCTCGGGATTTTCACCCCCAACTCCGAGCTCTGACAGCCACCACAACCGGATCTAGAAGGCAGCCAAACGGATTTTGAGGAAGCAGCAGTTCACTCTTAGTTTGGTCAGCCAAGCCCCACTGATTTAGGAGGCTAGCTTGGGGCCTCGAGATGTATAAATGATAGGGCTTTAGCCTTCGAAAAGGACTTTTGAAACTTTGTTGCACATTCTGGATTACGAGCTGCTAGCTCTGTTTTGCTCTTTTGTAGCCATTATTGGCATGTTATTTGACTTATGATTATTATCTTTTAATGGAAAGCAGGCAGATTTGAGTTCAGTTCTGAGTTCTTAAAGGAGCCATAGCTCTCGGGGTTGGGCCCAACCTGAGAGCCTAAGGCCTCCTTCCTTTGTATTGTTATCTTTCTTTCAGCATTATGGTTTTTATCTACATGCATTTGAAACACAGTTGTTGAATCAGATTTCTTGGTATGGTTAAGTAGGTCATTGGTAGAAGATAGAGTTGCTTTAGCTGTTTAGAATAAATTGGAGAGATTAGAGTTGATAAAGGTTCCAGAAAAGGGTTGCTTGCACACTCATTTTCACCTCTTTCTAGGGGCTGGAATTGCAGATAGTGCTGCCCACCAAAACCATTGGTTTACACATTCATGCAATCTTTGATGCAATATTTTTGTTTGTAGAAGTGTCCATGCATTCAGATCTCTTGGAATGTTTCTTTGTTTCAGTACCATGCATGATTCTCCTTAGAAATAACGTTGCTGCTCATTGGTTTTATTAAACAGATAGAATAGGTTAATAATATTTTGGTTATGTGCAGGACGTGGATGATTTGTTTCGTTTACACTGTGCAGCGCTACTCCCTCACTCTCTTGTCCTTCTAAGCCATGCCCAGGCTGACTACTCATCTCCCAATTAGACCCCTTGTCTCTCAACTATTCTATTACCCTCGTTATTCTACCTTCTTCGGCCTTCCATTCCCTCTGCCCTCTTTAAGACAACCTAGCTTTGTACACCCCCTCTTCATCTCAACTCTCTGTCCCTAAGTCATTACAAACCCCTCTCCTACCTCCCTATCCACCCATGCAGCTTCCTCCACTCACCCATCACCCAAAAATCCGATTGTAGAACATCCTGTAGGAATTACTGAACATCCTGTAGAAGTTCTGAAACATCCTGTAGAACCCCTGCAGACTTCCTGTAGAAGCTCATAAACGCGGTTGCTTGGCATCCAAACTTTGTGAAACTCTCTGAAAGGATGTTAGGGGCTCCTTAGACCCTCTCTGAGCCTTCCTGACCTCTTCCAAGCATTTCCCCCCTTGATCTACCCCTGCACAGTAAAGATCCAGTTAGAAGCACATGCATAATAACTCCAACAACTTGAACAAAAATACAAAAATATGTTCTCTTCAGATCAAAGTAGTCTAAACACCTGCATTTCACCTTCGTAGAAGTAATGGCATCGCTTTCAGTAGTTTGCATCCCCATCTCTGCATCGGTAAGACTAGCTGGTAGAATTAGGGTTTGCTAGGGTTTGCGTTTCTTGTTGGCTTTCAGTTCTTTTTTGCAAATAGATTAGCTTCCTTTGAGTTAGCTTTCGTCCATCAGTTAAAAAGCTTCTTCTAAGAGCTCATAGAAGTTGGCTTGGGCCCCTAGCGGACTTTTTCCAGCTGACTAAGTGACAGCTGCGACAAGAGCTAGTACTTGTGCATACAGCACCGTCGCTTCCAAGTTTGTTACGAACTACTGGGTTGATAAAATTAGAGAAGGAAGCTACAGGAGTTGTAGCATTATTGCTACAATACTGGAGCCCACCATCTTTTTGGTGCCGTTGCTAGGGAAGCGTCAGAGTATTAGTAATTGTTGCTTTTCTTCTACTTTCCTACTCTCGCCTTCTGCTAAGTAGTATTTCATTTCCATTCTGCAATTTCCTTTCTGCAAAGGTAGTATAGACATTTCCTGCTTTCATAGATTAACATTTCAATTCCGCAATTTCATTTCTGCAAGCGTAGATTAGCATTTCAATTCTGCAAGCGTAGCTTAGCATTTCATTTCTGCAATTTCATTTGAGCAAAATAGATTAGTTCTTTCATGCTTTCATTTCAATTCCGCATTTCCATTTCAGCAAGATAGTTAGTTGCAGTTCAATCTATTTTAGTTTTGCAGGTACCAGAAAAACAAAAGAAATCAGAAGTCTTTTCATTTCATGCCTCATAGAAACCGAGATAAAACAGGCAAATTCTTACCCAACACCCCCACCACATCACTAAGTCACCCTTCTCTCTTCTTTGGTGACAGTGATCCAGAAGAACCTATAGGTGAACCTCCTGAGATATACGAAGATCCTATAGCAGAAGAAGAGTTAGAGACCACTCCATCTGAAGCTATGGCTAACAATAGGGGAGAAGATGAGAGAATTTAAGGTGCCTTCCCCATCCGAGAGACCAATGGAAACATGAAAATGAAGAACATCAGTCCCTCCGCTTTACCTCACTTCCATGGATTGACTACTGAAGACCCTGATACCTTCCTATTTGAGTTTGCTGTCCTTTGTCGAACCTATGACTATACTGAAGATGAGCAGAAACTGAAACTCTTCCCCTCAACCCTTAAGGATGCAGCATTACGCTGGTTCATGGGCTTACCTGGGAACAGTATCACCACTTGGGCTCAGATGCAGTAAGCTTTCAATACCAAGTACAGGGAGTACTGTAGGTCTAAGGAAACCAAGGGAGAAATCTTTCGGATGACCATGGGGAATGATGAGTCTTTAGAAGATTACGAGGAAAGGTTCCAACTCAGCTATAAATGGGCCAGGTGCACATTTGACCCTAAATCCCTCAAGTTGGTCCTGCTCCGAGGAGTCCCTGAAGACCTCTTAGATACCCTTCACATGCTAGCTGGAGGAGATATTTACCAACTGCCTTATGAGGACATAAAGACTGTGTTTAGAAACCACTCTAGGGTAGCCCGGAAAAGAGGTAGAGGAAACCTCCTCTCCGCTGGTATTCCTTTCTCCAAACATGAGTTTGCAAATCAAATAGAGGATCTCAAGAGTGAGGTGAGACAGACCATCGCCATGCAACTTGATACATTCCGAATCTAGCAGAAGAAAGAGGAAGCTGAGAGGGCTTTGGCTATTTTCTTATCTAGGTGTACAAGGAAACACCCTAAGAATGAGTGCCCATTACATTCGGTTGAGGTATGTTTTGTCTGTGAGGAGGACCACCCCACAAACCAATGTCCAACCTTACCTGGGCTTAAAGCCATGTATCAAGGGACAGAAGCGCCCAATGAACCTCTCTATTTCCTCAACCAAAGAAGGCCACATGGACCTAGACCTTACCAACAGGGGATGCAAGGGACACCGCAAACCTATTACAGCCCCAACCAATCTGCTCCTATGCCTTCCTGGGGACCCACTCTTCATCCTTCCTGGTCTATACCTCCTCCATGGTCTTACCCACCTCAGTACCATACTCAGCCCACTACTCCTTCGTTTCACTCACATGCCCAGCCACAGCCTCAGTGGAATGCACCTCAACCGGGGTGGAGGTTCCAGTACAATACTCCTCCCGCCATTTTGCCTCCACCACCAGCTCAACCACAACCATTACCTCCTGCTCCTCCAAGGCAACCCCAAATTCCTGCTCAACCGAACCCGAACCCCAACAACAGACAGGCCCAGCAGGTATATACTGGGGAAACATCATGCCCTACCTATGCTGTGGAGATCCAGGAGATCAATCTGCGATCTGGGAAGACTCTTCCAGATCGCCAACCTCCTCCTCCAGAGGATGAGGAAGATAAACAGGAAAGTGAACCAAAGGCTATTCCACCCTTTCCTGAGAGACTTACGACCACCACACAACCCAACCCAGAGGAGGATGAGCTTCTGGGGGAACTCAAACAGTTGTGTGTGAGAATACCACTTCTCCAAGCCATCAAAGATGTACCGATATACAACAAACTAGTTAAGGAAAAGTGTTTCAGACACCCAGGTAGGCGAAAAAGAGATGCTTCAACCATCAATGTCATAGGACAATTGTCTGATCTTATGTTAGGGCAGGCCATCTGCCCAAAGTATCTAGATCCTGGGAGTCCTGTAGTGGATGTCCACATCAATGACACCATCATACCTCACACATTGATTGATGTGGGGGCTTCCATTAATGTGACGACCAGAGATACCATGCTCAAACTCAACCTCCAGGGTTCCCTGAGAAAGACCTCAACAGTCCTACAACTAGCAGATCGCTCCACTGTGACTCCCGAAGGGATCGTAGAGGTTGTCTTGGTCTCGGTTGACTCTTGGGAGTACCCTGCAGACTTCTTGGTTCTGCAACCAAAGGCAAAGCTTACTGGATACCCTCTCATTTTGGGAAGGCCTTGGTTAGCCACTGCAGATGCTTACATAAGCTGCCGTGCAGGAAACATGACCATCAAAAATGGTCCTATGTCCAAGCAGCTAGTCCTGTACCCTCCTGCCCAACCCTTATTAGAGCATGACTTACCACTTTGGTTGGAGGAAGGAGAAGAAGACGAGGTGTACTCAACACCTTTGTGCACCCTAGACACCACTAGGGGAGGCCTCGCAACAGAGGATGATTTGATTGAAACCTTGATCCAGACTCCACCTCTCAGTGCATTGTCCTTAGAGGAATTGGTGAAGGATGCCCAAGCCAGCACCTTAGTGGACCTTTGTGTGACCGACCCTGTCACTCCCAGAGTCAAAAATGTAGAGTTCGGTCCTGAGAGAATGTTAAAGATCAGCTCCTCCCTATCTCCTTCCCAGGAAAAGGAGCTGTGTAGTCTGTTGGCCAGGCATCTAGATGCTTTTGCTTGGAACTATAAGGAGATGAAACGAGTTCATCCTTCGGTCTGTACCCATCACATCTACATCAAAGAAGACTGTAAACCGGTTAGGCAACCCCAAAGGAGAATGAATCCAGCCCTTAAGGACATCGTCAAGGAGGAATTACAAAACTGTTGGATGCTGGATTCATTTACCCCATCTCAGATAGCGAATGGGTGTCCCCTTTGGTGTTGGTTCCCAAGAAAAATGGGAAGTGGAGAATCTGTGTGGACTACCGAGAACTGAACAAAGCTACCAAGAAAGACCATTTTCCTCTACCTTTCATAGATCAAGTGTTGGATGGACTAGCAGGAAAGAAGTTTTTCTCTTTCCTAGATGGGTTTAGCGGGTATAAACAGATCCAAATCAGCCCGGAAGACCAAGATAAGACCACCTTCACTTGTCCTTGGGGTACCTTTGCTTACCGAGTTCTTCCCTTTGGACTATGCAATGCTCCTGCCACCTTCTAGAGAGCCGTCTTCAGCATCTTTTCTGAGCTGGTCCATGATTCGGTGGAAATCTATATGGATGACTTCACTCCCTATGGTTCCAACTTCCAGGAAGCATTGTCCAATCTGGGAAAAGTCCTAACCAAGTGCATTGAGATGAACCTATCCCTTAGTCCTGAAAAGTGTGAATTCTTGATGACTGAAGGGACCGTGCTAGGCCATACCATTTCTTGTCAGGGATTACAGGTGGATCCCAACAAAATTGCTCTCATCAAGAAGGTTCCACCCCCTCAGAAGGTAAGAGATGTCCGAAGTTTCTTAGGATTAGCAGGGTATTATAGGAGATTCATTAAAGACTTCAGCAAGCTAGCCTCACCATTGTTTGGCCTCTTGGCAAAAGATGTTGAGTTTAAATGGACTGACGATTGTCAGAAGGCTCTGAATGAATTAAAGGAAAAGTTGGTGTCTGCCCCAATCTTGAGAGGTCCAAACTGGGCCCTACCTTTCCACATCCACACTGACGCCTCGAACAAAGCCATAGGGGCAGCCTTAGGACAAGTTGAAGAAAAACTTCCATATGCCATTTACTTTGTCAGCAAAAACTTATCCAAGGCCGAACTGAATTATGCTGTGACTGAGAAGGAATTATTGGCCGTGGTCCATGCACTGAACAAGTTCCGACATTATATCACTGGCTATCACACATTTGTACATACTAATCATGCTGCAATTAGATATTTAATGAATAAACCAGATGTGAATACCCGTATTATTAGATGGTTACTTTCGTTGCAGTAGTTTGATTTGACTATCGTTGACAAGCCAGGTAAAGAAAATGTTGTTGCTGAGTTTTTGTCTAGATTGGATTTACCTGCAGGGGAGGATGGAATAGTGGATGACCAGATGCCCGATGAACATCTGTTTGCTATCTCAATACTCTCCCCATGGTTTGCTGATATAGCAAACTACCTTGTCTCAGCACAGTTTCCTCCGCACCTATCCTCAAGAGAGAAGAGCAGGATCATACGGAAGAGTGCCTCATTCACTTGGATCGGGGGCAACCTGTTCAAGCTTGGCCCTGATCAGATCTTAAGGTGTTGTGTAAGGGAGGAGGAAGTCTTTGATATCCTCCTCACCTGTCATGACGGGCCTTTTGGAGGACATTTTGCAGCAAAGAGGACTGCCTTCAAAATCCTACAGGCAGGCTACTATTGGCCCACGCTTCATCAAGATGTCAGAAGGTATATCAGCCAATGTGACCGATGCCAAAGGATGGGGAAACCGACTCCAAGGGATGAAATGCCTCTCCAACCTCAAGTGACTCTTGAGCCATTTGAGAAGTGGGGTATGGATTTTGTGGGTCCAATCAATCCTCCTTCGAGGCAAAGGTCTTACATCATTGTGTGCATAGACTACCTGACAAAGTGGGCAGAAACCAAGGCAATCAAAGCAGCAACAGAAGAAAAGGTGGCTACCCAAGAGAGTTAGTCACCGATCAACGAAGCCAGTTCACATCCAACTTAATTGAAGACCTACTCGCTCATCACAAAATCAAGCATAAGACTTCCACCCCCTATCATCCTCAAGCAAATGGGCAAGTGGAAGTCACCAATAGAGCACTAGAAGGGATCTTGACTAAGGTGGTGAGCAGCAGTAGAAAAGATTGGGCAGATCGCCTGGTTGAGGCCACTTGGGCTTACAACACCACTTGGAAGACCACAACCTCAATGACAAACAATTTCAGCCGGGAGATTGGGCACTGTTGTATGATTCCAGGCATAAAGATTTCAAGGGGAAGCTGAGAACCAGATGGCTGGGACCATATGCAGTGGAAAAATGTCATGACAATGGATCTGTTCTTATTCGGACCATTGATGAGGAGGCCATCCCTATGCTTGTCAATGGGCATCGATTGAAGATCTACAGGAAACCTCTCTCAAGACAAGAATTCATCAAAACTGTGGAAAAATCAGTGCTGGTCATAGATCAGGGTTCTGCCTCTGTTTTGGGCACACCCTGAAGATCTTAAAAAAAAATTAAAAATAAATAAATAAATAAATAAAAATAAAGATCCTTGGGTGAAAACCTTTCTGAGGCTCCCAAGGCAGATGGTAGGGGTGAAAACCTCATTGAGGCGTCCCTACTATCTTTCTGAAAATGTTTGAGAAAAGACCCTTGAGTGAAAACCTCTTTGAGGCGCTCAAGGTAGATGGTAAGGGTGAAAACCTCATGGAGGCACCCCTGCTGTCTTTCAAAAAAAAAAAAAAAGGAAAAAAAAGAGAAAAACAAAAGAAAAACAAAAAATAGGGAAAGCAAGTTCACAATGTGGCAATGCATGCAGGTTGCAGGTATTCTATGAAGGAAAAGAGGCCCTCAACTCAAAGATAAGGGTCCCTACGATGCTACCAGGTGACCTCACCAGCACCCCCTCCGGAAACACTCATCTTCTCCAAGGTCTGGGCACGATTTGGTCACAGTTTAGCCTTCTACAGGAAGCTACAGGACTTTCTACAGGAAGTTCTGTATTTCTACAGGAAACTTCCTGTAGAAGTTTTGGACGGCCCAGAACCAATTGTGTGGGGAGATCTAATGCCCGAGGTCCAACACGGAGGCATGCAAGTTCATATTTTCTCCATCACGCACTGCTGTCACCTCCTTCTACCACCCCAGTTGCCATGCAATGAAAATACCTGCACAGTCAAAACAGAACATTGAATTATCAGAGGAAGCGCTTCTCAAATGGAAAAAAGATGCAGAGATACCATGCAATACTTATCAAAGCCATCCGAGGGCCCTGCGACCATGGCTGTGATGCCACCATCTCCACTGTCTCAGCATGCACCCGAGGAGGAAAAACTGCTACAGGACATCCTACAAGAATCCCGTAGCAGTTCATCCAGCTAGAGTGTGTTGGAAATAATACTGAGAGGGGGGGTGAATCAGTATTATCAGAACTATAAAAATTTTTCAATGCTCAGAAACATATACGCTACTTTAGTTAAGTGAACCAGCGTGTACACGCAACTGTGTCTAAGGAAAATAGCGTATAACCAGAAATCTTATAATTCAGTCAGTTTATCTTCAGTTAAGTGCATAAGGACATTATTCACCATGTTAAGAGTAAACAAATGCAGTAGAACAGATCACACAAAAAAACCACACACATGAACACCATGATATAAGGTGGAAACCCAATGTGGGTGAAAACCACCTGCTGCAAGTCATCTCTATCTTTCTTTAATATGAAACTTCAGTTTACAATCATTTTGTACTGGTGCAGCCTTATACCAGTACGTAGGCTACTACCTGCAGAAGGCTACAACCTTCTCTCGTTCTCCAAACTTCCTTGGAAGGGAGCTCCAACCCCCCTTTGCTCTTGTACTAGCCAAGATACTAGTACGTAGGTGCTGGCCTACAATCTTCTTTCTTTCAGGTACCACCTTTCATACATTTTCAGACTGGATATTCCTGAAGCACAACGTTACAATCTGAAGACCACAATTCATTCAACTTTCACAACAAATCATTGAAGCACAAAACATCCAATACTAGCATCATCAATCACTGAACCACTGAAACCCTGTCAAACACCAGTTACCAGAACACAGAGCAGACTACAGAACTCTGCAATAACAGTCAGATCCAACTGTAACCCAAAATCAAGCTCCAAAAGATATACGCTACTTCAATGAGAGAAAACTGCGTATACACGCTCTTTTACCGAAGCCAACCTGCGTACAGATCTAAAAATAAATTCTCTCAACTTGCAGCTGTACCAGACATCAGTTAGACCTAGAACATAACATTGCGTCAGTATGCAGATCTAGAAATACGCATAATCAACCATATCATAATAGTGCATTTCAAATCATTAGATCCCGATCTATCCTTAGATCTAGTCTTCCATCAACCGAAGTGATCTCTCCTTAGCTTAGATCAAGCAACCCAGAACCTGCATACCAGATCTCTTTCTTCTTCAGATATTCAAGCCTTTTCAAGATGTCTTTGCCTAATGATCTTCTTCTCCTTATATAGCCTTAAGCCTTGCTCAATACCAAGGGCCAAACCATAGAAAACCAATACCATCAACTTAGAAACTAGGGATCAACACGTCTGTCGAGATACTTTGGTCCAAATACATAGGCTCAAGTACCGAGGACTAACTACCACAGACCAAAGGGAAGCTTCCCGACATATACGCCATTTTCTGTTCATGCATAAGCGTGTATACGCTCCTTAGTATTAGCTCTCCTGCGTATACGCGACTTAGTATGCAGATCACTTGCGTGTATACGCAACTTAGACTTAATTAACCTACCTATATGAGATTTTTCTTCATTCTGTAGTCTGAACAGAGATCTGTCATCAAAGAGAGTTGCCATCAAGGACAACACCTGTATCAAAGCGCCACACCTGTGCCAAAATGCCAACAATCTCCCCCTTTGGACTTGATGGCAACCTCAAGATCCTTAGAATCATTCTCCCCCTTTGTCATCAAGGGCAAAGGGCTGTGCTCCCCCTGAGTACATGCTGATACCTCTGCTTGGCTATGCTGAATCCTGCTCCCCCTGACTGTAGGCCAGATCTGCAAAAGATGTTCTTCAACAACAAGACTTATACACCATAAGGGACCTTCCTATCACCAAAAGACTCAATACATACATCCATACTCCCTACCAAGAGGGGACACATCAAAAACAACCAATTATATTACATTATTCATCCCAGGCATAGTGGGGAAACCAACATAGGCCGTTACATGACCTTGACACCATAAAAGAGATATCACAAAAGAGATACATGACATAGAGACAACAGATCTAGACCAAGACTTATGAAAGTGACCAGCAGCATCTGATAAACATCTTTTAGATCAGCAACCAGGATTTCTTTCTGAGCTCCTTCTCCTGAAACCAACAACCAAAACATCTAAATGCCAACAATAATGCTTTATGAGACTTTTAAGCTGCTCCCCCTGAACCTGTGCCTGCTGCACCCCCTGAAACTGTGTCTGAAGGATTCTGACATACCCATCTCAGACCTTTTCAAACCAGAGTTTGCCCTTGCTGTTCAGAACTCCATATACGCGATTTATCCTGCACAAACCAGCATATGTACGCGGATATACTCTCTGCAACATGCGTACACCATACACGCGACTTTCCCAGCATAAATCGGCGTATATACGCGTATATCCCTTACGTAACTTGCGTATACCAGCTTTTCTATAGAACAGACAAGCTTCAACAGCAGGATGAAGCATCAACTACTCCCAGCTTTTGTCTGAGATATTCAAAAGTTTCCCTGGGCAGTGGTTTTGTGAGAATATCAGCAACTTGTTCCTTAGAAGGAACATACTCCAACTTGACCTTCTGCTCAAGCACTTGTTCCCGAAGAAAATGGTACTTGATTGGTATGTGCTTGGTCTTTGAGTGCATGACTGGATTCTTTGAAATGCTGATTGCACTTGTATTATCACATAAGATAGAGATTGTTGGAGTGCAATTGATTTGAAAGTCCTGCAAGGTCTGCATCATCCAAAGAAGTTGTGTTCAACAAGATGCCACAGCCACATATTCTGCTTCAGCTGTAGATAAGGCAATCGAACTCTGTTTCTTGCTGAACCATGATACTAATCTGGAACCCATGAAGAAAGCACCACCACTTGTGCTTTTCCTATCATCCACACTTCCAACCCAATCTGCATCTGTGTAAGCATGAAGAGTGAGATCTGTATTTCTAGGATACCATAAGCCATAGTTTTGGGTCCCTTGAAGATACTTGAAGATTCTTTTGACTGCCTGAAGATGAGTTTCCTTTGGGTTGGCTTGAAATCTTCCAACAATTCCTACTGCATGTGTAATATCTGGTCGGGTACCTGTCAAATAGAGCAAACTCCCAATCATGGATCTATAAGTGGGTTGGTGAACTGCTGCTGATTCATCATTTGCACTGAGGCTGCATCCTGTAACCATGGGTGTACATACTGGCTTTGACTCTTCCATGCCATATTTCTTCAAGATCTGCTTGAGGTATTTGGTTTGAGACAAGAAGATACCTCCTTTATTTTGTTGAATTTGCAATCCAAGAAAATATGTCAATTCTCCAAGTAGTGACATTTCGAATTCTTTCTGCATAACCGAGGCAAAGTTTTGACTCATAGTCTCTTCATTGCTGCCAAAGATAATATCATCTACATAAACAACAAGAATTAGCAATTTGTTATTTTCAACTTTTATATAGAGATTGCTATCTGCTGATCCTTTTGAAAAGCCTTGTTGGTGAAGATATTTGTCCAACCGATAGTACCAAGCCCTTGGAGCTTATTTGAGTCCATAGAGAGCCTTTTTTAATCTGCATACAAGGTTTGGATCATTCCCAAGAATGAAACCATCTGGCTGCTCAATATATACTTCTTCTTCTAAGTCTCCATTCAGAAAGGCTGATTTCACGTCCATTTGAAATACCTTGAAGTTTTGAAAGCTTGAAAGAGCAAGGAACATTCGGATGGCCTCAAGTCTTGCTACAGCAGCAAAGGTCTCTTCAAAATCTATTCCTTCTTGCTGTGCATACCCTTTACAAACAAGTCTGGCCTTGTTCCTAATTACTTCTCCATTTTCATTCAATTTATTCTTGAAGACCCATTTTGTTCCTATTACATTCTTGTCTTTTGGTCTAGGAACTAATTCCCAAGTGTTGTTTTTTTCGATCTGCTCAAGTTCTTCATCCATTGCTTTGACCCAACATTCATCTTTGCATGCCTCTTTCACATTTTGTGGTTCAGTGGAGGAGAGTAATGCCAAATAGCTTGAAGCTTCTGCAAGTGTCCTTCTTGTTTGTACTCCTGCTTCTTTCTGCCCCACAATCTGAGATTCCGGATGATTCTTTTGAACATATCTGGATGGAGTCTTCTCTTCTATTCTTGTCTGCTCCTCTGGTTCTTCTTGAGGTTCTTCTTCTTCATTATTCCGTCTTTGAGGGTAGCCTTCATCTTCTTCAATGTCTTCATGATGAACTTGCCTAGGAATATATCCCTTCTCATCAACCACTACGTCAATGCTGTCAACAATTTTGCCAAGTCTTTTATTGTAGCACTTGTATGCTTTGCTATGTGGAGAATAACCAAGAAGAATGCCCTCATCTTCTCTTGGTTCAAGTTTGCCAAGTTGCTCATCAGTATTCTTAATATAACATTTGCTCCCAGAGATTTTGAAGTGCTTCACCGAAGGAGTCTCACCACTCCAGAGCTCATGAGGTGTTTGAGTGCTGTTTACTCGGACATTTGTTTTGTTAAGAATAATAACAGCAGCATGTGCAGCTTCACCCCAGAAGGTTGCGGGAGTACCTGATTCATCAAGCATAGCACGAGCCATTTGTTGGATTGTTTTGTTCATTCTTTCCACAACCCCATTTTGCTGAGGAGTTCTAGCTGTAGAGAATTCTCTTCTTATCCCATGTTCTTCATAGAAATCGAAAAATTCGTTTGAGGTAAACTCCCCACCTCTGTCAGATCTGAGGCACTTAATTTTGTGTCCTGATTCATTTTCAACCAAGGCTTTGAAGGATTTGAATTTTTCGAATGCTTCATCTTTGTGCTTCATGAGCCCTAACCAAACAAATCTGGAAAAATCATCAATGAATAATATCAGATATTCTTCGCCTCGAGGTGTCCTCTTCCTAAATGGACCACATACATCTGTATGGACTAGCTCGAGAGGCATGCTAGCTGATCCTTCTTTCTCTGGAAAGTTAGTTCTGGTTTGCTTTCCAAACTGACAAGATTTGCATATGGTATTGTCTGGAATTTTGATATCTGGAAGACCACGAACTGCCTGATATTTGCATGCTTTCCTTATTTGTGAAAAGCTTAGATGCCCCAACCTCCGATGCCATAGCCAATGTTCATCATCCTTGCTTAAGTAGCATTGTTGTCTTTCCTCAAAGATATATAGATTATTTGGAGTCCTTCTTCCTTTGATCACTGTTTTACCTGTATCAAGATCGCGAACACAACATCCATTTGATCTAAATATTACCTCAGTTCCTTGATCGCACATCTGACTAACACTGAGAAGATTATGCTTCAATCCATCAACATATAAAACATTTCCTGCTTTGACCTCCTCTTTCAACGGAGCAACACCTTTTCCTTTTATGGCTGCAGAGATATCGTTCCCGAAAGAAACTTTCTTCCCCTTTTCTAATGTGGTATATGACTCAAGCTTTTCTTTGTCCCCTGTCATATGCTTCGAACATCCGCTGTCAATGTACCATAGACTTTCTTGACCTTCTGCATAAAAGGCTATCCCACATCTTTCTGGTTGTGATTCTTTTATCCTCCATGTTCTAACATTTGAGGTTTGTTCCTTCTGAGTTGTCTTCCGGAACCTGCTCCTGCATTCAGAGTCTTCATGACCAAAGTTATTACAAATAGAGCATTCAACTTCATTTTCAAGAACCGAAAAGTTGTTATAAGTCCTTTTCATGGTTTCAGTCATTCTCCCTTGTTTTTGAGCTTCTCTAGTCATGATCGTTTTGTAGGCAACACATTGAGCTGCTTTGTGACCGAAGTTATGGCAAGAAAAGCATTGGCCATTAAAGAAACTTCTGCGATAATCAGATCTATCATCCAACCGATTGTAGCTTCTATTCATTCTTGGAGCAAATTGGGAAGATTTTACCTGTGGCTGATTGTAGCTTCTGTTTAAGGCAGTTTGTCCCCGAATTTCTTGATGGTCTTTATTTGTTCTTGAGGTAAACTGTCTCTGATTCACCTGATGACTTTTATTTGGCCTTTGCTCGCTTCTCCTTGCTGCATGAAGATAACTTTTAGAGGTAGAGGCTTGACATGTTTCTCCATTATATCCAAGACCTGTCTTGATCAGAGGAGATCGCTGCACATTGATAATCTCATCCAAGGTTTCAGATCCTTTAACAAACTTAAGATTAATTGCTTTGGTTTTCTCAATCTCCTTTCTAAGACAAACAATCTCACATTCCAACTTTTCAAGATGTTTTTCCTTTTCAGCTAGTTGACATTGTAGAGAATCAATAATAGCACTCTTCTCTTCTAAACAAACTTTGAGATCTTTCATTTCTTCACAAAAGCCTTCTACATCTATAGCATCCATGCAGTCATCATCTTCAAAAGCCATTAAAAGTTTATATCTATTACCTTGTTCATCTTCATCACTATTTGAAAATCCATCACTATCTTCATGAGTGTAGTAGCTTTTCTTCTTTTCATATTGTTTCTTGTTCCATTTAACAGGTTCCTTTCCCTTGTCATTCTTATCTTTGTGAGGACATTTGGTAGCATAATGACCTACTCTTCCACAAGCAAAGCATTTAAAAGGTAACTTACCTCTGAACCTTCCAGAACCCCTTTGAAGATTTATGACGAAATTTGATTCCTCTTCTTCATCTTCTGGTAGGTGACTTGCTTCATAATAATCTTCTTTGCCTGAAGCCTTGAAAGTAGCTTCTCTTCTGTCTGATGGACCTCCCTTTCTCATTTCATAAGCGGTTAGAATTCCGTGAAGCTGAGACATAGTAAGAATTTGCAAATTTTCCTTTTCTTCTATGGCAGATACTTTAGATTCAAACTTGGGGGACAAAGATCTTAGAATCTTTTCAACCACAATAGCCTCTTTTATTTCTTCACCCAAGTTTTGCATGCAATTCACAATCTCATCTACCCTAAGGAAGTAGTTAGCCACACTTTCATCATTATACATTCTGAGAGTCTCATACTTAATCCTGAGAGTTTGAAGTTTAGCACGCTTTACCTGATCGTCTCCTTCATAGCTCGTGACCATTTTGTCCCATATTTCTTTTGCAGATTTATAGTGCATTACCTTCATGAATTCTGATTGAGAGATGCATCCCAATAGAGTATTGACTGCTTTTGCATTTGTTTCATATTTCTTTTTCTCGGCTGGATCTGTAGGAGTAGCTGAAGGAAAAGTGTAGCCTGTTTCTATGATGTTCCAAACTTCTGTACCAAGAGATTGAAGATATGCAGTAACTCTTACCTTCCAATAATTGAAGTTTGTCCCATCAAAAACCGGTGGCATGATTGATGCTTCTTTCTCGTAGTTGCTCATGATGATCGATCTACCTTCAAGCGGTCAAGCTTCTCTGAAGGACCTGCTCTGATACCAATTGTTGGAAATAATACTGAGAGGGGGGGTGAATCAGTATTATCAGAACTATAAAACTTTTTCAATGCTCAGAAACATATACGCTACTTTAGTTAAGTGAACCAGCGTGTACACGCAACTGTGTCTAAGGAAAATAGCGTATAACCAGAAATCTTATAATTCAGTCAGTTTATCTTCAGTTAAGTGCATAAGGACATTATTCACCATGTTAAGAGTAAACAGATGCAGTAGAACAGATCACACAAAAAAACCACACACATGAACACCATGATATAAGGTGGAAACCCAATGTGGGTGAAAACCACCTTCTGCAAGTCGTCTCTATCTTTCTTTAATATGAAACTTCAGTTTACAATCATTTTGTACTGGTGCAGCCTTATACCAGTACGCAGGCTACTACCTGCAGAAGGCTACAACCTTCTCTCGTTCTCCAAACTTCCTTGGAAGGGAGCTCCAACCCCCCTTTGCTCTTGTACTAGCCAAGATACTAGTACGTAGGTGCTGGCCTACAATCTTCTTTCTTTCAGGTACCACCTTTCATACATTTTCAGACTGGATATTCCTGAAGCACAACGTTACAATCTGAAGACCACAATTCATTCAACTTTCACAACAAATCATTGAAGCACAAAACATCCAATACTAGCATCATCAATCACTGAACCACTGAAACCCTGTCAAACACCAGTTACCAGAACACAGAGCAGACTACAGAACTCTGCAATAACAGTCAGATCCAACTGTAACCCAAAAATCAAGCTCCAAAAGATATACGCTACTTCAATGAGAGAAACCCGCCTATACACGCTCTTTTACCGAAGCCAACCTGCGTACAAATCTAAAAATAAATTCTCTCAACTTGCAGCTGTACCAGACATCAGTTAGACCCAGAACATAACATTGCGTCAGTATGCAGATCTAGAAATACGCATAATCAACCATATCATAATAGTGCATTTCAAATCATTAGATCCCGATCTATCCTTAGATCTAGTCTTCCATCAACCGAAGTGATCTCTCCTTAGCTTAGATCAAGCAACCCAGAACCTGCATACCAGATCTCTTTCTTCTTCAGATATTCAAGCCTTTTCAAGATGTCTTTGCCTAATGATCTTCTTCTTCTTATATAGCCTTAAGCCTTGCTCAATACCAAGGGCCAAACCATAGAAAACCAATACCATCAACTTAGAAACTAGGGATCAACACGTCTGTCGACATACTTTGGTCCAAATACATAGGCTCAAGTACCGAGGACTAACTACCATGGACCAAAGGGAAGCTTCCCGACATATACGCCCTTTTCTGTTCATGCATAAGCGTGTATACGCTCCTTAGTATTAGCTCTCCTGTGTATACGCGACTTAGTATACAGATCACTTGCGTGTATACGCAACTTAGACTTAATTAACCTGCGTATATGAGATTTTTCTTCATTCTGTAGTCTGAACAGAGATCTGTCACCAAAGAGAGTTGCCATCAAGGACAACACCTGTATCAAAGCGCCACACCTGTGCCAAAATGCCAACAGAGTGTACACCATTAAATCGCCTGCAACATGCAATAATAGAGCGGGCACATGCAGCCGAGTCACAAGCTTCGTCATCAGCGGCAGTCTGCAAGGAAGGACCCCCAGGCCTGTGCAAATAGCAGCAGCGAGCAAATTTAATCACCATCGTCCTGAAACCTGGAAAATCATGTCGCGGCCGCACAGGTAAGTGCCTCGCCCTTTCTTTCGTCAAATTACATGAATACTACTCTAGAATGTTTGCAAGTATGAAATGAATGGGTTGAGCAGTCGAATGGCCATTCAACTGGCCACGACGACCAGTCAGATGGTCTAGTCGGATTTGTAAAGTGGTGGTCGTGGCAAGAAAAACGGGTAGTGGACACGTGAGAAGCGTCCAGTCGGGGAGAAGCGCGATTTAACGGAAATGGCGGCGGCAGATCTGCGGGGAATGATGCGGCAGTCGGGGAGATTTGCAGTGAATGAGTAGGTGACGTCGTCCAACGGTCCGGCAGGGACAGCTCACCCCCGCGCCACGAGTTTGGCCGGGATTCAAATCTACCGGCTGGATCGCCACTCCACTCATTTATCACCAGCCATTTTGAAGTCGAGTGAGCGTCCGAATTTCTCTGAAGCTCGTTACTCCAAGTCTTCAGCTTGTTCGAACGTCTGGTAGCGGCACAGAAGACGCAGAACCACTGCCGTGCTCTCCAGAACCTGTGCGCTACTCCTATAGGAAAGCTACGCTACAGGAAGCTCACTGCCACGAGGAAAATTGGTCCCTTCACGTCAAAGGTGGCGAATTGGAAAAGGTAAGCCTGAACCTGTTCCTCCCATGCAATTGGTTAAAAGGGTGGCTAAGTTGACGTCTTCAAAAAGTCTGAGCATAAAATTGCAAGCGTCGTCTTCCTTTTGCATGAATTGTCGTCGAAGTATATGTGGGGATTTCTACAGGATGTGATTTATAATTGAGCCACTATCAAGGCTCATCTGTAGATAATCTTCACAAATTGCGTGCGTGACAGAGGCATAATTCTACGCTCTATCCCAAAGAAATATGAAATGCCATCTTTTGGTATGCACCTGCCACCTCTGGTTAACATAGCAGGTTTTCACCATGCCGGGTGGATTCATCAGAAAGGAACCAACCGACTCAAAGAAATTAAGGGAGAACCCTGAGGTGGTAGAATTGTTCACTCGGGCGCGATGGATGTCGTTCTGCGACAAACTTCAAGGCTGTGATGATGAGGTGGCAGAGGAGTTCCTGCGCACGTTGAAACCAAAATCAAAAACACTGGCCATTGTTAATTTCAGGGGTTTGAATCTCAAGATCACCCCACAATTCATCAGCAGAGTCACTGACCTCCCAATGGGGGTACCATGGGACAAGGAGGAGAGGAAATTAGGCCAGAAGGCTAAAAAGGAGTTCTTCCCACCAGAGGAGCAATTCTCAGAGGATAAGAACGGGGTTCGCAGAGCTAGCTTACAGCCACTTTGGAGTGAGGTCAGCCTCCAAATTATGAAATACATCACATGCGAAGGACGGTTCAGCATTGTATATGGGTACCATTTCCGGCTACTCACTGAATTGAGACATCAGATGGACCTACCTGCAGAAAGCAAACTAAGTGTTCCCTACTTTCTCCTGCAGTCTATGACTGAATGTGCCACCAAATTACGAGAGGGCACACCAGACCAGGTAGCTCATCATGGGCTCATTAAGCTCCTCGTGGAGGATGCACTCCACACATACAAAGTCCCTCTCTCGTGGGAAGCCTTCCAGAATCTAACTAAGGATGGCGATATCAAAATGTTGACCGAGGAGCTCACCTCCTCCAGCAGCGAGGAAAAGGAGTCAGTACGCACAGAGAAGAAAGGGAAAGGCCAAGAACCCACGGCCAAAGCACCGAAGAGAGAGCAAAAAGGAAAACAAGAGAAAAAGGTTGCCGAAGAAAAGGATGACAAATCCACATTGACACCTAGGGAGAAAAGGTTACAAAGTAGGGTGGACAAGACTGAGCAGGTCCACGTCAGTAAAGGCACCTCGACAGCAGCCCCAACCAAGTCAAAAAGCAAAACCCCCGCAGTCAAACAAGCTAAAACGGTGCCACCTGTTTCTACAGGAAAACCAAAAACGGCTTCTACAGGAAGCCATAAATCAGCTGATACAGGGCCTTCTACAGGAAGCCTTGAGAAAGGAAAACTAAAGGAAAAGAAAGCCGAAATTCTTGCAAGGGAGGCAGCAGCCATGCTGGCCACCCTCAGTACACCTCCTAAGCCAAAAGAAAAACAAAAGAGGGAGACCCCTCTATATTTCAAAGCTAGGAGAAGTGTGAGAATCAAAACGGGCAAGCCCCAACCTCCATCCAGCAGCCCAATTACTATAGAAGATACTCCTACCTCGCCAAGGGAGAGGTCCCCCTCAAAGATATCAGTCACTTATGAGAGGGGGAGCCCGAAGACGACTACTTGGAAGGAGAGGATGGACCGGTTGGCTTCAAAAGCCCGGCTACAGGATGCTGAGGCCGCTCTACAGGAAACCTTGGCCCGGCTTAAGGAGACAGAGAGGATGGAGGGAGAGGCACCCTCATCACCACCGAGGGAAGACGAAGTAGAGCCACCAAGGGAAGAGAAAGAGCATATTCCGGAGCCTAGTCCCCAGCCAAGTTTAAGCTCATATTATAACTTCTTAGAAGCTGGAAAAATTATACCACAGAAATTCACTGTGCCACTTTTCTTTGCATTGGAGGAAGAAAGGGTACGAACCCACACGTGGATGAAAATAGCTAAATCAAAAGGTGTGGCAGACATAGGCCCCTTGGAGGAACAACTCAAGGAGGCAAGAAAGGAATTAGCTATGGCTAAACACGTGGCAAACTGCCAGCGGGTGTTCCTATAGGAAGAGAACGAAAAACTTAGACTGCAGCTACAGGAGCTGAAGAAGGAAAAAGGCACATCCTCAGGGGACACTACAACAGAACATCAAGGCAGAGAAGGACTGCAAGTTGATCTTGGGGAGCCAACCTCGCATCTATAGGAAGAGGAACTGCAAGCACAAATTGAGATACAAGCTCTCAAACAACAGTTGCACCAAAAAGAGGCACAACTGGATTGCATGGCCAGTTGGGCCATGGATGCTCTACAATGCAGACAGCCGGCCAAATCCTATGGCCTGTACCTACGAGACCAGTGGCTGCAATTTCAGATAAATGCATTGGCACAGAGGGGTATCTCCTAGCTCCAAGACCCCCAGCAGTTCACAGCATTATGTAATAGCAGTTCATTAGAGGATAAGGCTAAACTATCGGAGTTCTATCTCCATAATTTGGCCCTTCCTAACGTGACTACATGGGATCCCAACACAGTTGTAGGGGATATGCAATTGATGGCATTTGCCTCATGGTTGAACCATGAAGAAAAGAGGGCAGCAGAAGTCAAGGAGGTCATGGACCGAGAATTACATGAGCCACTGCTGATCAGAGCAGAGCCAGGGGATCCCACTGCATTGATATCGGCCCACCAACACTTAGCCACCAACCCTCAAACTTTATTGAAATACATGGATCAGCAGGCACAGGCCATAGCACATTTTGAGGATATGGAGGGACTGTTAGGGGACAACTGTGTTCATGCTTGCACCCACCGATGGAACACATTGTCCCACAGCCTTAAAATCAGAGAATATCATACTCCAACTTGAATGAGGGAAGCTCTAGCACGGGTGCCCCTCTACAAAAAGTCCATACAGAACCTTCAAGCCAGCTGGATTGTCCTCAAGCTAAGCCCACCTCTGCTGTTAGGATTGATGGAAGGCAGCACAGATAAAGAAGAGAAAAAGTAGTGGGAAGAGGTGGAAAGGAAGGCTAGGTTCCATGCCAGTGAGGAGGAGAGCACTTCTGAGGCCTGGGATGTGAGGGTGGCAGTGAAAGCAATGAAGGACGAGGAGCTGGATTAGTTGCTCAAGGATGAGCAATCATTTTAGCTGGGGGGTGATGATGAGCCCCAAATTTGGTAACATTTTGGGCACATTTGGCCTAACTACCTCTGCTCAATCCTTCATTTTTCATAACTTATGCATCATTTTTTAGTATATTTATGTCATTTGTACGAATGAGAGCAGTCACTATTCCTAGGTGGCTAACACGTGCTTATTTCAGATTTTTTGACATTTAATGGAGCAAAACCACGCAGATGAGGGCTAGGAGACAGCCAAGATGGGGTTGAGGATTCGTAGGAGGGTTGTCCACAGCATTAAATGGCCTTCCTCAGGATTTTCACCCCCAACTCCGAGCTCTGGCAGCCACCACAACCGGATCTAGAAGGCAGCCAAACGGATTTTGAGGAAGCAGCAGTTCACTCTTAGTTTGGTCAGCCAAGCCCCACTGATTCAGGAGGCCAGCTTGGGGCCTCGAGATGTATAAATGATAGGGCTTTAGCCTTCGAAAAGGACTTTTGAAACTTTGTTGCACATTCTGGATTACGAGCTGCTAGCTCTGTTTTGCTCTTTTGTAGCCATTATTGGCATGTTATTTGACTTATGATTATTATCTTTTAATGGAAAGCAGGCAGATTTGAGTTCAGTTCTGAGTTCTTAAAGGAGCCATAGCTTTCGGGGTTGGGCCCAACCTGAGAGCCTAAGGCCTCCTTCCTTTGTATTGTTATCTTTCTTTCAACATTATGGTTTTTATCTACATGCATTTGAAACACAGTTGTTGAATCAGATTTCTTGGTATGGTTAAGTAGGTCATTGGTAGAAGATAGAGTTGCTTTAGCTATTTAGAATAAATTGGAGAGATTAGAGTTGATAAAGGTTCCAGAAAAGGGTTGCTTGCACACTCATTTTCACCTCTTTCTAGGGGTTGGAATTGCAGACAGTGCTACCCACCAAAACCATTGGTTTACACGTTCATGCAATCTTTGATGCAATATTTTTGTTTGTAGAAGTGTCCATGCATTCAGATCTCTTAGAATGTTTCTTTGTTTTAGTACCATGCATGATTCTCCTTAGAAATAACGTTCCTGCTCATTGGTTTTATTAAACAGATAGAATAGATTAATAATATTTTGGTTATGTGCAGGACGTGGAGGATTTGTTTCGTTTACACTGTGCAGCGCTACTCCCTCACTCTCTTGTCCTTCTAAGCCATGCCCAGGCTGACTACTCATCTCCCAATTAGACCCCTTGTCTCTCAACTATTCTATTACCCTCGTTATTCTACCTTCTTCGGCCTTCCATTCCCTCTGCCCTCTTTAAGACGACCTAGCTTTGTACACCCCCTCTTCATCTCAACTCTCTGTCCCTATGTCATTACAAACCCCTCTCCTACCTCCCCATCCACCCATGTAGCTTCCTCCACTCACCCATCACCCAAAAATCCGATTGTAGAACATCTTGTAGGAATTACTGAACATCCTGTAGAAGTTCTGAAACATCCTGTAGAACCCCTGCAGACTTCCTGTAGAAGCTCATAAACGCAGTTGCTTGGCATCCAAAGTTTGTGAAACTCTCTGAAAGGATGTTAGGGGCTCCTTAGACCCTCTCTGAGCCTTCCTTACCTCTTCCAAGCATTTCCCACCTTGATCTACCCCTCCACAGTAAAGATCTAGTTAGAAGCACATGCATAATAACTCCAACAACTTGAACAAAAATACAAAAATATGTTCTCTTCAGATCAAAGTAGTCTAAACACCTGCATTTCACCTTTGTAGAAGTAATGGCATCGCTTTCAGTAGTTTGCGTCCCCATCTCTGCATCCGTAGGACTAGCTGGTAGAATTAGGGTTTGCTAGGGTTTGCGTTTCTTGTTGGCTTTCAGTTCTTTTTTGCAAATAGATTAGCTTCCTTTGAGTTAGCTTTTGTCCATCAGTTAAAAAGCTTCTTCTGAGAGCTCATAGAAGTTGGCTTGAGCCCCTAGCGGACTTGTGCCAGCTGACCAAGTGACAGCTGCGACAAGAGCTAGTACTTGTGCATACAGCACCGTCGCTTCCAAGTTTGTTACGAACTACCGGGTTGATAAAATTAGAGAAGGAAGCTCCAAGAGTTGTAGCATTATTGCTACAATACTGGGGCCCGCCAGATTGATTGGACCAACAAAATGTAAAGCCAATTTTTCTAAAGGTTCAATAAGTACTTGAGGTTGTAGAGGCATTTCATCCAAAGGAACATGTTTCCCCATTCTTTGAAAACTATCACACCTCTTAATAGATTTCTTGGTATCCTTAAAAAGAGAAGGCCAATAATATCCTAAGAGAAGGACTTTATAAGCAGTTGTTTTATCAATGACATGTCCTCCACATTGTCCATTATGACAAGTATTTAATATCTCTAGTACTTCATCCTCTCTAACACATCTTCGAATGATTAATTCAGGTCGTGTCTTGTACAATTCTTCATTTATCCATGAATAATATGTACTAGTTTGAATAAAATTCCTTTTCTCTTGAGGAGACGAGTATGATGGTAACTTCCCTATAGCCAAATAATAGCAATATATTCAAACTAAGGATATTTAATAGATACTACAAAAATATATTCATCAGGAAAATTATCTTTTACATGAACATAATTATTATCATTTTGGATCCTAGATAGAAAATATGCAACTACGTTTTGATTTCCAGCTCTATCCAAAATATTAAATTCAATTCTTGTAATAACAGTAGCCATATTGTAATTCTTCCATTAGTAATTGATTTATTCATTAAATATGTAATTGCAGAATGATCCATGTGAACGCACGTTTCATAACTAGTGATATAATGTCTAAATTTATTGATGGCATGTACAACAACTAAAAACTCATTTTCTATTACAGTAGAATTAAGCTCTATAGGGGTCATATTTTTTCTTGTATAGTAAATGGCATAAGGAGTTAGATCTTTTTTTCCCAATAAAAATCCTAAAGTTATATCTCAGGCATCGGTGGAAATGTGAAAAGGTAGTTTCCAATTTGGCCGTCTTAAAATGGGTGCTTGAAAATCTTTTCTTTCAATGTTTAAAAGGCTCTTTGGCAGTCAAAATTCTAGATGAATTCACAATATTTTGCAAGAAATTTGAAAAGTGGAGAGAAAATCTTCCTGATTTTTTCTATAAATATTCTGTCATATCCCGTAAAACAAAGAAAAATTCTAACATCCCTTTGACACATAAGAACTGATAACTTGAAAATGACTTCTACCTTAGATGCATCCACTTTGATTTCATCTCCTGAAATATGGTGGCCTAAAACAATTCCCTCATCAAACATCATAAAACATTTTTCATGGCTGAATGAGAGATTTGTTTCTTCATACATAAAGAAAACATTTTTCCAAATTTTTAAGATCTTCTTCAAAAGAATTTCCATAGACATTAAAATCATCCATGTAACCTTCCACACAATCATGAATTAGATTAGGTAAAATTCCTAGAACTTCCCTTTGGAATGTTCCAGGTGGATTACATAACCCAAAAGGAAGTACTCGATAAGCATACCTTCCCCATGGATAGGTAAAAGTTGTTTTATATTGATCTTTCAAAACTACTTGGATTTGGTTATATTGACTAAAATCATCGAGAATGAAATACTTTTTCCCTGCCAATTTATCCAGGACTTGATCTGTAAAAGAAAGTGGAAAATGATGTTTTAAAGTATCTTTATTCAAATATGTATAATGAATTCATACTCTCCATTTTCCATTCTTGTTCGAAATAATTACTAATGGTGAAACCCACTAGTTGTCTGATATTGGATAAATGAAATTCACATTTAACAATTTTTGTAATTCCTCTTTAACAATTTCCCTTAGATTTGGATTCATTCTCCTCTGGGGTTGTTAGATTAGTCTGGGATTTTATTCAATATAGATATGATGCATACAAGTGTCAGGATCAATTCCTTTCATACCAATGCATCCCCATGCATAAGCAGATGAATGTTCTTGCAACATATTGATTAATTATTTCTTTTGAAATTCTTCTGGATTATCATTAATATTCAAAGTTTTCCTTGGAAAAAATTACATTAAGTAATTTCCAAATTTATCCATAGATTGTAAAGTCATTTGACGAGATGATAGATATTCAATATAACATTGTTCTTAAAAGCTATGATTTTGTATACAATATGAGGAAGATTCACTAATTTCCATTAAATTAAAAATTTGATCTTCTTCATCTATTTGTGACAAAATTTGGTCATATATTGAATTATTAATTATCATCATTTATCCATAATTAACTTTCTACGTCTATGCAGGTGGATATAATGTGAATTTATTTGTCGAAATTCCATCATAGATACATATCACCAAATATACAACTTATAAAAGCATCAGTAGTAGCTAACCATGATCTTCCTAGAATCAATGGATGTCCTCCTAGAGTATTCTTGGGTATCAGAACCATAAAGTCAACAGGATATTCCCAATAATCTAAGGATATAAATGCATGTTCTAACACACCATCAGGTTTGATAACAGATCTATCTGCTAATTGAAATAGTGCAAGTGCATATTCAAGATTAGGAAGTTTCAATTGATCCATAGTTTGTTTACTCATGATATTGATAGCTACTCCTAAATCAATCAATCTATTTGGAATATCAACACCATTGATGTGTGTTTTCACAATGGGGCTTCCTGGATCAAGATATTTATCAATTGTTTCCTTTTCCATCATGATATCTACAATTTTCCCAATTAAATGGATTTTTTTAACTTCTTTCCTTTTCCTTTGTGGTTTTTTGATACTTAACTCCCTGATTTTCTTTGCAAATATAGGTATTTTTTTGATAGCTTGTAACAAAGGAATTTTTATACAAACATTCTTCAGTTCACCTACCATGTCATAATTAGGAAACACAATCTATTTTTCTACCCCTTTCTCAATTTTCAATCTTTCAGGAAAATGTGGGTTTTGAACAGAAATTAAAGGTTGTTCTATGATGGGAGTTGAGTTTATTAGAGCATCATCAAAATGTATAGGGGTGGTTTGTTTTTGAGAATTTTCCTCTTGGTGAAGAGATGTCTCTTTCTCAGACTCCTGAATAACAACGAATGGTGATTTCTTTTCCAATACTCTACCAAATCTAAGATGGACAACATTTAGATCTAATGGACTTATCATGTAATTTTGAAAATTTTGTCCTTCCCTGTTGTAAATAGGTTGTGATTTTTTATTATTTGGATTTGGAAGTGGTTGAGCAGGCGATTGATTTGGATTTTGTGGAAATGGCAGTGAAAGTTGTGGGGTTGGATTTTGAGGTTGAGAGGGTTGAATAGGCTAAGGAAAATATTTTGGTAGAAAAACAAGGCAAGGATGTTGAAATTAAGAATATTAAGGATAACTTCCATAAGGATTTTTCCATACTTGTGTCTAAGGTTGAGGGCAAGGTTGCCAAGGCATGGATGTAGTCCAATTACTTTGTGATGGTTATGTATATGTTTGGGATTTGAAACCTTGGGTCATATTCTATTGTGGATTTTGTGATGGTTTCTTAGTAATAAAACAAAGAGGTTCTAGTTGATTTGGAATAACTTCCTCTCTATAGACAATTTGAAGACCTGTTATTGATGGATGTTCCTTTGGATCATGATTTTCTGCACATATAACACATGTTTCTACACTTTTAAAGTCAAGAAGGTATCCTATCAAGGGATTCCTCTATCTACATTTTGGATAAAAGATAGATGATTCTGCATTTTCAGCCTTTTTCATGTTTTATACTTTAAGGGTACCTATTTGTTCACTAAGACTCCCCAAAATATTTTCTTTAAAGTTGTCAAGCAAATTGCCTATTTTGGTCCTACTTATTGTCCTAGTTTTAGATCTATTAATCCCAGACATAATAGGATCCCTTGGATTTTTCATGGTTCTAGGATTTCCTCTTGAAATGTGTATGTATAATTCACAAATATCTCCAAATGATAATTGAGAAATATCTATTTTACCGATCAAATTGGGAATATTGATCTACTCATCTCTGATAGATTTTAGTAAGAGAGATTTCAAAGTTTCTTCATGTATATTATGCATTTTATCCATTTTTACATTTTAAGAAAATATTTCAATGAAATATTCAAGGTTTTCATTTTCTTCTTGAATCATTTTAAATACTTCATCTTCAATATTATCAGGCATACAATAATCCTTGTATTTCTCTAAAAATGTAGTTTTCATTTGTTCTCATGTTCTTATAGAATGTACTCCTAAGCCCATAAACCATTTTAATGTTTCATCCTTAAGAGTGGCTGGAAACAATTTCAACTTTTGGGTATCAAGCAAGTAGTCATAGGATCTACACAAGACTTCGAACTCAAAGAGAAATGTTTCAGGATCTTCATTTCATAATCCATGAAAATTTGGAAGGATGGAGTGTGGTGAAGTAAAATTATGAGTGCAAACACAAGCAATTCCTCTAGCCAGATAATGGCTCTAGCCACAACTGATACATTCTATGGAAGATTTCCTTGGGTTAGAACCAGTGAATAGGGCCTACCTCTTAGTACAGTTAGCCTGTTTGGCGATGACCTTGCTTGCTCACTCCAGCTATTTCCTGTTTCCTTCTTCGAACACCTAAAACAAGTAAACAACAACAAACAACAACCATGATAATAGACAAATTGTAATTCAACCTACTTAAAAAGTCAACAAACATTAATCCATGAACATGTAATATGATACATCATGTAGGAAATCAATCGATAGTTGCATATATGTTGAATCAAGAAGAGATTACAACCATTGTCTTGACATTGTTGTTCTCGTCCAACAAAACCAGGTTTGCACACACTTTCGTTAGCATTCCATGATGGCCTCAACAATGATATTTTTAAGGCTCTTCCCTTTAGGTTTCACATTAAAAAAAATCACACTTCTCCCTCACACAACTAGAGAGATACAACTATGAATAGCTTGTTGTTTACTCCAAACCCAATTAGCACTAGCACATCAACATTAACACTAGCTTGTGCTTGGGAAAAAGGGAGATTTATATAGCATCAATGGATGCGAGATGGATCCTCTTCTCATGGGAGAAGGTATTATCTCTTGAGGTAGTTCCATCATTACAGTTGAATGAAGCCCAAACTGACACCCTCGACCCCATCCGGCTAAGCCATTTACGAGATGTCCGTTACAAAGCTTCTAGGGCTAGAAGCTTTGGCTCCTTATTCAAAAAACTTTCTGAAAGAGGATCGACATGACTGAAACAAAGATGAGTCATTCCGTGTTGAGTTGTGTTATATTCTTTCCATGACTAGCCCACGTAGTTAACCTGGGGGTTAGAGGTGTTAGAAAATTATATATTACAGAGAAATGCAAGACATATAATATGCGGAGAAACACAAACACATAAAACCAAAGAGACATAGATATACATGGTTCACCCAATTTGGGCTACGTCCACCCCAAATAGCCAGTCCTTCATTTCTATTATCCAGAAAAATGAAGAGACACAACCTATAGTAGATCCGCAGTAATATCCACTATTTTCTCTCATAGTCTCACCTCTCTGTTTCTCGCTCTGAGAATACACATATATCCCATAGCCTCAATACAATACGCTCATACAAAGAAAGTGCTCTGATCCAACTTGTTATAGATATGACCCAAAAAATATATGAGAATAGAAATAAACCCAAGAATAACAACATCTGAGCATAGATAGAAATGATTCACTTTATTAATATCAAACCCTTCAGGTAGGGCAACACCATACATTCACTCCTTAAGGAAGGAGAACACTCCACAAGTCATATGCCTATTCATTCAATAATCCTTGACACAATTCCTTGACATCATCCATGGGGAGTCTCTAGCCTCTATATAGGCCTCATACATACAATACCATGGGTCATTACCATGGTTCCATCATACCATCAAACTAATACTATGGGCCCATTACATTATTACTAACTACTTGTCGTCCCTTACATGATATGGGTTAACCACCTTATTTATTACTATGGCCCATCCCATTATTACATTATTACCTTCGGTACCTCCCTTTGTACCCCATATTACCCCCCTAGGTATATAACATTCCACCCCCCTTAGCATGTTTCGTCCCCGAAACATGGGAAGAACACAAATAATAAGATCTACTCAAAAGAGTAGTCCACTGGTACCATGCACGTGCATCTAGCCATCCAAGAGAAAGGTGAACCCTCGATCTCGCTGGTGCCTCGCTCGCTTGAGATGGAAGCTGACCCTGCTAGCTCTTCTGTGTTGATGTGTAGTAGGTGGATCTTTGCTCCTCTCTATCTGTCGGACGGGGGTTGTTGTCCTTGTGGTTAATTGGTTGCCATCTTGTTGGTTGTTGTTTTGCGGGGTGATGTGGGTGATGATATGTTGAAGTTTTAACGAACAGTGTATTTTTCTTTAATTCACCCCTTACTAGAGCCTGACTGTTATGTTGCGGTGCCTACTATGGTGTCTTATCTTCCAATATTACTTCCACCACTCAGCCCTCATCTGATGTATCAGCACCTGTAACCTTTTCTGCTTCAGCCTCTATTTTTGTTTGATTGTAGACCATCAACTGCTCATCATCTGATATGTCAGTCCCTAGAACATCTTCTGTGTCAACTTCCATGGACTCTACCTGTTTATTGATGGAAATATCCTCTAATGTAATTTTCTTCTTTTTATACCAGAGCTTTAGGAATTTCTTCTGCATGTTAATATTTATAGTACCCACAGATTCCATCCAAGAATATCCTAAAACAACATCCATATTATCCATCTTTGAAGTATAAAAATCACCATGCAACACATACTTATCCATAGAAATCTTCAAATCCTCATACACTTGAACATCCTCATCATCCACCTATGTGTTTTCAATGTGTTTTGCAGGAACTTGAAATTTTCTTACCAAATTAACATTGATGAAATTATGCTTGCAACTAGAATTTATAGAAACAATGATCTTCTCTTTCTGAATCAATCCATGAACCTACAATAAGGAGATACCAACAGAAAATAACCCTTTAGGTTCCTTGGTTTCCTTATTTTCTATAAAAATAAAATCTTTGCTAGGTTGTGTGTTTGTCTGTGTGAGCTTATCGACAAGATTAGTTTTATGGTCAAAATGGTCCATAAGAGCTTTTGTGAATATGTCCCAAGTCAAGGGCCTTTGATAGCAACGTTGATTCCTTTGCCACCATTGCCATCTTTCATTGTCCAAGTACATTTTTCCCATAGTCAACTGAGTCTCATCATCCATGACGTAATTCAATCTAAAACATTTCTCCATTTGTGCTAGCCATTTGGCTAGATGAGAGCCATCAAATTTATACAAGTCCCTCAAACTCTGAGCTAGGCCCGCCATCCCAAAAAAAATTGGCGAAAATTTGAAATTGTCACAGTTTAGTCAATATTGCTCAGAATCCCTATTATGACTTGTTTTCAAAAATGGAACAATCATTCTGCATCTGCCCATGTGATAGAAATCTTGATCCAGGCACTGGAATATCAGATCTGCGCTGCAGCTCTTCTGCCGTCACCAAAATTTCTTCGAAAAGGAGATGATTTTAAATTAGCGATATCTCCCTCATCCGGACTCCGATTCAACTACTTTTTTTTTTTAAATTGGGTATTTTTTCACAAAGAATCCAGATCTATAATTAGATTTTGCATATCGTTCCCCAGGACATCCAGATCGGTGCTGCAAACTCGCTGCCCTGAAAAATTGTCTGCAACCCCACTCATTTTTAGATCAGCGATATCTCCTTCATCCGGACTCCGATTCAACTGATATTTTTTTAAATCAACTATTTTTTCACAAATAATCCAGATCTGCAATTAGATTTTGTAGATCTTGCACCAAAACATACAAATCTGATCTGCAAACTCGTCGCCCCTAAAATCTTGCAAAAATAAAAAATTTCTCCACTTTTGCCCAAGAAAGTGCTATGATACCACTTGTTATAGCTCTGATACCACTTGTTATAGATCTAACCCAGAAATATAAGATAATAGCAATAAACCCAGAAATAACAAGATTTGAATGTAGATAGAAATGCTTCTCTTTATTTATCAAACCCTTAAGGTAGGGCAACACCATACATTCACTCCTTAAGGAAGGAGAACACTCCACAAGCCATATGCCTATTCTTTCAATAATCCTTGACATTATTCCTTGACACCTCACCATGTGGAATCTCTAGCCTCTATATAGGCCTCATACATACAATACCATGGGTCCATTACATTATTACTAACTACTTGTGGTCCCTTACCTCATATGGGTTAACCACCTTATTTATTACTATGGCCCATCCCATTATTACATTATTACTTTGGGTACCTCCCTTGGTACCCCATATTATACCCCTAGGTATATAACACAACCTATAGTAGATCCGGAGTAATATCCACTATTTTCTCTCACAGTCTCACCTCTCTGTTTCTCACTCTAAGAATACACATATATCCCATAGCCTCAATACAATACCCTCATACAAAGAGAGGGGTTGACTTCTAGAGAAAAAAAACCCTAAACTAAACATAAATTCTATCGTCAGATCATCCGCCTAATGAATGGCCCAGATTGACTAGAAATTACTATACTTTTACAAGGTAATTTTACATCTATTTTTAGCTTCGGGTGTACTTCCACCAAAACCCCCACCAGGGACTACTGGCCCTCGAACCCTCTAGCCCCCCCAGCCATCGCCCCCGAACCACCGCGGGGGGGACAAGTTTGCCCCAAACGCCCCCCCCCCCCCCCCCCCCCCCCAACATGGAGGGGTGTACAATATTCCTGGGGTATACATATAGCTGAAACAAAGACCTCTAATTTTGGATGATAATCATGCTCCACACCGAATAAGAGGGGGGGAAGAGCCCCCCATTCGTTGCGCTAATTGTGTAGCCGGAGGGGTCACAGGGGGTTTGAGGGGTGCAGGTAACCACACTCTATGGGGTCTAGGGCAGTGCCATAGAAAATTTTGGTTTTGGAACCTATGTTAGGTTGGGTGGACCCACGTATGGTTTTGTGCATGATTTTCGCACATGTTTTTGGATGCGATGGTTTTCGGTCCATGGTTTTGGACACGATGGTTTTTGGTCGATGGTATTGGATACTTCAGCATGTATAAATATGTATTATAACATTGAAAGGAACATAATGAAAAGTCAAGCTGGTAGTCCCAGTTTTGGGATCCAGGGGAAAATATTTGTGTATTTGTGTTTTATGTGTTATGCTCTTGCATTTTTTATTTTATGTGTTTTAGAATTCGTATGCAGGTAATTTTGTTATGGGGTTAAAACCTACATTTGGTATCAAACCTCTTTTGGCTTCAAGGGGATGCCTTTGTTGCTGAGGAGTTTTGCTCAGGCCTGTGGTAGACATTGTTCAGTGGGAGATCTGTGAGATCGATTCTGGTGGTGAAAGAAGATGGTGAACAATGGAAGGATAGAGATTGAGAAATTTAATGAACATAGTTTTGAGTTATGGAAACTCAAGATGGAGGATCTGTTGGTGGATAAAGATCAAAGGGTCGTGGTAGATCTAGGTACTAAAGCAACATGAGTGTCTGATGAAGAATGGAAAAAGTTGGATCGGAAGGAAAAGAGCACAATATGATTGCGTGTCTTAGATTCAGTATTTCTGGATGTATCAGGGGAAGCTATGTCAAAGGCTTTGTGGCACAAGTTAGGGAATTTGTACCAATATAAGTCTCTGGTGAATAAACTGTTCTTGCGGAAAAAGCTGTATAACGTGAGGATGAAATATGGAGACTCGGTGATAGAGCATCTGAACACATTTAATAATGTGGTAATTCAGTTAGTATTTGTTGGTATTAAAATTTTAGATGAAGATAAGTGCATTAGTTTGTTGTGTTCTCTATCAAATTCGTGGGATAGTTTGGTTATTGGAATAGGTAGCAATGCAACTTCCTTGTAGTTTGATGAAATAGTCTCATCCTTGGTGACAGAGGAGATGAGATGGAAAAGTATAGAGAGCCAGAATGGTGATGCCTTGTCTGTATGAGGACGGTCCCAGAACAGAAACAAAAATAAGTCATCAAGTGGGATATCTAAATCTAGAGGGAGATCTAAATCTCCAGGAAAACCTGTAAAGTTGGTGTGCTGGAAATGTGGAAAGGAAGGGCACTACAAAAGGGACTGTAAATCTAAAGCTCCTGATAAAGGAAATGGATTTGATGATGCTCCTTCTACAGAGGTAAAAGCCACCTCATATGAAGGTGGGGATGTGTACTTGGCTTCTTCAAGTACACATGTAGATCATGAGGCATGGTTGATTGACTCAAGTGCATCCTTTCACTTCACTCCCCATGGAGAGTGGTTCTGCGAGCATGAGGAATATGATGGTGGTGATATCTTCTTAGGTGATGATAGGAAGGCTAGAATAGTTGGTCATGGAAAAGTAAAGTTGAATTTACAAGGTCGAAGGGTTAGAACACATCTAGGCGTTCTGCATATTCCTGCATTGGCCAGAAATCTAATTTATGTAAGCAAGTTGGATGATGGTGTAAAAATAGTGTTCGTGATGGATATCTGCAAGGTGGTTCAGGGAGCACTGGTATTGATGTGAGGATTTTGGATTGGAACTCTATACAAGCTACAAGGTAGCATAATTGTTGATGGGTGAAATAGCTCTATGGTTCCTGAAAGTGGAGCAGAAAATATAGTGGTCTCTAGAGAGAAGACCATGCTGTGGCATCAAAGGCTTGAACATATTGGAGAGAAGGGCCTTCAAATACTTCATGGTAAAGGTATGGTAGAAGGTGTGAGTAATATCTCTCTAGATTTTGATTTTTGTGAAAATTGTGTATATGGGAAGAAGAATCGAGTGAGTTTCCCCTCTGGTGGTAAGAGGAAAAAACATATATTAGAGCTTGTGCATAGTGATGTGTTTCGACCTGTGAAGGTTCCATCAGTGGGTAAGTCTGTGCACTATGTATCATGTATAGATGACTTCTCAAGGAATACATGGATATATTTCCTTAAGAAGAAATTTGAAGTCTTTGACGATTTTAAAGAATTCAAGGCTCTGGTGGAAAACCAGACAGAGAAGAAGATAAAGGTGCCAAGGACAGATAACAGTTGAGAGTTTTGCAGTAAGGAATTTGAAGAATTCTGTAAGAAGTGTGGTATAGTATGGCAGAAGACCACTCCATATACACCTCAGCAAAATGGACTCACAGAAAGAATGAACAAGACACTGATGGAAAGGGCAAGAAGCATGCTCAGTGGTGCCGGGTTAGGATAGGAATTTTGGGCAGAGGTGGTGGAGACAGCATGTTACCTGATCAACAGATCACCTTCATCAACATTGGAGGATAAAAATCCACAAGAGGTACGGACTGGTAACAAACCCTCTCTTTCACATTTGAGGGTACTTGGATGTGATGCATATGTACATGTTCCAAAGGAAAAACAAACCAAGTTGGATAGTAAATATAATAAGTGCATCTTTATTGGGTATAAGGATGGTTTAAAGGGTTATGAGCTTTGTAACCCAGTAATAAGGAAGCTTGTGTAAAATCAAGATGTGGTGTTTAGAGAGGTGAAAGATGTTATTAAACATGAAGTCCAACCAAAGGAACCTGAGAAGATAAAGTTTGAGATAGAGGAGGAATAATTAGACTCTATAGCAGAGGAGGAATCAGAAGATGAAGAGCCACAAACTCTGGGTGTGATAACATAAATTCGAGAAAGAAGGAAGCTAGAAAGGTATAGTCCATCTACTTTCTATTCAAAATTTGCTTTATCTATTAGTGATGGTGATCCCAGAACTATGAAGGAAGAAGTAGATTCAGAGGATGGAAAACTATAAACAGAGACCATGGTTGATGAAATGGCATCTTTCCACAAAAATGAGGCTTGGGATCTGGTGGAGTTGCCGACTGGAAGGAAACCCATTGGCAACAAATGGGTGTTCAAGAAGAAGACAAATGCAAGAGGAAAGGTGGAGAAATATGAAGCTTAGTTGGTAGAAAAAGGTTATTCCCACATGCCAGGAATTGATTTTGGTGATATTTTTTCTCCTGTTTCCAAGGTAACTTCTATTAGATTACTTTTATCTGTTGTTGTTGCTTTTTATTTTTAGGTAGAACATATGGATGTGAAGACAAAATTTCTTGATGGGGATCTAGAAGAGGAAATCTACATGAAGCAACCTAAAGGCTTTGCGGTGAAGGGTAAGAAAGAACTGGTATGCAAGTTAAAGAAGTCTTTGTATGGGTTAAAATAATCACCAAGGATGTGGCATCAGAAACTTGATACATTTATACAGGGACTTGGCTTCACCAAAAGCAAAGCAGATCATTTTGTGTATTTTAAATTAATTAGTTACCATGTTATTTACTTGGTCTTGTATGTAGATGATATGTTGCTGGTTGGAAATGACAAACAAATTATCTAGGACTTGAAGACCCAATTTTCCTCCAAATTCGACATGAAAGATATTGTTGCTGAAAACTATATTTTTGGCATGGAAATTAAAAGAGATCAGGCAAAGAGGAAGCTCTGGTTAAACCAGAGGAAGTATGTCGAGACAATATTGATATTTAATATGCAGGATAGTAAACCGGTGAAGGTTCCTATTCCTGTAGGTGTAAAGTTATCTACTGAATAGTGTCCCAAGACACAAGAATAGGAAGAGGACATGTCCCATGTTCCATTTGCAAGTGCAGACGGTACCCTGATGTATTCATTGGTCTTTACTAGACTAGAAATTGCACATGCAATCGGAGTATTAAGTAGGTTTATGTCAAAACCAAGAAAGGAGCATTGGACAGCAGTAAAGCGGGTTTTCAGGTAATTGTGTGGCACTAGTGATTATGGTTTGTGCTACCAAGGAAGACTAGGATTTGATAGAGTGTTGGATATTCATGGCTTTGTTGATGTAGAATGGGCTGGAGATCTGGATCAGAGAATATCTACAAGTTGGTATGTGTCTAACCTATTTTGAGGTGCAGTCATTTGGATGAGTAAGAAACAATCTGTAGTGGCACTATCAACTACAGAGGAAGAATACATGTTAGCCACTTATGCAAGTAAGGAAGTAGTTTGGTTGCAGAGATTGTGTTCAAGTAAGGGGTTGGTTCAGGGAGCTATAAGGATAGACTGTGACAGCCAAAGTGCAATTTTCTTGGCAAAAAACCTTGCATATCATTCAAAGACAAAGCACATTGATGTTCAATATCACTTTGTGAGGGATATGATAGAAGACAAAAGGATGTTGCTAGTAAAGGTGGACACTTTGAAGAATACTGCAGATGCATCGACAAAATCTGTGAGCTCTGAGAAGTTATCTTGGTGTAAATAAACAATGTGCATTGCACGGATGGATAAATGACTAAGCTCACTTGTGGCCCCCTGTGGAAAGAAAACAACAAGTGGGAGAATGTTGGGTTGTGTTATATTCTTTCCACGACTAGCCCATGTAGTTAATCGGGGGGTTAGAGGGGGGGCAGAGCCCCCCCTTCGTTGCGCCGATTGTGTAGTGTGGGGTTCACTAGGGGTTTGAGGGGTGTAGGTAACCCCACCCTATGGGGTCCAGGGCAGTGCATTGGAAAATTTTGGTTTTGGAACCTATGTCAGGTTGGGCAGACCCACCTATGGTTTTGTGCATGATTTTCGCACATGTTTTTGGATGCGATGGTTTTCGGTCATGTTGTGCTTATCAACAAGCCCCCCACTTACTAATGTTAGCAATAACATTAATAAATGAGGACCCTTCCAAAAAATCAAATCTTAGCATCTAGTCATGCCTTTTTATTTTTAGAATAAAATAAGATATCAAAATGGAACTTGCAAGACCATGGAAGGTTACATTTTCATACTTGAGTGTACAGAACTTCACAAATGATGAGTTTTATTAACAAGCACCACATGATCAAAATAGCCTAAAAGTAACTTTATACCTGGAAAGTCATGAATATTAAAATAAACCTTGAAAAGACCCACTTTTAGAGGATTATTCTTGCATCACATGATTACGACGGACCTTCCTTATAAACGTTACCCCAATATTGCGAAATGCAAAATCTTAAAAAACTCTTATAATCTTCTCGCATCACAGTTACAACCAAGTAGCGCTACTCAATAAAGCATAAGCAAATATTGCGAAATTCGATAGCATCTCACATCTCACATATCACATCAACTCACATGGCGGTAAGTCTTAAACTTAAATGATTTTTGTGATATAGTGATCTGTGATATTGGGTAGAAAATCACAAAATCACTTTTATCAGAACTCAAACGCCTCCCGTTCTAGGAGAGTGCTACCCAAATTTTGATGAGAAGTTATGAACATTAAGTTAAGAATAACGGTTCATTAGTGGAAATTTATTAAAAGAACAATTACGATCAGGTTTGAAAGGCCATTTGATGCAATTTGATATCTTTTAACGTGATTTAGAATTAAAGACCCTGTGTCACCCTTATTTCATTCTTCTATTGATTTATTTCTGCAATCGCTGTCATTTTTATCCTATTTTGCACTCTCCTTGTAACTTTCAGGAAGAACACATAGAGCAGGATATCCGAAGAAATGGTGAAGAAAGGAGACTATTTATCAGCTATTAGACGAAGAACAATCAAGGCTTTTGGAAACAATAGTTACAGTGGATGGAAACATTTCTTTTGATGCTACTCTGACTGAACTTGCATGCTCATTCTTGCACCACATTGCTGCAAGACGAAAGATACTTCCTCAAAATGACATGGTTAAGTGGATCATAGATGATGCAGACATATCCGACAGAGAATTCAAGACGACAAGCATGAAGTCACAGGGTCGTTTACTCCAGACAACCTGAGACTCATGTACCATCTACCAGAGCAACAGGCCATCTACAATAGGCAGTTTGTAGAGAAGTTCACCAAGGAAAATGAAGACTTGGTAGAATGCACGAAGAATTGGTTGAACAAACAAGAAAGACTCAAGAGAGATAAAAACAGTATGTACACCATCGGTTCTCTTAGTTCCCATTTCTGTTTTGCTACCGCTATGTTATGTAGGTTTTTTGGTAAACTAGACAGCACCAAATTCTCATCAGAATGGTTACCCCTAATAGATGCAGCCATCAATGCTATAGTAATGAATTGGACTCAAATCCTATCTGATAACTTAGATATGACAATTTTAGAGTATAGAAGAAAAGGGAGTATTACTTCGAGGGTTTACCTTTCATTTTTCATGAGTGCTTATGTTATTGATGCTATTTGTTTTGGTTCCATGTTTCTGCTTATGGGATGGAAGGGTACTACTCAAAATCCACTTCCCATTCAAATATATCACAAAGTCATGTGGGAGTCTAATTTCATACCACACTTATTCAAGATTTGTCACAGATATATGCTTCCAATTCACAAAAATATTTACAAACAAGATGCCCCTAGGTTCTCCCAAGAGGCTGAAGTAGATATTCTCCTCATAGCCAGATGGTTCGGGGAAGAATTATTCACATATATTAGAGTGTTCGACAGTATTGCCTCACCCCATTTTCTAGCTTTTTATGTCCCAAACAAACTAATGGCTAGAGAGGTAGCCTATCAGACATGTAATGAAGGAGGGATGAGTAAGATATTGAAAGATTCCAAGAAGGTCATTTCGCTTCAATTTCCAGTAACATGTGGAGTATTTGCATTGCATGACTTAGGACATGCTTTTAGAGAGGGTGAAAATGTATTATCCTTGTAATTTCCCAAATTCCGAGGAAGACGATATGATCCCTCCGGTATTGTCAAAGATTTTACCACAATGGTCAAAATAAGAATATTTACCAATGAAAAAGACCCCTTTGATGATGTTTTCCTGCAGAAAAACACCTTCAAAGAAGTACATCATATGGCACAAATACTTTTTGGTCAATAATGCCGCTGAATATTTGACAACTATAAGAGAATGAGGCTATCTAAGGTCTCATTGGACCAACTACTCATTGAGCCAATGAGAGAGCCTACTCCCAGTGCAAGCATAGGTGGAGACTTGAGAAAAATCCATAACAAGTTCTGGAAATGAATCCATGGAAAAATCTATCAATCAATCTGAGAAAACATCAAAGAATGAACATAGCAAGAGTGAGCAGTCAATCATAGACACAACCTGGTCCAAAGAAAAGTTTGATCAGCACACTTCACTCATAAAACAAGACGAAGCGTTAACTCCCCTTACAAAGCAAGCAAAGCTGCTGGTAATTGATTTAGAGGAAGAATGGGAAAATTCCAATAAGATACTCAACACATATGAACAAATCGCAGAGCCACCAACAAAAAAAAAAGAAATGACTACGGAAATGGTAACAAAAGGAGTTATTAGTACTCAGGAAATAAAAAATATTCCCATTGCTCCCACATCTGAGATTGTATTAAGAATAAAGGAAATTCCTCCTCTAGATGTATTCTACAGCCCTCAATACAAAGTTGTCATTAGAAGACAAAGAAAGAAAAGAAAGTTAGATTCAGTGCTCACTCCTAAGGATGAATGTCTAGATGTTCTCTGGAAAGACCCATCCACAGATCCATCGGCTAACCTCACTAAATTCTCACAGGTCGCGGGTGCATATGCTTTAGCAAACATTGACAAGGTAGCAGAGGTACAAATGTTTCTCGAAGAAAAAGAAGATAAGATTTTGTTATTAGAACAACAACTACAGTAGGTCAGGATCAACCAACAAGCAAAAATGCAGTTGGCTAAACTTCAGCAAGAGTTTCAGCAAATGTAGTTGGCACATCAGAGTAGTTTAGCTACTAAAGAAGCACAGTTACAAAGCATAACAAAACTGCATAAAGATGATCCCAAAATTGAACATTTTGTCACAGAAGCACCTAGCCTCAATTCCCAGCTTTTACACCAGAAAGAATTAGTATGACAGAATATTTCACAGTGGAATTCTCACTACGAAATGAGCAATAACATAATGAACCAAGTTATGGAATTACGACTTAAATATGATTCAATTCTAAAGAAAGTTTCAAACTTCTTAAGTTGTTAGAAATCCGAAGATGGGAAAAGAGTAGATATTCCCAAAATAGATGAATCGCACAGAGAAACCTTATTTGCGAAATGTGGTTCTCAGCTCAAAGAAGCAGAACAGGCAATGGAGGATGCTCTAGCAACAATAAATAGCATCATCAAATGTATGAATGAAAATCTACACAACACTAATTTGGTAGCAGAAATCACCCTTGGATTTCTTCCAAAAGCAGAATAGCTTCAAGCAGTATGGAAACAAGAAACAAAGGAAAGGGCAAAGGCAGTTAGACGAGTAAACAGGTTAAACTAGGAGGCATACTAGCAATACCTAGTGAAACCACACAGCCAATGGATGACCCTGAAGTGCCTGATTACTTCCACCGAGAAAATAGTGCCAACACTCACCAATGTTGTATTCGTAGGAAAATTGAAAGATGAAGTTGGCCAACCGACACTTCTTAAACCTATGTTGGATATTGGCGATCTTAAGGACTAGATGAAGGATTAGTCATAGACATATTTTATTTTTGTTCTTATTTTCGCTTAAAATGAAGTAGGTCATTTAAACCTCCTCATATATTTTGTAATTTCTACTTTTAAGTTTCATAGATTAGTATTTAAAACCCTCTCATGCATTTAGAGAGGGGTATAGAAATTTTATCAAAAACATTCTTCATAATGTGCACTTTTGCCCCCTACTGAGGAGGTTTTGGTAAAATTAATGAAATGAGATTTATTTTCTATTTGAGTTTAGCATATTCTACTAAAACTGCATTTTTTTACTCTTAGTTGATGTTAAAGTGATTTGAAGGTAGATCAATGTTGCTGGAGCACATGAATAGGATGTATTACAAATGGTAATTCTATCTCTTAATGTCTTTTACCTGTGTGTGAGGCAATAAATAATTTTCAGTTATTTATGTATGAAAGTTTAAATTCTTAGTTATCATTATTGCACTTTTTTATGATGATGATTTATTCTTTATGTTGAGTATATGAATGACTCTTTATGCGATATATCTCTCTTATGGTTTCGGCTAACTTTTTATACGAAATGATCATTATTAAACAGATTCTCTTCTTATTGTAATTGAATGGTCTTTACTATCAATTAGTTTCAGAAATGATTTTTGATCGCATATATAAACATCAAATTAGATGTTTTCTTTCATTATGATAGATTGCATATGATAGTTAGAGGATAGATTGAGTTTAGAATAAGTATTCACCCCATAAAACCCAGGAAAGAAAAACATCATCCTATTAGAACAGACATTATAAATAGATTTGGAAAATGGTCCCATCATCCCCAGTCGGAGCCACTATTCCAAATGGAAAAGGGGTTGTCCTAAGGTTTAGACTGGGTGGTTACCCCCCTTTTTGGAGTCTCGATTTTTCGAGCCTTCAACATATTTGGTGCTATAAGGAGGCCCTGACTATGAATGGCAAATAAATCTACATCTTCACGCCATTCTAAGAGTAAAAATCCCTCACCATCACCCTCAAATTCTTGTTCACTTATCTCCTATCTTTGAACTATAAGTTGAAAAGAAAAATATAGAGCACATTACTGAATTCCCAAACAACCCAGATCATTCTTCCTCAGATCCCCCCTGAACTACAAACTTTAATCCATAAGTTACAGGGCATTTCAATATGTCAAGAAGAATTTGAGTTATCCCAAGGTAGTATCACTTCTCATCTAACCCCATCTCAACGACTGACTAGATCACAAAGCGAAAAACTAAGAATCCCACCAGTTGAGTTTCCTCTACCAAGTCGTAAGAAAGCTAGGAAAACACCCGAAAAATCTCATAGTGACGTTTTATCATCATTTTCTTCCACCATCCCATCCATATTATGTTATGAAACCAGCTCAAGAAAAGATAGAAAAGAAAGATCAACGCCTTAGAATTCAGCCTCTTCGAGGGGGCAACCTCCTTTACATTACATAAATGAACAATTCTTGGATGATACAAATGAGAAAACTTCCTTTCTATATATAGGAGTCTAAGGAGTCACAATATAATCCAGCCGACCTAACAATAATAATATAAAGCCACAAAAATAACAATAGAGGGATTCTATAGGGCACAAAAATAACAATATGGGGGTAATAGGGGCACAACAATATAAATAAGGGGTATAACTACAATAGTAATGGGGTAATCACTAGTATTATAGGGACCCAACATGCCCCTCTCCTTCAAAAAAGTGTTGTCCTCAATGCTTGAGTAGTTCTGGATACTTCTGCATAAAATTCTCATCCTCCCATGTGGAATCTTCAGTGGATAAGTTCTTCCACTTGATAAGATACTCTGAAATTGATCGATTTCGTAGCTGTCGAGTTCTTATTTCTATGACTGCTTCCGGTTCCAATATAATTTTTCCTTCCTCCTCAAGTTCTGGCAATACTGTTTGAACTGGGAGCTTGTCACCTATAACCTTCTTTAAATATGAAACATGGAAAACTGGGTGCAATCGAGAAGCTGCAGGAAGCTCCAATTTGTATGCCATAGTACCAATCTTTTCCAACACCTTGTACGGACCATAATACTTTGGTGATAATTTATTATCCTTCTTAGCTTGCTTTAAGGACATTTGCTTATATGGTTGTAGCCGTAGGAATACCCAATCACCTACATCAAAACTTCTTTCACTGCGATGTTGATTTGCCTGTTGTTTCATTCTATTTTGTGTCAACACGAGGTTAACCTTTAAGAGTTGGAGGACTTACTGTTGATGTTCGATGTGATGTTACACTACCTGAACCTTAGAATTTTCTCTTAAATATGATGTGATTGATGGTGGTTGGTACCCATAAAGTGCCATAAATGGGGTCATTTTTGTTGCTGTATGGAAGGAAGTGTTATACCACCATTCAGCTAGAGGCAACCATTTGACCCATTGTGTATGTTTATCAGATATAAAGCAACGAAGATATCCTTCCAAACATTTGTTTACTATCTCAGTTTGCCCATCAGATTGAGGATGATAAGATGAGCTATGAGCTAACTGAGTACCAAGACAAGAAACTGTCCAAAAATTTCCAGTGAAAATGGGATCTCTGTCACTTACAATAATCTTTGGGTTTCCATGTAGCTTTTGAACTGTTTCCATAAATGCAGTAGAAACTGTACTGGCTTTAAATGGATGTGATAATGCACAAAAGTGTGCATACTTGGTAAGTCTGTCAACTACCACCATGATGACACTCTTTCCCTCAGACTTCGGTAAACCTGTGATAAAATCCATTGAAACCTCTTCCCAACGTTGGCTTGGAATGGATAAAGGTTGTAATAGACCCGGTGTCTTAATTGTTTCAACTTTATTTTGTTGGCAAACCAAACATTCCACCACAAACTTTTGAATATCTAATTTAAGGCCATCCCAAAAAAATTCCTTCTTAACCCTGTGGTAAGTTTTTAAAAATCCTGAGTGCCCTCCTAAGGGAGAAGTGTGCAATTCCATAAGAATCTTTTGTTTTAGCTGGGAATTCTTACAGAGGTATAAGCGATCTTTGTACCATAACGAATCATTTTGCCAGCTAAATGTATCAGAAGTACTGGAATCTTGTTGTAGCTTTCGAATAAGTGCCCACACTTCTTCATCATTCTTCCATTCCTCCTTTGCTTCGTTTATCCAATCTGGTTGGATAATAGAAATGGCACACAACAATGCTTCCATATCCTCATCCTTTCTTGAGAGTGCATCTGCCACCACATTTTGCTTCCCTTTTTTGTAGATGATTTCAAAGTCATAACCCAACATCTTTGTGACCCACTTTTGTTGCTCTTCAGAGGATAATCTTTGTTCTAAAAAGTATTTAAGGCTATCATGATCCGTTTTTACCTTGAAGTGTCTTCCCATTAGGTAGGGTCGCTATTTCTTAAGTGCATGGAGTATTGCCAACATTTCCTTCTCATAAATAGCTTTTCTTAAAAACTTTCCCTTGATTGGACGACTTTCAAAAGCAATGGGTCTTTCATCTTGCATTAGAACAACACCAATTCCATTTCCTGAAGCATCACATTCCACAATAAAGGTTTTTGTGAAGTCGGTGTAGCTAAGACTGGTGCTTGGCACATTGCCTCTTTAAGATGTTTAAAGGCCTTTGTTGCTTCCGGAGTCCATGAAAATGAATCTTTCTTCAATAATGTTGTTAGAGGTGCTGCTATTCTCCCATAATTCTTAACAAACTTGCGATAATACCCTGTCAACCCAAGAAATCCTCGCAGATGCTTTATGGATGTGGGGATTTTCCATTCCTTAATGGCTTTAATTTTGCTAGGGTCTACCTTAACTCCTTCATGAGATACAATATGACCCAAATATTCCACCTCCTGGACTCCAAAGAAACATTTGGATCTTTTTGCATATAATTGTTTTTCCTCCAATAGTTGTAGCACCTTGTCAACATGTTCAACATGATCCTTCCAAGACTTGCTGTAGATTAGTATATCATAAAAAAATACCAACACAAATTTTCTAAGGAATGGTTTGAAAATTGAATTCATCAAACCTTGAAATGTTGAAGGTGCATTGGTAAGGCCAAAAGGCATGACCAAAAATTCATAATGACCCTCATGAGTTCTAAATGCCATTTTCGGAATGTCTTCAATCTTCATTCTGATTTGATGATATCCCGAACGAAGATCCAACTTGGTGAAGTAAATTGATCCATGCAATTCATCCAGTAATTCATCAATGACAGGAATGGGGAACTTATCTTTAATAGTGAGCTTGTTGAGCTCCCTATAATCTGGACACATGCGCCATGATCCATCCTTCTTGTGCACCAATACTACTGGAGCTAAGAAAGAACTTTGACTCGGTTGAATTATACCAGCCTCTAGCATTTCTGCAACCATACGTTCAATTTCACTTTTTTGGACATATGGATATCTGTACGGCCTGATGTTTGGAGGAACACTTCCTGGAATCAGATGAATAGCATGATCATGATCACGCATAGGTGGGAGACCTTTGGGAGTCTCAAATACCTTGGAATGATTGTCCAGGACTTTTTGGAGATCTGGAGAAATAGATGATTCCAATGTGGAAACATCTAGCGAACATAATTGTGCAATTACACCTCTTTGCTCCTTTTTTAGAAGCTTTGTCATGCCATTAGAGCTGATTATCTTTCCTGGTTTCCCTGCAATACCCCTTAATTCAACTTCCTTTCCTTCCACAGAAAATTTCATGAAAAGTTCTTGAAAATTAAAAGCTATTGTACCCAAGGATTGTAGCCATTGGACTCCTAGTACAACATCAGCACCTCCCATTGGAATGGAAAGCATTGGGCTAGTCAATACATATTCTCCCATGGATAGCTTGATATTATGGCACTTTCTAGAAAAATTATTGTTCCTCCATTTGCAATCATCACTTGACACTCTGGTGCTGGATATAGGAAGCAATTCAATTCTTTTGCTACCCTACAATGAATAAAATTGTGGGTGCTTCCTGAATCAATCAACACTATTACCTTTTTCTTCTTGATTTGTCCTTCTATCTTGATGGTTTGAGGAGTGGTAATTCCCGCCAATGCATTACAAGATATGGTCGGATTTATTTGTTCTTCATCTAGGCTTTGTTCCTGGAATATATCCTCTTCTTTTGACCTTTCTTGCTCCTTTTCTTCTTCCTCTTCACAATCTATGTAGAATAATTTCTTCTCAGCACACTTATGACCTTTTGTGTATTTGCTATCACAATTGTAACAAAGCCCTTTTGCTCTTTTTTCTTCCAATTGTTGTGGTGTCAACCTTGTAGGTTGTGGAAGACTATGGGCAACAACACTTCCGTCTTTATAGTTGTGAATGGTATGCTTCCTAGTTGCCATAATTTTGCTTTCCATTTTTCTTGCTAACCTGAATGCCTTCTCTAATGAATCAGGTTCCCAAAGGCGCACATCATGTTGGATATTATCCTTTAAAGACCCTATGAACACATCAATCCTATGCTCCTCTGGAATATCTTTTACCCTTATGTTCAATTTTTGGAACTCCTCAATGTGCTCCATTATTGAACCCTTTTGTTTGAGACTTATCAATTGGCTAAAAAAAGTGTTGCTTTTTGTATCCTCATAATGTGCTATCAATTCTTCCGTAAAAATTGCCCAAGTGATAAATTGTTTACGAGAACAAAGCCATTGATACCATACAAACTGATTTGGTTCCAAATATAAAGTTGCCATACATACCTTTTGTGTGTTTTGCACATTATTGAGATCGAAGAATTGCTCCATCTGTAATATCCATGTGGCGGGATCCTTGCCATCAAACTTCCTCATATCGATTTTTGGAACATGGTGAGTCTTCTATCCAACATTAGAGTCTATGGAATCATGATTAACATTTCTTTTGTTCTCATCATGAGTTTCCTTTAGTACTCTTTCACCCTTAGTGACCATTTCTTGTAGCAACTTATTCATATTTATCTTCAATTCTTCCATCTTATCATCCATGTCATCAATTTTAGCGTTCATGCCATTCACCTTAGCTTCCATGCCATCCATCTTAGCTTCTACGCCTTTCTTTAAATAGTCCATCTTAGCTTCTACACCTTTCTTTAAACCATCCATCTTAGCTTCTACATCTTTCTTTAAACCATCCATCTTAGATTCTGTTCCTTTTTGTGCAAGGGACAGTTGTTGCACTTGGTCTTGTAATTTTGATATATCATGTTGCATTTCTTCCTCTTCTTCATGAGTCATGCTAGAGCTTTTAGGTTCCTTACTAGGTGTTTGCATTTTCTTTCCTCGGGGCATCAGTTACCGATAATAATGCTCTACTATGCCCTTTGAATTCCTTCAAAACAAATTTTCAAACCAAGCTTAAGCAAAAATTTAAAAAAATCTACACACCTTTTTTCACTTTGTAGGAGCTTGATATTGCCTCTGATGTATCTCTGTACTTTCCAATCATCTAGTTCTGAAATTGTGACCTGTAGTAGCTCTCTGTGTCCTCTTTCCAATGCCACCAGTCTGATCCAAATTGGATTCTCCAAGAAAGAGTTATGCACAATCTCCCAATATGACCTGATTATAGACCTTTCCCGAAGAGTGAACTTGTATGAAGTGCCACGTGTACAATTTTCGACCTTTGGTTCTGAAAAATATATACAAGAAACTACAGTCTGTCCTTTTTCTATACCTTCTTACGAAATTTCAATCCGATCCCCAGAGAGAAAGTTATGACGATTTTCCCTAGGTCACCTGTTTTGAATGTAATTCAGGAGTCTGCAACAAGACCAACTTCCTCAGAGCATATCTCCGCAAATATCACGCGAAAAGATCTGAAATTCGGACCCAAGGTTCAGTGCGATTTCTTTTCAAATGTGTTTTTTTTGAGACTTCTGAAACATCACAGAAAAAAAAGTTATAGCGAAAATGCCACGATGACCTGTTTGGAGTAGCGAAACCTTAGAATCCAAAGCTCTGATACCAAATGTTATGAAACCAGCTCAAGAAAAGATAGAAAAGAAAGATCAATGCCTTAGAATTCAGCCTCTTCGAGGGGAAAACCTCCTTTACATTACATAAATGAACAATTCTTGGATGATACAAATGAGAAAACCTCCTTTCTATATATAGGAGTCTAAGGAGTCACAATATAATCCAGCCGACCTAACAATAATAATATAAAGCCACAAAAATAACAATAGAGGGATTCTATGGGGCACAAAAATAACAATATGGGGGTAATAGGGGCACAACAATATAAATAAGGGGTATAACTACAATAGTAATGGAGTAATCACTAGTATTATAGGGACCCAACATATTATCACAAGGACATTCATCCATCCCCCAACTCCAGATCATGGTTCATACTGGTATAGGAGCAACATCCTCCTCTATCCAATCACCTTCAACTACTACCACACCTTCTTCTACTCATATCCTAACAATGGCAGGAAATCCACCACCAAGGCCATGGGCCAATCTAGGGGTTGTAAGAATGTCTACACCTTTATCTCAATTACCAACTCATCCTAAGAAATGGTTTCCCAAATTCAATCCTAGCAATGGACTATTAGTTGAAGAACACATAGATAATTTTATGATGTCTATTAATTTGAATGGAGTAATAAAAGAGGACGCAGTTGTAGTATTATTCCCTTATACTTTACAAGGAGAAGTAGGACCATGTTATTTTTCATTACTATCAGGCTCCAGTAATAACTGGGATACATTTCAAGATCACTTTTTAACAAAATTTGGGGATGATAGGTCCACAACAACCTTAATAAATGACCTCTCCAATTTAAAAGCCGAACCAAAGGAACCAATTAAGGACTTCAACTCTCGCTTCAATAAATTATTAAACAAAATACCAACAACATTTGAGCCTAGGAATGAAGTCCAAAATGAATGGTATATTTCTTCTTTACCTTCAAATTCAACCATCTTTGTAGACAACACTGCCAAGAAAACATTAACAGAAAACATGAGAGAGGCAATAGCTATAGAGAAACGTATCCTAGCCATAGAAAAGAAAAATGTTGTCGATGAAAGGAAGTCTAAAAAAGTTTCTTTTAGAGATGATTCTAAGAAGAAACAATTGAAGGACCCTTTTGACCTGGAAGGGTTATAAAAAGTCTTGAAGACCATGTCCAATGAAATGGTTGATACAAAGAATTAAGTAGTAGAAACCTGTTCAAAGAAACCTTTTAGACCCTATAAAAGAAATCCTTCAACCGATCCAAAGCCTCCAAATGCTATAACAAATGGCGAATCAGAAGTGGAAGAGGAAGAAGTTTCAAATGAGGAACAAACAGATGATGAAGAAATCATAGAACTACATGGAATGTGGGACTTCACTCTTCCAAATGAGGAAGATCAAGAAGCATTGCTTGTTGCTACTAGAAGTAGAAATCAACTTGATCTTCCACAGTCTAGTACCAAAAAACAACCCAATTCCACCTCCCAAGGATAAAATCGTAGGTAAAAAATCCTCATCGAAGTCTACTCAGATGAGCCCAATCCAATCTAATTCGACATCTTCATCTAAAATACTTATCGTCTCAGATGAAATGGAATACAACATTGTTGAAGATATGACGAAAACTAGAGAAAAATTACTCTTCATGAGTTCAGTCAGTTAAAACATCAACATAAATTAATCTTGAAAGAACTCAATGTAGTACCTACTAAGCCTCTTCCCACTGCTGTGATTTCACAGGCTACCTATGAAATGGGAAGACCTCCAACTAGCATTGCAAATAAGATCGACCCAATCAACATTGCTCTGATTGGTAGAAGATCCAGGTCCCATACTTCACTCTTTCTCCTTACTTTTGAAGTTTTTAATAAAAGTTTACACAACTTTCTAATTGATTCTGGTGCATCATCTAACATTTTACCTAAGACAGTTTGCGCTAAGTTAAACATTCAGCCTTAGAAATCTACAGTATGCATAGTACACCTAGATCGGTCTCAAGTCGAAGTCATCGGAGAACTTAATCAAGTGACCATAAGACTTCTGTCGAACCCAAAAGTGTGTCAAGTCATTGATATACTTGTGGCTAACATTCCTGATTTTTATGGATTAATCCTCAGTAGGGATTGGTTGGAAAAACTTCATGGTTACTTTGCAACTGACTGGTCTCATATGTGGCTCCCCTACAATGGCAAACCAAATCAAATCAAAGTTGAACGAGAAAAACATCAAAAGTACATAGTGACATAGTTAGAACGAGAAAACGAGCCTATAGCGTATAGAAACAACATAATCAGAAATTATGATGTTGAGTCATTCTTAGGAAATTTCAATGCTCACACTTCACCTTTTTGGAAAATTCCGTTTTATCTCAGATAGAAATTTTTTTCTCAAACTGACACTTCTAGATGCACTAATTTTGTAGATAGACCTGTAAATAGAACCTTGTTTTGGAGATTACTTTTTGATGGTTCTAAATCCAATGATGGAGCAGGAGTAGGTTGTATATTAGTTAGTCCAAAAGGAGAGAAAACCATGTTAGCATGTAGGCTTGAATTCAATTGCACAAACAACACCACTGAATATGAAGCATTGGTTCAAGGGTTATACAAAGCAATTGGAATTAATGTCAAATACCTTCAAGTACTTGGAGACTCTGAGATTGTCATTAGACAAGTAAGAAATACAATACACTGCCTATTGAGGCATTTAAAACACTATCAATTCCTAGTAAAAGACCTAACCTCACACTTTATAGTGTTTAATATTTCATCTATTCCAAGAATCCAAAACGCTAGTGCGGATCTTCTTGCTAACGTAGCTTACAAGCTTATTCCACCAGAGGACTACAACCCAAATAGATTCTCGATTGAATTAAATTTTAGACCCTCTATTCCTAATAACATTACCAACTGGAGAATCTTCAACAATGACCCTGATATTGTGAGTTTTCTTACTTCAAAAGGTTCTTACAATGATCAGATAATTGACGAAGACCAACATGATAAACAACTGAAACAAGAAAGCCACCGTAACGCTATACCAAAATCTGTAGTCTAGTTAGAGTACCTGTATGACTTAAAGGACAGATTTAAATGATCCACCAATTCAAAATGCTAGAGTTCAACTCTAAGATACAAATTAATTAATCTAGTGATAGACATGAAACCACAAAACATCATCCTAGGTCTTGGCCTAACATCTATTGAAAAATCAACTTTTATTCGATTATTGAAATAATACAAGAGTGTCTTCGCTTGGAATTATGATGATCTTAAAACCTATGGCACTTCAATTATCCAGCATACAATTCCTAAGGTGTCTGATGAAAACTCTGTTCAGCAGAAATTAAGGAAGATACATCATAATTTAGAAAGCTAGATTAAATCTGAGTTAAATAAATTATTAAGAGCCAAGATTATTTTTCCTGTCAGACATTCTAGATGGGTCTCCAATCTCATCCTAGTCAGAAAGAAAAATGGTGATATTTAGATTTGTATAGACTTTTGCAACCTCAATAAAGCTTGCCAAAAGGATAATTTTCCATTGCCTCCCATGGAACAGATATTACAATCATTCGCAAGGTCAGATTTAATGTCCTTTCTAGAGGGATTTTCAGGGTATAATCAAATCTTAGTCCACCCAGATGATCAATTGAAAACTATGTTCAGAATGAGATGGGGCACCTATTCTTATCAAAAGATGCCATTAGGGCTAATAAATGTTCGTGCCATGTTTCAAAGAGCCATGGACATTGTGTTTAAGGGATTAGTAAACAAATCAGTGCTAATCTACTTATATGACATAACAATATATTCCAAAAAATGTAGTAATCATCTTAGATACTTAAAACAAATCTTTCAATGTTGTCAAAAATATGGAATTTCGCTTAACCCCAAAAAATATTTTTTTTGCGTTGAGGGAAGGAAAACTTCTTGGATTCATAGTATCCAAATCAAGAATCCATATTGACCCAAATAGGATCAAGGAAATTTCTGAGATATGTTTACCCCATAATAAAAAAGCAATGCAGTGTTTCCTTGGTTAAATCAATTTTGTTAAGAGATTTGTTCTTGACTTCTCAACGATTGTGTCACCCCTCCAAGCCATGATAAAGAAAAATTCTCTCTTAAAATGGGGTCATTTGGAATATGAAGCCTTCAGCTTGATAAAACAAGCAATTATAAATGCCCCATCTCTAGCAACACTGAATTTTTCCAATCCTTTCACCTTATATACATTCGCCTCCAAGAAATCATATCTTGCCATACTCACACAAGCAAATCAAGATAAATCTAAAGCCCCAATTGCTTTCTTTAGTTCAAATTTACAAGGAGTTGAATTAAATTACTCTGATGTTGAGAAATAGGCTTATGCTATTTTCAAAGCAATTAAACACTTCAGACCTTTCCTTGCCAAGACTCACACCAAAATAATAGTACCATTTCGAGTAATAAGAAATATTTTGGTACAAAAATATGTGGGCGGAAAGAGAGCAAATTGGGTCATGGCCCTGCAAGAATATGACCCTAAAATTAAACCAGCAAATATCATAAAAGGTCAAGGTTTTTGTAGGATGTTAGTAGGAGCATCGAACATATCAGAATCGCAGTCTCTAGATAGTGAAGTACAAATTTATGAGGTAAGCCTAAACGACTCTGAATCAAGATATGCTGATATCATTTTCTACCTAAAAAATGGATATGCCCCTCCACATTTGAATTACACAAAGAAAAGATCCTTGAGGCTAAAAGATAAATAATATCAAATCGTTAATGATTTACTTTTTAGAATGAATTATGATTCGATTCTCCTTATATGCCTCGAGAAATCTGAAGCAGAAAAAGTATTGCAGGAACTCCATGATGGACTAGCGGGCAAACACTATGTAGGAGATGCAAAAACACACTAAGTCCTTCGTACTGGATACTACTAGCCAACTCTATTTAAAAATGCACCTAGTTACATAAGGAGATGTAAGATTTTCCAAACTGCTGCTAGAAGATAGAAGCAACCGTCTTTGCCATTACAACCGATCAACATTGATCAACCCTTTCAACAATGGGGATTAGATATAATAGGTGAGATCATTCCTCATTCTTCTAAACAACATAAATACATCCTTACAACTATTGACTACTTTACCAAAAGGGTAGAAGTAGTTCCACTCAAGACAACCAACTCTGAGAGTATCATTGAATTTATATATCAATTCATCATCACCAGGTTTGGCTTGCCTTCTGCCTTAATGTTTGATAATGCATCCTATTTCTCAGGCAATTCCATGACAAAGTTCGCTCTCAAAAGAGGTTTCAAACTCAAATATTCTATTAATTATTATCCACACGGAAATGTGTTAGCCAAATCAACGAACAAAAGCCTTATTAGAATTATTAAATGGACTATTGATAAAAAAGCAAAGAAACTAGCATAAGTCTTTAGTGTATGCTCTCTAGGCAGATCAAATCACTCAGAAAACCTCCATTGGCACTTCACCTTTTAATTTAGTTTATGGGAAAGAAGTGGTCTTACCAACAAATTTAGCTATTCCTTCACTAGCCTTAGTTCAATTCATAGAAGAAACTCCTTCATCATCCATGCAATTAAGACAATTACAAATTATTAAACTTGAAGAGGAACGAGAAAATGCCAGAATCACCCATGCACATCATCAACAATTAGTGAAAGCCTCTTTTGGTTCAAACTTAGTGTCTAGAAAATATTTTCAACTTGGAAAATTAGTATTAAAATGGGATAAAGCCCATGAAGAGAAAGACAAGCATACTAAATTCCAACGCATGTGGCTTGGACCATTCCATATTGTCGAACTCATTGGCCCATCAACTTTCATGTTACAAGATTTAGTAGGGAAAAGGGAATATTTACCTGTTAATGGATAGATCATAAAGAAATATTTTCCATACAAGATGATCTCTTCTATTTTTATGTAGATCATAGTTTCAATTAAGTTTTATTTTGATAATAAAACAAGCTGAGAATTTTCACTTTTGGTTTCGCGAAAAGAATAGTTTCTCATTTCAATTTTGTTTTTTTCTCTTTTATAAGTAGGAATAGTTATGAAAATTAATCTCCATCTATGAAACATAGGGTTAAGTGCTATTATTTTGAAAAATTTTGTCTATTCTTTTATTTTAACTATCTAAGTTCTGGTTAGAATCAACCTTAGGAAGAAGTTTTCCTTACATCAGTCACAAAAGGTATCAATAACAAAGAAAAGACTCTTTGTGGAAAAGATATTTTTTAAATTCCAAAATTGTCATCTAGGAATTTTCTTAAGGAACGAATGACTCCCCCCCCCCCCCCACTTGAGGAATTTGCAAGATTCAAGGCGTAATCCAATTATACACTTTCAACTTAAAGAATAAGAGGTCTCATCAAGAGACAACTTATCATGATCATAAAGATTATAACTAACTGACATTGCCATACTGAATATCAAAACATGGTAATGGCTCGAGATTGTTTCAATCAAAAGACAAGGGGTATCATCAAGAGTGAGCTTGCTTAGTTAAGTTATAAAACAAGTCAATGGCACTGTCAATTTTAGCAAGACATTGTTGTTTAAGAAATAAAAGAGAAATAAGAAAATAAAAAGCGATAAGTATATATGAGGATTTATCTTTGAAAATTGCATTCTTCTCAAGTGGGACACTGGATCATTGTTGGGTAACACGTAACAATGTCGAGGCTATGAATGTCTGTTGGCAGTAGAGGCTCTACCTACGACAAATGAGTACGCCAAAACTGATCTAAAGAGATTCTTTGTTTTATATTTACAACTGAGTAATGACTGATGTGAGTAAAATTACTAACTCTGAGAAGAATATAATCAAAATAAAGATAGTTAGAAGAAGATGTTGTTATTAATAAACAACAATCTTTACCTTATATTTCATACCATGTAGTTTTATTTTCAAAACAATTTCTATTTTGGAAGTTTTAGAAAATTGAAAAAAACCCTCAGAGATAATTGGTTCTTCCAAGTGAATCCCCATTTACAACTCCCCCCCCCCTTTTACTAATGTTATCAATAACATTAATAAATGAGGACCCCTCCAAAAAATCAAATCTTAGCATCTAGTCATGCCTTTTTATTTTTCGAATAAAATAAGATATCAAAACAGAACTTGAAAGACCATGGAAAGTTACCTTTTCATACTTGAGCGTATAAAACTTCACAAACGATGAGTTTTATTAACAAGCACCACATGATCAAAATAGCTCAAAAGTAACTTTATACCTAGAAAGCGATGAATATTAAAATAAACCTAGAAAAGAACCGCTTTTAGAGGATTATTCTCGCATCACAAAATGATTACGACGGACCTTCCTTATAATAGTTACCCCAATATTGCGAAATGAAAAATCTTAAAAAACTCCTATAATCTTCTCGCTTCGCAGTGACAACCAAGCATTGCTACTCAATAAAGCATAAGAAAATATTGTGAAACGTGATAGCATCTCGCATATCACATATCGCATCAATTGACACGACAGTAAGTATTAAACTTAAACGATTTTTGCAATATAGCAATCTGCGATATTGCGTAGTAAATCACAAAATAACTTTTATCGCAACTCAAAGGGCTCATGGTTCTAGGAGAGTGCTACCCAAATTTCAATGAGAAGTTATGAACATTAAGTTAAGAATAATGATTCATTAGTGGACATTTATTAAAAGAAATATTACGATCAGGTCTGAGAGGCCATTTGACGCAAGTTGATATCTTTTAACGTGATTTAGAATTAAAGACCTTCCATCACCATTATTTCATTCTTCTATTGATTTATTTCTAAAGTCACTATCATTTTTATCCTATTCTTCTCTCTTCTTGTAACTTTCAGGTAGAACACACAGAGCAGGATATCTGAAGAAATGGTGAGGAAAGGAAAGGCACTTTCTTTTGAGAAGTCAGAGATGACCCCCCTGTTCATAGATACTACTTGTAATCGAGATGCGGGGACGTCCACATGGGAGACTATGTATCAGCTACGAGAGGAAGAACAACCGAGACTTTTGGAAAAATAGTTGTAGTAGATGGACGTGTTTCTTCTGATGCTACTTTGACTGAACTTGCATGCTCATTCTTCCACCGCATTGCTGCAAGACCAAAGATACTTCCTTATACCGACATGGTTAAGTCGATCATAGATGATGCAGACATATCTGACAGAGAATTCAAGACAGAAAGCCAAGAATTCATAGGGTCATTTACTCCAGACGACCTGAGACTCATGTACCATCTACCAGAGCCATGGGTCATCTACAATGGGCAGTTTGTCGAGAAGTTCGCCAAGGAAAATGAAGACTTGGTATAATTCATGAAGAATTGGTTGAACAAAGAAGAAAGACTCAAGAAAGATAAAGATGGTATGTACACCACCAGTTCTCTTAGTTCCTCTTTCTATTTTGTTGCCGCTATGTTATGTAGGTTGTTTGGTAAACTAGACAACACCAAATTCTCGTCAGAATGGTTACCCCTGATAGATGTAGCCGTCAACGCTACAGTAATGAATTGGGCTAAAATCTTGTCTGATAACTTAGCTACAACAATTTTAGAGTATAGAAGAAAAAGGAGTATTGCTTCGAAGGTTTACCCTCCATTTTTCATGAGCGCCTATGTTATGGATACTATTTGTTTTGGTTTCAAGTTTCCGCTTATGGGATGGAAGTGGACTGCTAAAAATATACTTTCCATTCAAATATATCACAAAGTCATGTGGGAGTCTAATTTTGTACCACACTTCTTCAAGATTTGTCACGGATTATGCTTCCAATTTACAAAATTATTTACAACCGATATGCCCCTAGGTTCTCCCAAGAGGCTGAAGTAGATATTATCCCTGCAGCTAGATGGTTCAAGGAAAAATTATTCACATATATTAGAGTTTTCAGTAGTATTTCCTCGCCCCATTCTCTACCTTTTTATGTCCCAGAAAAACTATTGGTTAGAGAAGTAGCCTATCAGACATGCAGCGAAGGAGGGATGAGTAAAATATTGAAAGATTCCAAGAAGGGCATTGGGCCTCAATTTTTGGTAACATGTGGAGTATTTTCATTGCATGACTTCGGACATGCTTTCAGAGAGGTTGACAATGTATTATCCTTGAAATTTCCCAAATTCCTGGGAAAACAATATGACCCCTCGGGTATTGTCAAATATTTTACTACAATGGTCAAAATAAGAATATTTACCGATGAGAAAGACCCCTTTGATGATGTTTTCCTACAGAAAAACACCTTCAAAGAAGTAAAACATATGGCACAAATGTTTTTTGATCAAGAAGGTCTCCAAACATTTGATAACTACAGGAGAGAAAGGTTATTTAAGGTCCCATTGGACCAACTACTCATTGAGCCAATGAGAGATCCTATTCCTAGTGCAAGCATAGGTGGAGACTTAAAAGAAAAATCCAAAACAAGTTCTGGATATGAATCTGCTGAAAAATATGTCTATCAATTTGAGAAAACATCAAAGAATGAACACATCAAAAGTGAGGAGTCAATTAAAGACACAGCCCAATCCACAACAAAGTCTGATCAGCAGAATTCACTCTTAAAATACGTCGAAGCCTCAACTCCCCTTACAAATAAAGCAAAGCTGCTAGTAATTGATTTAGAAGAAGAATGGGAAAATTTCAATAAGATACTCAACACGGATGAACAAATCATAGAGCCACCAACAAACCAACAAGAAATGACTCCATAAATGGTAACAAAAGGAGTTGTTAGTACTAAGGAAACATAGCATATTCCCATTGCTTCCACATCTGAGATTGTATTGAGAATAGAGGAAATTCCTCCTCTAGATGTATCTATAGCCCTCAACACAAATCCATCGTTAGAAGACAAAGAAAGAAAATAAAGTTGAATTATGTGCTCACTTCTAAGGATGAAGCTCTAGATGTTCTCTAGAAAGACCCATCCACAGATCCATCGGCTAACCTCACTAGACTTCCACAGGTCGCAGGGGCATATGCTTTAGCAACCATTGACAAGGTAGCAGAGGTACAACTACTGCTAAAAGAAAAAGAAGATAAGACTTTGTTATTAGAACAACAGTCACAACAGGGCAGTATCAACCAACAAGTAGAAATGCAGTTAGCTAAACTTCAACAAGAGTTTCAGCAAATGCAGTTGGCACATCAGAGTAGTTTAGCTGGTAAAGAAGCATAGTTACAAAGCATAACAGAACTGCATAAATATGATCCCAAAATTGAACAGTTTGTCATAGAAGCACTTGGCCTCAATTCCCAGCTTTTACACCAGAAAGAATTATTATGCCAGAAGACTTCGTAGTGGAATTCTCACTACGAAATGAGCAATAACTTAACGAACCAAGTTGTGGAATTATGACTAGAATATGATTCAATTCTTAAGAAAGTTTTAGACTTCTCAAATTGGCAGAAATTCGAAGATGGGAAAAGAGTAGATATGCCCAAAATAGATGAATTGCACAAAGAAATCTTATTTGTGAAATGGGATTCTCGACTCAGAGAAGCAGAACATGCAACGAAGGATGCGGTAGCAGTAGCAAATAGCGTCATCAAATGTGTGAATGAAAATGTACACAATGCTAATTTGGTAGCAAAAACCACCCCTAGCTTTCTTCCAAAAGCAGAACAGTTTCAAGCAATATGGAAACAGACAACGGAGGAAAGGGAAGAGGCAATTAGATGAGTAAACAAGTTGAACTGGGGGGCAGACTGGAAATATCTAGTGAAACCGCATAGCCAATGGATGACCTTGAAGTGCCTGATTACTTCTACGAGAAAATAGTGCCAGAACTCACCAATGTCATATTTTCATGAAAATTGAAAGCTGAAGTCATCCAATAGACACTCCTTAAACCTATGCTGGATATTTGTGATCTCAATGACTAGATGAAGGATTAGTCATAGACATATTTTATTTTTGTTTTTATTTTTTCTTAAATTGAGGTAGGTCATTTCAACCTCGTCATCTATTTTTGTAATTTCTATTTTTAAGTTTCATAGATTAGTATTTAAACCCCACTCATGCATTTAGTGAGAGGTCCAAAAATTTTATCAAAAACATTCTTCAGAACATGCACTTTTGCCCCCAACTGAGGAGGTTTTGGTAAAATTAATGGAACGAGAATTATTTTCTACTTGAGTTTAGCATCTTCTATTAAAATTGGATTTCTATACTCTTAGTTGATGTTAAGTGATTTGAAGGTAGATCAATATTGTTGGAGCACATGAGTAGGACGTATTACAAATGGTACTTCTATCTCTTAATGCTTTTTACTTGTGTATTAGGCCATAAATCATTTTCAATTATTTTATGTATAAAAGTTTAAATTCTTAGTTATCATTATTGCACTTTTGTATGATGATGATTTAATCTTTATGCTGAATATATGAATGACTCTTTTTGCGATATATCTCTCTTATCGTTTCAGCTAACTTTTTATATGAAACGATCATTATTAAATGGATTCTCTTCTTATCATGATTGCATGATCTTTATTATCAATTCCTTTCAGAAATCATTTTAGATCGCATTTATAAACGTCACTCCTGAGATAGTTTTAAAATTAGATGTTTTCTTTGATTATGATAGATTTCATATGATAGTTAGATGATAGATTAAGTTTAGAATACATATTCACCCCATAAAACCTATAAAAGAATAACATCACCCTGTTAGAATGAACATTATAAATAGATTGGGAAATTGGTCCCATGATCTCCAATTGGAGCCATATGCCAAACAAAAAAGGAGTTGTCTTAAGGTCCGGACTGGATGGTTATCCACCTTGTTGGGTCTTGGTTTTTCTAGCCTTTAACAGGTCCATGGTTTTGGACGCGATGGTTTTTGGTCCATGGTATTGGATGCTTCAGCATGTATAAATATGTATTATAAAATTAACAGGAACATAATGAAAAATCAAGTTGGTAGTCTCGGTTTTGTGATTCAAGGGAAAATCTTTGTGTCTATGTGTTTTATGTGTTATGCTGTCACATTTTTTATTTTATGTGCTTTAAAATTTGTATGCAGGTAATTTCTATATGGGGTTAAAACCTACATTCCGGTCGGTGCTATAGATAGTGTTAATCCCTACATATCAACGCGAGGAGGACAAGGATCATTAGTGCCAATCTTGTAAACTGGGAAAAACAGAAGATTTTGGGGAAATGATGCAAAAGGGAATTTTTCCGCTCATGAAGAGGGATACAATGGGAGTTTCTTCATGAAGGGAAAGCATGTATGGTTCACTGTAGAGGCCTTCTAGGATCAAGGAATAGGGAGTATAGAGAGAGTGACAAAATGTTGTGCAATAGATGCCCCATAAAGCGTGAAGGTCGAACTAGACTGAGGGATGAAATGCTTTATGAATTAGTGTGGGCAACCAAAGTCTGTCGTCAGAAAACCTACAAGCAATTATAGATACATATACATAACTAACAAATATGTCAAATGATACATGAATCGTGGTATGGACGTAGTCATCCAGAGAATGATCATGTGAATGGAGCTAGGAATGGACGCAACCATCCGTTAAAGAGGATCATAATGAAACCAAGGTATGGTCATAGCCATCCATCTGAAAGAGACATGTATATCAACATAACCATGTCACATCACTTTGCAACCTAGACTTTTGTGATATGAGTCCAGGGTCTTGTGCTTGAACACAATCTCATCAAGGTACAAATTCTAACATGTGAATAGATGTGTTGACATTGAACATGCTAGAAAGTCACTTCATTAACAGTCAATGATGTAAATTGTTAACAAGTGCGAGAGAAACCAATAAAGGAATTGAAATCGAACACCCGTCAAATCATTTGATCAAAAGCCAATGATGTGAACTTGTCATCGAGTGTGAAGAACCTTCAATTAGGGCATGCAACCTCTAAGGTGCTAGAAGGGAGTCTCTCGATCAAATTCCTGGATAATGAGTTGAATTCTACAGGATGCGACTCTATCGAAGGAGGGCCACAATGTATCCCACATCATCGACATGAGACAAGGGATGAAAAATGGTTTTGGATGATACAGAGAATCAGAGGTAAGTGTAACTATAGAAGGACAACACTTGAACATATCGGTGACACAATTGGAAGTTTGGCAGCTTTTGGATCCATAGGATCGGTGGTCATGATGACATGACAAAGATCAAATGGAAGGAAAAAATGAATGGCCCAACCTAAGGAGGTCAACGATATAAAGGAGGATATCCCAACCTGACACGAAGCAGGAAGTGTCATGTTCAAGAGTGAGCTGCTGACACTACTGATTAGATTTCCAAATTTTCCCCCACCATTTCTGGTAGATACCCTAATTATTTTTAATCCCAAGCTTGAAGGGGATAACATATGATTGCACTGTAAGTTCATCCTTCAGTTGAATCTAACCTAGTAAGTTTAACGAACCCTAGGAAGGAGAATCTCATGTTCATCATGATGAAGAATCTGATATCATCTAATATTTTAATGAGTTCGACAAAGGTGTAACTTGGTATCTTTTTCATGTTTAGAAAGTTTGAAAAAGACATGGAAAATAAAACTCCACATGGTCCCTTTTCGTACATTTGTGTCTCTTGAGCCCAAAAAGGTAGAAAAAAATACTTGAGAGAACCGCTTGACCATTTCAGTCGAGTACTTTTTTCGTAAATAGTGCCTCCTAGCCCGAAAAAGTGGTAAACTTATACTAAGCACATGACATTTTGCATCCGTTAACGAGTTCAAAATGACAAGGGCTCAACTATCTTTTCATTATTAAAGGGTCGGAAAAGAGCTTGAAAGTAGACCCCCCATTTTATTCTCTTTTATGAGTCAAAAGGAAAAATACTCAAAAATCTTTTCATATGAGTTTTACGAGTCGAGAAAAGAGATGAAACATGACTCAACATCACCATCGAACATCCATCACTTGTTGTTGTGCAAAAAAGGTAAAGTCCATTATCCAATTCTTGAGGCAAAATAGGTCAAAATATTTACAAAAACCTAATATTTTATGAAAAACTAAATAAAAAGGAGGAGAGGTAAATATTTTTTACCATTTACTATTTTACCTTGCTCAGAAATACTTTTTACTCAATTTTGCCCTAATTGTTCTAGAGCAGATTTTTGGAGATTCGGGAGGTCATTCGTCGAGCTGCCAGTTACAGGTAAGAGCCAAAGCCCCAAGCTTTATTTTTATACCACTTATTCCTGTTTTTAACCTTTTTCTGGATTTATGAGGGAGGATTTATTAAAAGTTTTTGGTCCTTGGTTAGTGCAACTTCTAGGCATGGAATCACGCCCACCGAGGGAAATTAACACGACCTATCATGCCATTGGTGAAACTATTTTTAAAATAGGTGTGTTGGCATTGTGAATAGGGAAAAAACCTATTTCCCCTTAAAACCACCGTTGAAATTTCAGATTGATGGGTCAAAAATGATTATTTACTTAAATCTATGGTTTTTTCAAGAAAGAATCGCCAAAAATGGTGGACTGGAAAGAATGGGAGCACGAGGATGTGGACACCCAGGCATTAAATGATCCAAATTTCTTGGAAGCTTTGAGGGCCTGTGGGCTCCTCAAATTCTTTCTCATGCCAGGAGAGGAAACCCAACATGAGTTACTTCACTACCTAATTAGTCTCTTCGACATAAATCAAGAGATATTTGTCATTGGTGACCAGGAGCTGGAGATATAAACTTTAGACGTACATTTCATCACAGGATTGTCCTCAAGAAGGGAACCAATCAACTCATATGGGTCACGACTAATTGGGGCAAGCATATCCATGTTTCTCACCGAACATTGCCTTGAAACCCTCAAATCTAAGAGTGGCAAGATTGAGATTTCCACCATTCAGGATCTGACACTTGGAGTTCTACTATTGACTATCAGTAGAGTGGCAGGGTCGTAGGCAATGCACGAGACTAACAAGTTGAAATTCATTTATGCCATCGACTGCACAACACTTACGATCTTCAACTGGGCAGAGACCATGAAGATCAACATAAAATGCCAGCTGACCAAAGCTAAGGTGGGGAATCTAAAGAAATTTTGCTTCGGATCCCTACTAGCAACCTTTTCCTTGGAACGGGTGCCATTGTTCTAGTACCAGTTAATCGATGTGTATGCTCCGATGCCATGTGACCCATGGATGGCCTGTTGGAGTCATTTGATGCTCGACATAATTGGAGGCCAGCACATGTCATACAGACTTGGATTCTTTTCATGGCTACGACGATAGAAGATCGTCATGGAGGACTAGCCATATAGTGGAACCAAATTCTATGGAGATCTGAGCATGCCTCTACCAGATGGAGAGGGTTTTGATGATGAAGGTAAAAAATCCATTTTTTAATTTTGCGTTTTTTAATTGTTTTCGATATATGTGTTTATAAAATTTCGTTTTATTAATGCAAATGTTAGACCAGAGCATCCTACTAGGATGTTTCCAATAGCCAAGCGCGTCTCCCATCTAGTTGATGTTGTTGCTCCTTATCAGGAGGGGAGTGACAACAAGGAGATGGAAAGGAACCTTGAGGGGTTGACTCATGGTATCCCAGAGTATGCTTGGGCGGTAGACATTGCTCGTCAGTACCAGAGACACATGGCGGGAGTATCGGATTGGATCCATCGATTTCTGACTCGTGTTGCACGAGTTGTGTCATGCTACCATAATCACTATGTTGATTAGTTCCTAGGCCCAACATTTACATTGTTTTTTTAAGCTTGCGTGCTATGGATATATGAGGCCTGCGAGCTGCCAATGTTATTTTGGACACACATTTTTGGGGGTTTTGATGTGTCGAACATTATCACCATATATATATATATGCTATTTTTCTTGATTACTATGGTACATGATTTTTTTTTATCTTTTCACATGTCTCATAAATGTCTATCTAACACATAATTAGCTAATGCATTTGTTAATGTATTCATGCATCTAGGAATATGATGATATGTAATATAATTAAAATGCCCTTATAAAAGATGAATACGGAGATATATTCTCAATATTTGAGGGTTTCTGATGGATTATTTCCCGTTTGAGTTGAAGGACGATAAGTTGTGAATCCAGGTTGACAACCAACTCTCGAATGTCAAGAGCAATGGATTCTAACAACAGTTCGATGATTGCATTGTATTCAACAATGTTATTAGTTTTGCAGCCTAAATAGATACCTTGAAGGTCAATCAACTCATTGTTAGGGTCATAAGTATCCCATGCCGCAAATGATAGGTTCCGGGTACTATGACAAGCACCATTAGCAAAACTGGTGTGGTGAGTCACAGGAATCTGCAAAGAAAGGAAAAAATAATAAACAGGAAAGCTTTTTTAAAACTAACACACCAAACCATACTGCACAGAAATGAATGACACACTAATGTACACAAGTAACCATGCAAGATGACCTAATCATAATACTTTTAGAGAGATTCCATTCTCAGACTCGAGTAATCAATCAACATGTATTAACACAAGAGTTTTACTATTGTCATGATGAGTAAGCATCCACTTAGCCAAATAGAGTAGAACTCATATAAGGCTTTTCCCCCATGCCCCCTGGGTGAGGGAAGGTTATGAGTCAGATGGAAAATCCATTGCAATAATGGGAAATTAGAAAAACCTATGGGAGGGAGAAAAATCCTGAATCCAAGAAGGGATAAAGGTGCCCTCAATTTAAAGAGCTTAACAATGTCAGGAAAAACTGAAATGTCAATAGGAAGCTGTCATGAAACCAGCTCAAGAAAAATATAGAAAAGATAGATCAATGCCTTAAAATTCAGCCTCTTCGAGAGGGTAACCTCCTTTACATTACATAAATGAACAATTCTTGGATGATACAAATGATAAGACCTCCTTTCTATATATAGGAGCCTAAGGAGTCATAATATAATCAGAGTCGGCATAACAATAATAATGTAAGGGCACAATAATAACAATAGTGGGCTTCTATGGGGCACAATAGTAATAATATGGGTACAACAATATAATAAGGGGGTTGTACTAATAATAATAAGGGGTTACACTAGTACTATAGGGGCTTAACATGCCCCTCTCCTTTAAAAAGTGTTGTCCTCAATGGTTGAGTAGTTATTGATGCTTCTATAGAATATTCCTGTCCTCCCATGTGGAATCTTCAGTGGGTAAGTTCTTCCACTTGATGAGATACTCTGAAATTGATCGATTTCGTAGCTGTCGGGTTCTTGTTTCCATGACTGCTCTAGGTTCCAATGTGATTTTTCCTTCCTCATCAAGTTCTGGCAATATTGTTTGAATTGGGATTTTCTACAACTTTTGAATGAGTGGCCACATTTCTTCATCCTTCTTCAATTCATCCCTTGCTTCATTTATCCAATCTAGTTGGATAATATAAATAGCACAAAACAATGCTTCCACATCGTCATCCTTTCTTGAGAGTGCATCTGCAACAAAAGTTTCCTTCCCTTTTCTATAGATGATATCAAACTCATAACCCAATATATTTGTGACCCATTTTTTATGTTCTTCTATAGATAATGTTTTTTCTAAAAAGTATTTAAGACTATCATGATCCATTTTTACCTTGAAGTGTCTTCTCATTGGGTAAGGTCACCATTTCTTAAGTGCATGTAGTATTGCCAACATTTCCTTCTCATAAATAGCTTTCTTGAGATGTAGCCATAAAAATACCCAATCACCGACACCAAAAAAAATTTCACTACGATGTTGATCTACTAGTTGTTTCATTCGATTCTGCACCAAAGTGGAATTATCATTTAAATGTTGGAGAACTTGTTGTTGATACTCGATGTGATCTTTCACTGCTTGAACGTTTTTCTTCTTGATATGTACTTCTAGCTTTAGGGTTTGAGGAGTGGTAATTTCTTCCAATTCTTTACAAGATATGGTCAGATTCATTTCTTGATGCTCGATGTGATCTTTCACTTCTTGAACCTTTTTCTTCTTGATATGTCATTCTATCTTGAGAGTTTGAGGAGTGGTAATTCTTGCCAATGCTTTACAAGATATGGTCGGATTCATTTCTTCTTTCTCTGGGGTTGGTTCCTGGTGTATATACTTTTCTTTTGATGTTTCTTTATCCTTTTCTTCCTCCTGTTCATAATCTATGTAAAATAATTTCTTCTCAGCACACTTATGACCTTTAGTGCATTTGCTATCACAATTGTAACAAAGCCCTTTTTCTCTTTTTTCTTCCAATTGTTGTGGTGTCACCCTTGTAGGTTGTGGAAGGCTAGGAGAGGAAAAGCTTCCGTAAATATAGTTGTGAGAGGTTGGATTCCTTGTTTCCATAATTTCACTTTCAATTTTTCTTGCCCACTTGAATGTGTTCTCCAATGAATAAGGTTCCCAAAGACGAAGTTCATGTTGAATGTTATCCTTTAAAATACCTATGAAGACATCAATCCTTTAATTCTCTGGAATATCATTTACCCTTATATTCAATTTTTGAAATTCCTCAATGTGTTCTTCCATTGAACACTTTTGTTTGAGATTTATCAATTGGCTAAACAAGGTGTTTCTATTTGTATCCTCATAATGTGCTATCATTTCCTCCATGAAACTTTAGCACGTAACAAGAGGTTTATGAGAACAAAGCCCTTTATACCATAAAAATTGATTCGGTTCTAAATATAAAGATGCAATACATACCTTTTGTAATAGTGGTACATCATGTAGATCAAAATATTTCTCCATCTGTAGTATCCAATTTACCGGGTCCTTGCCATCAAACTTCCTGATCTGACATTTTCTTGATTTTAGGAGCTAGATCTTAAAATGACTGTAACTTTGTAATTTCAGATCTTCTAGTTCTGAAATTGCAACCTACAGTAGCCCTCTATGTCCTCTTTCCAATGCCACTAGTCTGATCCAAATTGGATTCTCCAAGGAAGAGTTATGTCAAATCTCCCACAATGACCTGATTATAGACTAGTTCAGTAGAGCGAACTTGTACGACGTGACTTGTGTCCCTGTTTCGACCTTTGGCTCTGAAAATTATATACAAGAAAAGAAAATCTATCCTCCTTTTGTACCTTCTCATGAAATTTCAATCTGATGCTCAGAGAGAAAGTTATGACAATTTTCCCTAGGTCACCTGTTTGGAATGTAATTCAGGAGTCTGCAAAAAGACCAACTTCCTCAGATCACATCTCTTCAAATATACTGCGAAAATATTTGAAATTCAGACCCGAGGTTCAATACGATTTTGTCTCAAATGGGTTTTTTTTTCTCGCTTCTGAAACGTTTCAGAAAAAAAGTTATAGTGAACATAACACGATGACCTATTTGGAGCAGCAAAACCCTAGAATCCAAAAGCTCTGATACCAAATGTTATGAAACCAGCTCAAGAGAAAGATAGAAAAGATAGATCAACACCTTAAAATTTAACCTATTCAAGGGGGCAACCTCCTTTACATTACATAAATGAACAATTCTTGGATGATACAAATGACAAGACCTCCTTTCTATATATAGCAGTCAAAGGAGTCATAATATAATCAGAGCCGACATAACAATAATAATGTAAGGGCACAATAATAACAATAGTGGGCTTCTATGGGGCACAACTGTAACAATATGGGTACAACAATATAATAAGGGGGTTGTGCTAATAACAATAAGGGGTTACACTAGTAGTATAGGGGCCTAACAGAAGCTGAGAGGAGAACTACTCAAAACACATAGAAATGACCACTGGGCGAGGCAGGAACACAGAATGATGATGAATATCCTTCCAAGGTGGTTCCACGAGAGACATTAGTTCCATGATACCTTCATCAACAAGGAAAGTATCGATTAAGGGATCAAGTGATTCCAAAGTGCCAAGCCACGGGGATTGGGAATACATATCGAGAGAGGTCTTCAAAATAAAATAATCTGAGGATGCAGAACTTGAGGCCAAAACAATTTCCACGTAATTGATTTCAGTAAGACTAAGAAGCATAACCTCGCCCCAGGTATCAACAAGATCTGGTGAAGGTATGACCCAAGGGTTAGATTTGACCGACACCATGTTCAGAGAGGTAACATGATCAGGTGGGAGTGGATAAATTCTCATTAAGGTAGAATCTTAGGAAAGACTGATTCCCACACTTTCATAGGGAGCACTAGTGTGCTTGACATATGAAAAATTGGCATGCAAGGAGGAAGAGGAAAAGAAGGACATTTGGTCGATAGTGACAATCTTCCCTTGATGGGGAAAATGAATCATGCGGAATAAGGAGGAGGCTACAACATTCATAGCATGGTTCTAGCTTCGACTGAGTAGAATATTGTAGTTGAGACTGGCATCAACAATCTCTACCTCGACTTGCACTTTCTTGCCCTCCAGAGTAATCGAAAGGTTAGGTAAGACACTGAAGGGTTGCGAATTGTGCCCATCAAAAGCTTCTAATGTGTTCGGGAATTGGTTTAAATCATGAGAACCAATGGCCTTCCAACACATGACTGACATGATGTAGGTGGAAGCACCTTCATCGATGACAGTCATGTTGATGGTCTTCTCATTAATGATTACTTGAATGAGAAAGGAAATTTGATGAGGCAGATGTAGAACACTGTTCTCTAGATAAAAATATATAAAATTGGAATCAGTGGGATCAATACCCCCAATAGCTGAAAACAAAGATTTCTGTTGTGATGGGGAGCTTTAGATCACCTCAAGAGCCGCCATAGATGACGGTGCCTAAGCCAAATTTTTAATAATATTATAGTTTTGAGTGGCTCGGGCATTGGGATTGTATAAGAATTTCCTTAGCACACCTCGAGAGGGTGACCATATAGTGGAATTAGGGTTAGGGTGATCGATATGAAGAGGGCCAGAACTCAGGGAAGAAGAATAAGGGGTGGCTTCTTTCCCTTTCTCAGCTGTCAGAGCATGAGTTTGATAATGTTTTGATCTAGTAGCCACATTAATAGGCATACTCATCATGAACACTTGAGATCCTGATGAAGCAAATGATTGAGGTTGGTCTACCATTTGGGTCTGTTGAGACAGAAAAGGCTATTTTAGGACAGCTAGGGTCCCTTTGAGCAAACAACTAACTTTGGATCGTCGGGGACAATCCTTGGTATAGTGATCCTCCTCGCAAATGAGGTAAGGATACTTAGGCTTTTGTTGGGAAGATTCACCAACAAATGATTTGTGAGGACCTTCTTTTGGGGCATCGACTTTACCCTTGCCATTGCCTTTCTTCTTATCTTTCAAGGATTTGTCCATTGTAGTAGACTCGATAGCATGGACCTCTGAGGTTTTACCAGGGCCAAGTGGATTCTAGCAAGAACTATTGGGAACAGCGTTCAAGACCGACTTCTGTTTGGAAGAAGATTAGCAGGGGTCTAGGATACTAAACCAATAACTCCATCAACAGGGGGTGTAGCCTATGACTTTGATGTCGTGGGATCAATTGATGGCTGTAGAGCATAAGGTAATAACTCATACAAAGTACCAGACTGAGAGTAAACTAGATCTAAATATTGGGCATGAGCAATGGCTTATTCCTTAGTAATTCACCAACCCATAGCTATATCATGAGCAATTGGGGCCACGAATGTCTTAGTGAACCATTCTGTGAGAAACTGATCAATAGTCTCGAATTTGATCATGTGACGTCTATGTCTCCATTCATGGATGTGATCAGAGATGTGTGTCATAGTATCTTGCTTAAGAGATGTGAGAAAATAGGTGTCAGTTTCATAGCAAACCGATAGTTGGAAATGCATGAGAAAAGCCATGGCTAAAGATTTAAAGTCATGGTAAGTACTTTGAGGAAGCTCGATGTACCACTTGGCTGCAGCACTTGTGAGCGTTCATTGGAAAATACGGAGATGAATGGAGTCATCAATGTAGGAATTCGAAGAGCACCAGAGGTGATATGTCATCAGGTCGGCTTGAGGATCTTCTTTCTCTTTTGCATCAAATTTCAGACAATCGCTCGGGATCTTGGATGGAACTGGAGGCCAATATGACAAATGGAGGATTGGGTCATTTCAATGGTGAGACACATCTTGCAACTCTAGTGTGGCCAAGAATGGAAATTGAGTATTGAAAGTCATTGGAGGTCAGTAAGCGGGTCCAAGTGGAGGAGCCCATCCCTGTTGGTAAGGACGTTGACCCCAGAGTGGGGGATTTTGGCCATATGGCATGCGATGCTGCCCCCATTGTGTGTTACCTTGGCCTTAGGGAGGATTTTGACCTTGAATGCCTGCAAATTGTCCAGTCATAGGTTGCTTACGGGTTAAGAGGATGTTGACCTTGTTGACCTTGGAGATATGGGTATTGTACCTGTTGTCCTTGAACATATGGGTGGTGAACTTGTTGTCCTTGAACAAGAGAATTTTAGATCGGGTGCCCCTAGGCATAAGGATTATACACTTGCTTCCATTGGATATAGGTATTATGTACTTGGTGTCATTGACCAAAAGGATTATGTTCCTATTGACCTAGGACATTAGGGTTTTGTACCTACTGCCCTTGGAAGAAAGGATTCTGGACCTGTTGACCTAAGACATTAGGATTTTGGGCTTGATGCTGCAAGACTTGACCCTGGTCTTGCCCTTGCAAGGGTTTACCCTGCTGATATGTATACAAGGGTTATTGTTGCCGAGGTTGGTTTTGCTGCTGCAAGGGTTGGCCATGCGACTGCAAAATTTGTCCCTGGGGCTATAGAGGTTGGCCCTTCGAGGACATGGGCTAGGAGGTTTACATAGCATACTGAATCTTCTACTACACGGTTTGCTACAAATGTTGCAAGGGTTTCCATTACGATTGTTGCAATTGACCTTGCTATGGTATCATTTTCCCTTGCTATTGTGCAGATATCCCTTGCTACAACAAATGTTGCGCTTGGGGTAACAAAGGTTTCCCTTGTTATTGTAGATTTTGTCCTTGATGTTTCAAGGGTACTTGAACAGTGCCCAGAAAATTTCTGAACTAAATCTGGTCATAGCCACCCTAAAAAGTGGATGAGCCAAGCTGAACGTACTAACCAGACTGAAGGGTGTAAGGATGATTAACCATTCCTTGAGAACAATAAGGAACATAAGGAGTTTGGTATTGGACCTGAGCCTCATAAGGCTTCTGATACTAGACATTACTTGACCTAGATGGACCAACAGTATTTTTAACCTATTGGTACTGGACATTTCTTGGTCCAGTAGGATTGACAAGGTTTTGAATAACGCCAAAAGAAGGCTAGTTCATACCAAGCATGTGAGCTTGTCAGCCACTCACATTGGTGGCACCTGACACCATAGAGACATTTAGGTTTTGCCCCCCACATAGTGGCACATCTTGGCCACTGACCAAAGGGATGGACGAACTAACAGAGACGTTCCTTGAGACCGTTGGTTGAACCGAACGGGTGACTGGGACTGATGATACAAGAGGGTTTGAAATGGTGGGTTGCACTGGGACTGAGGTAATAGCCTGTTGGTAGGTCAAGTACACAATGAACGGACCTATAGTAGGCATGGTGTCAAACACCCATACGGGGTTATTGTAAAGTGATGAGGCACTAGGTGTATGAAAAACCAATTGTGCCAAAGACACATAATTCGTCAGCACGCTGATGGGAATTTTCCCTATATAGGGGAATCCTTCAAGAGGAAAAGGATGTTCTTCCTCCTTGACAGTGTGTGGAGTAGAAAGTTCTGACTCATCTGGAGAGGTGACTGGAGCATTGCCTACGGGTTCCATATCTCGGAACAAATGATGACAAATGACCAAAGAAGTATGAGGGGATAATTCCAAAGGAACGTTTGGCTAATCGTACGGACTGTATGGATGCTGCGATGATATCACAAAAAGGTCAAACAAAGGTTTTAGAGGATATATAACCATTCGAAGATAACCGTCAGTTGTCGGCAAACTCTCAGGAGTTTGAATGAGATTGTCTAGAGATTCCAGGCCAAGATCAGCAAGTGACCAAGTATTTGAAGTGGGCGGAGGATGAGATGGCAAAGGTTGAATGCTCAGAACTATTCCAAGTTCAACACTTTAGTCCTCGAGTGACTCTAGTAATTTAGGAAATGGCTCCTTAGGGAAGCTTTTATACGGAGGAGAGGAAGAGGAACTAGGTGAACCAGAAGGTTCAACCATGATGAGTTTCTCTTAGTTAACAGGAAAAGGGAGAGATAAAATTCAAGGATTTAAAATTTCTTTAAGGGAAACTCACTATTTGGTCTAGAAAAGACTAACGTGATGTTATCAGATCATGGGTAATCAATTTGTTAAGACGAATAAATAGACTAGTGCTCTTTAATTTTTTAAGATTCGAGAAAGAAACAAATATGACTCTATCTCTTGTGATTGGAAAAGAGCTCGAAAGGATAAGTGCTAGAATGATATTTTAAGTTTAATAACCTAAAAAGATCAAATTACTACTCTGGATGATCTAGGTAAAAAGGATTACCAAGAAATCGTGAATTGTAGAATACCTCACGGTGAACTAAGAAGTATGGGCATGCAATCTCCCTCAATGATGTGTTTGGTGTATCACGTTTGCAAGGTAGATGACTCAGCTTCCTATGGATAGAGGATTTCATCCTAGAGGGGTCTCCCATTATATACTCGACGGTACAGGGAGCAGAAATCTATATTAGCATTGTCTAATGCCGAAGATAACAACAGTTGTTAGGTTTAAAGATGCCAGAATACATCTCTAGCCTATACCTTCTAGATATAATCATTAGATTTCAAATGTGCCTTAGGTTAATTGAGTTCATTTTAAAGTTTATCTTAATTTATGTCTTAGTTTTCAGGCCTTAGTGATGTGACTCAAAAAAGCGTAAATGCAACTAAATGAGACAAGACCCTTTCAATTCGATGAATTGTCTACACTAGAAAGGGTAATAAAACACACAATAAAATGCAAGCAACCAAGCAACTAAAAGAAAAATGATTTTTCACTAATTCAATTTTTGAGAAAATAAACTAATGAAAAATACATTCCAGTTCCTAACTTCCTGACCAGTACATTTCTAATAGTCCTTCCAAAAGAAAAAAGAGTTCTTTTTCATTTCAAATGCCAATGTAATCCTAGTCTTTAACGATGCATACTGATGCAACAAACTAGAATTTCATAGTTTTTCATGAAATGACAAAATGAATTTTTTGCATACAACACTTCAATGAAAAAGTTTTTGAGACAATTAGATCTTCAAGCAAACGAAAACATAAAAAGAGAAACTCATTCATACCAATGAAGCACCAACTTTACCAAAAACAATACAAGCAATGTGATCTATTGTCGAAAAGAAACATTTAGACAAGCAAATGAAAACTTTTCAAACTTGTGTAATGGAGGTCAAAGTTGTAATAGGACTGCAAATGAAATGCAAGGAGTAAATACACCAACAACTCGACTTGTCGAGTTCGCGATTAGATGAATTGATGACAATCTAGATGACCTAGTGCCACTAACCACCCAACGACCCAAGAAATCAAGTGGAAAGATGACAAATCAACAAGAAGACAAAACCAATGAAAATAAGATTTCTAGTCAAGAAAAAAATGATCTAAAAGGCTTATGGGGTCGAAATCATGAGAGCAAGACACACTAGCCAAGATTGGGGACAAACCATAATCTTCACTTACAGGCATTAGTGCGACTGCCTAACTGACAACAAGCACCAAAGGAAGGTCGACGTGATTATTTCTCAGCATATTGCGCTGATCAGTGCAACTATCAGTGAATTAAGCACGCTGAGTGTGTAGGAATTTACAGGGTAAGTTCCTCAGAAAGAATACCAAAAGGACACCGCTCACAACCAGATCTCAAATCAATACACCAGTATTTTTGACGTGGTTAAAACCCTCAGAGTGCAAGGAGGGAAACAGTCCACGGCCTGTCCCAACGTGGGTACTACAGGCAATTTATTAATCAAAGAATGAAAATTTACATAAGCTTCTCTCATGCACGGATTACCCGAACAATGACCCTCCACGCGCTTTAAATAGAACTCATGGACCAATCGAGTGTCAAGCCACGGATCAAGTGTCGGTAATACCGAGGTGAGAGTGAACCGTCGGATCACTACATATCGTGACCGTCGGATTGTAAGTTACAATATGTACAACGGTAAAGAAACACACTTTACCTAACTCTATACCTAACTCTAAACTAGACCAAGTTGAACTTAACTATATCCTATGTGTCGGAATATCCTAACATCCCCCCTTAAGAACAACTTGGGATAGGATTGAAGGATTTACAAATATGACACAATAGGAGAAGGAAGGAGGCACTAGAGCCTATCCCCCCTTAGTGACAACTTCCTGAACTCCAAGCATATATCGAAGTTTAGTGAACTTCGCCTCTGTGAGAGCCTTTGTGAAGATGTCTGCAACCTGATCATCTGTTGGACAATATTGCACTTCAAGAACATGGTCATGAATGAGCTTTCTGATGAAGTGCATGTGTAGTTCGATGTGTTTGCTGTGCTGATGCTGGACTGGATCTTTGCATAGCTGAATGGCACTTTGATTATCACACCAAAGTGTGGTTGGATGCTGCTGCTCAAAGCCAAACTCTGATAGGTTATGACGAAGCCACAAGGCTTCCTTACTAGCTTCCACGGCACCACGATACTCTGCTTCTGCTGACGAAAGAGAAATGGCAGCCTGTTTCTTACAAGCCCATGTAATAGGTCCTGAACCAAGAGTGAAGACATAACCGGCAGTAGACTTCCGATCATCAGGGTCACCAGCCCAATCAGAATCAGTGAAACCAACTAACAGAGGAGCTGCTTTGGTACTGTAATGAATCCCAAACTGTACTGTACCTCGAACATAACGAAGTATTCTTTTGGCTGCTTTCCAATGACTTTCACGGGGGTTTTGCATAAAACGAGCAACAAGGCCAACAGCAAAGGAAAGATCAGGACGAGTATGGGTTAAGTACAAGAGTTTTCCTACAAGTTGACGGTATAAGGTAGCATCAACTTCAGGAGAAGTACAAGAGACTGAAAGTTTGACTCCAGATTGAAAGGGAGAAGGGGCTGGCTTACAGTCTTCCATGTGAAAATGACGAAGAATATCACAAGCATACTTGGACTGGGAAAGGGAAATACCCTCCTTGGATTGCAAGACTTGAAGACCGAGAAAATAGTGTAAGTGTCCTAAGTCTGTCATTTCAAATTTCTTTTTAAGGATAGACTTCACATGGTTTATAAGGTTGGGATCACTACCAGTAAGGATAAGATCATCAACATAAAGAACAAGGATGATAAGAGAGTCACCCACTTTCTTGGTGTAGACAGTATTGTTAGAATGACACCTAGAAAAGCCAGATTCTAAGAGAAAGCTATCCATTTTGGCATACCAAGCCCGAGGAGCTTGCTTGAGACCATAAAGGGATTTCTTAAGTCGACACACAAGGCTGGAGTCTGTTTGTATGAAGCCAATGGGTTGTTCCATATAGATTTCTTCCTGCAAGTCCCCATGCAAGAAGGCAGATTTAACATCCATCTGATGGACTTCCCATTTTAAAGAGGCAGCAAGGGAAAGAACAAGGCGGATAGAGTTCATTTTGGCAACAGGGGCGAAGGTTTCAGTGTAGTCAATGCCTTCAACCTGTGAAAAACCCTTAGCAACAAGATGAGCTTTATGTTTATCAATTTTGCCATCTGGTCCATACTTGGTTCTGTAAACCCATTTACATCTTACAAGTTTTCGTCCCTTTGGTAGAGGAACAAGATCCCATGTATCATTTGTCATCAATGAATGATATTCTTCATTCATAGCTGCTTCCCAATGTGGATGGCCTGAAGCTTCTGCAAAAGTGTCAGGATCATGATTTACTGGAGCTTGAGCCAGTAAAGAAGAGGCTCTTTCAAACTGAGAACGTGTACGTCGCTGATCTGTAGGATCACCGGCAAGATCACCTGCTGCATCTCGAGTAGCACGGACCCATCTTGGAAGTTGAGGATCCTGAGAAGGTGGGGGAGGAATGTCATCCTCACTTTCATCATCTGAAGAAGAAATGTTTTCAAAAGTAGAAGAGATAGGAAGAGGTGGCACATCCGCTGGACTAGGCTCGCAGGCCGATTTATTTTCATCAAATTTTACATCTCTTCTAATGATAACATTTTTGGACTTAAATGGAATAAGTCTATAACCTTTTACATCTTCAGAATATCCAACAAAAGTACATTTCTCACTCTTAGGTTCTAAAGCTTTATGCTTTTCATCTGGAATATGGGCCCATGCTTCACTTCCAAACACACGAAAGTGACTTACATCTGGTTTAATGGAACTCCAAGCTTCTTCTGGAGTGATATTCTCTAGAACCTTAGTAGGAGTGCGATTGATTATATAATTTGCACAATTAATTGCTTCGGCCCAAAAACTAAGACTGAGTCCTTTAGATTGCAGCATACAATTAGCCATTTCCTTTAAGGTGCGATTTTTCCTTTCAGCTACACCATTTTGTTGTGGAGTGTATGGAACAGTATGTTGCATTTGAATTCCATTTTCAGTGCAAAAGTTGATGAATGTGTTTTTAACATATTCTCCACCATTATCAGTTCGTAGCTTAAGAATTTGATGTCCAGATTGTTTTTCAACAAAGGCTTTGAAGGCCAAAAAAGTGTTAAATACTTCGCTCTTGAGTTTTAAGAAGTATACCCAAGTGCGTCTGGAGAAATCATCAATGAAAGTTAAGAAGTACTTGCAGCCAGAGAATGAAGCAACAGGAAGAGGACCACATAAATCACTGTGCACAAGCTGTAAAGGGGCTGAGGCGTGCCAAGAGGCACGTTTGTCAAAACTGTCCCGATGATGTTTTCCGAGTACACATCCGGAACAAACACCATCTCTGCAAGATACCATAGGAAGACCTGTCACCATATTTTCTTTACATAGATGCTGAAGGGAGCGATAGTTTAAGTGACCAAATCGCTCATGCCAAAGTTTGCTCACTTCATCATTATGAGCAACAAATACTGAGGGAAGATTTGATGACCCAAAGTTGTGAAACTTATACAACCTTTTGGAATCATCAGCAAGACCAGTAGCTAGAATCTGTTTAGGATCTTTTAGATCCTTGATTACAACATCATGAGGTGAAAATTCAACAATTTTACCTTCACCTGAATGAGTTATCTGATAGACAGATAGAAGGTTGCAGGATAAGGTTGGAACACATAATACATCATTAAACTGACCATTGTCTAGATGAACAGTTCCAGTCCCTACAACATTAAGAGATCTATCATCACCAATATATATATTTTTGGTGTTACAATCATTTAAAGAAGAAAACATGGCTTGATTTTTGGCCATGTGACAAGAGGCTCCAGAATCAATGAGCCACTCATGAGAATGAGAAGAAGAAGAAGATACATTTAATGCATAACCAGACTGAGATGATTGATAATGACATGCAGAAAGTGCCATTCCGGAAGTTGAAGTTGAAGTAGGCTCCACATGGATGTTATGTTTCTTCATTGCGGCTTCCAAGGCTTCCATCTTCTTAAAGCATTTAGATTCTAAGTGGCCATCTCGATTACAAAAGTTACAATGTCTATCAGTCTTCTTCCATTTGTTTTTATTGGTCTTATCATTTTGCTGAAATGATCTTTCATCTTGAGGCTGAGTTGGTTTAGGACCATTCTTTTGAGGATATGACTTCTTAGGATTCTTTGAATTTGGTTGCTGCTGGGCGGCTAACGCTTTCGAGGAAGAGTTTCCAAGATTAAGAAGACCAAGGTGTAAGAGTTTTTCTTGTTCTCTTATTAAGGAATCACAAAAGGAGTCAAAGGAAGGGGGCTTGTAGTCTTTGCCTTGACAAATGAAAGCTTCCCTTGTAGAATGGAAAGTGGAAACAAATACAGAGTAGGCTGGTCCCAACTTAGTAAGGATGGAATAAATAAGGTTACCATCTTCTTTCTTAACTTTAACACCTTCCAAGAGATATCTAAGGGTCTTGAATTTGGACAAGAAATCTTCAATGCAAGAAAAATTATTAGGATCCAAAGTAAGCAACTCATTCTCAAGTTGATGGGCTCTAATTTCATTTTTAATCCCAAAAACTTTAGCGAGTTTTTCTAATGCTTCATGAGGAGTTTCAAGTTTTGCAATATGGAATCTAAGATCAGGAGAAATAGACATTCCTATCAAACCACGTGCTTGATCTTTTCTATTTTCCCATTTTTCAACCTTGTCTTCATCTTTTGGTTTCTTCTCTTGGTCTGTGGCTATTCTGAAGAGACCTTTACTTCTAAGTAAATCTCCCATGTAGGCTACCCATTGGAAGTAGTTAGTGCTGTCAAGAATGACTTGGCATGGACTTTCCATTTTTTGAAAAAAAAACTGAAGCTGAAGATGCTGAAAGTAAGTGGTCCAATGGATAGATCTCGAAAAAATAGGCGGTTTTAAAAAAAACGGCTCTGAAAAAGGTTTCCGGATGAAGAAGTTATGGCTTTTTGAAAAAAAATTGTTGACGTTGCCGGCAAAGTGCGCGAAAGTGCGGGAATGAAAAAATCCGCCCCCACAAAATGGAGACTTGAACCCAAGACCTCTACTCTCTTAAAATAGCTTTGAACCAATTGATCTATACAAAAAATTTGAGAGAGAGAGAGAGAGAGAGAGAGAGAGAGAGAGAGAGAGAGGGGGGGGGGGGGGCTTGATTTGCGTGCTTGCCTTGAGAAAGCTCTTTTTCCCTACAAAACACAAAACACAAAACCCAACATGAATATGCAAAGAAAAACGAACCTTGCAGCTCGAAGTTAGCTTTAGCCAAAAAACTAGAAATTTTAAAAAAAAATCTCAAAGTTAGCTTTAGCCGAAAAAATAAATATTTTTCTCAATGTTTCTGATTTTCCGAGATCACACTAAGGTGCAGGGAAAAGAGCATACGCATGAGAAAAATCCTTCCTTTCTGTTTCTGATTTGCCCAGATCACACAGAGTCGCAGGGCAAAGAGCATACGCAGAAATGAAAGGTATAGATCCGGTAAAAAAAAGGCTAAATAAACCGAAACCGAAATAAGCAGAGAGAAAATAACAGTAAACTGCAAAAAACACTGTATACCTCCCGATCTGAAAAATGACGCAGCTAGGGCTACCGGAAACCTTTTCGCGTGAAACGAAAGGGGTTCCTCACTGAAACAGATGCTCCGAACGCAACAGAGCAGTCCTCTCGGCCCGAAAGCAGTCAGAAACAGCAGATCTAGGAAACAACAGCCGCATGCAGTTCTACCGGCTTCAGATTTGGATCACCAACGGACGCGGCCCTCAAATAGCTCTGATACCATGTAGGAATTTACAGGGTAAGTTCCTCAGAAAGAATACCAAAAGGACACCGCTCACAACCAGATCTCAAATCAATACACCAGTATTTTTGACGTGGTTAAAACCCTCAGAGTGCAAGGAGGGAAACAGTCCACGGCCTGTCCCAACGTGGGTACTACAGGCAATTTATTAATCAAAGAATGAAAATTTACATAAGCTTCTCTCATGCACGGATTACCCGAACAATGACCCTCCATGCGCTTTAAATAGAACTCATGGACCAATCGAGTGTCAAGCCACGGATCAAGTGTCGGTAATACCGAGGTGAGAGTGAACCGTCGGATCACTACATATCGTGACCGTCGGATTGTAAGTTACAATATGTACAACGGTAAAGAAACACACTTTACCTAACTCTATACCTAACTCTAAACTAGACCAAGTTGAACTTAACTATATCCTATATGTCGGAATATCCTAACAGAGTGAGGGAGCCAAGAAAAAAAAAAAAAGCTGGGACTAGATCTACTATTATGAATTGTGAGCAAAGGAAAAGAAAGAGAACCAAAGGGAAAAAGTGGAACTAGAAAAGTTCACACAAAATCATGAAATCTCAAATAAGACAAATAGAAGTATTGGTTCCCTAGTATGGTTACGAATTTGTGGTGAAGTAAAATTATGACTGCAGACACAAATAATTCCTCTAGCTCGATAATGGGTCTAGCCAGAACCGACACATTCTATGGAATATTTCCTTAGGTTAGAACCAATTAAGAGGGCTTACCTCTTAGTATGCTTATCCCATTTGGTGATGACCTTGCATGCTCACTCCAACTATTTCTTGTTTCCTTCTTCGAACACCTGAAACAAGTAAGCAACAACAAACAACAACTGTGATAATAAACAAATTGTAATTCAGCCTACTTAACAAGTCAAGAAACATTAAGCCATGAACATGTGAGATGACACATCCTGTAGGAAATAAATTGATAGTTGCATATATATTGAATCAAGAAGAGATTACAACCATTGTCCTCCGGAAAAACCAGGTTCCCACAAACTTTCATTAGAATTCCATGATGGCCTCAATAGTGATAGTTTTAAGGCTCTTCCCTTTAGGCTGCACACTAAACCAAATTCTCACTTCTCCCTCACACAACTAGAGAGCTACAACTATGAATAGCTTGTTGTTTACTCCAAAATTAATTAGCACTAGCACACCAACATTAACACTAGCTTGTGCTTGGGAAAAAGGGAGGTTTATATAGCATGGATGGATGGGAGACGGATCCTCTTCTCATGGGAGAAGTTCTTATCTCTTGAGGTAGTTCCATCCTTATAGGGGAAAGGAGCCCAAACTGACATCCTCAACCCCATCTGGCCAAACCATTTACCAGACTTCTGTTATGAAACTTCTAGAGCTGGAGGCTTTGGATCCTTATATAAAAGACTTTCAAAAATAGAATTGTCACAACTAAAACAAAGATTAGTCGCTCCATTTGGCACTAGGGACAATGTTAATCCCTGCATATCAGCATGAGGAGGACAAGGGTCATTAGCACGGGTCTTGTAAACTGAGAAAAACAAAATATTTTGGGGAAATGATGCAAAATGGAATTGTTCTACTCATGAAGAGGGACACAATGGGAGTTTCTTCATGAAGGGAAAGCATGTAGGGTTCACTATAGAGGTCCTCCAGGATCAAGGGAGAGGGAGTACAGGGATAGTGACAAAATGCTGCGTAACATGGACGGTGAGATGTTTTTCATTGTTTTCGTGGTATCTTCATTGAATATGGGAAAGCCAAAAGGTTCTAGATCTCTTATACGACCTCCTCTTCCTCTTTCTCCACCTCTTCCACCTCCTCTATTTCCTCTTCTTCCACCTCCAATACTAGTTTTTTCACCATTCGCATTATGTACTTCTCCTTCCCCTCCTCCTACCATTGTAGATTCCTCAAAACTTATGTAAGGTGCCAAAATTGAATTTTCTAGTTTCTCCTCTAGATCCTCTAGTTCTCCTATCAATGGAATGTTCAAATAGGTTTCTTCTTCTTCCTCTTCAAGAATGATTTCTAGTTCTTGTCCTAAAAGTTGTTCTCCAATTGAAGATACAAAAATTACTCGTTTAGTTGGGGATGTAGGATCTTCTTCTATTACAGATTCAGTTTAATAACTTGGTGAATCTTCATGTTGGATTTCAGATCTAAGTACCTTAGGAAGTCTATGTCTGCTTGCAATTCATGGAATATGAGTTTTCCTAGATAGTGTGGCACTATGAGGTCATGGTTGGGTGAGTGGTGATGTTGGAATCAAACTCCTACCTTTACTTACAAACCTACCTCTATAGTCTCTTTCCCATTGCATATCATCTTTATTTTTTATTTTTTTAATGAAAATAAGAAGAAAAAGACTCTTCTATACACTTCCTAGAAACAACACCAAAATGTTTGGTAATTTAATTAGTGTTACATTACTTACATGAATTATCAACCATGGATAGTAAACTCATGAAATGTGTGTGCATTGTTTGTTCTACGAGTCCTTATTACTTAAAAAATTCCTATGTTAATTTGAGATATTGAAATGCACATGTTTCTTTACAGATATGTAAGTAAATAAACCACACATAAAATTGGAATCAATTCTACTTGTCTTCCTTAAAGTAAATATCACACTCCTCTTGAAATAAAATTCACACTTGCTTCACACTCGTTAAAAATAAAATCACTCACACACTTTTCTTGAAATAAAATCACTCATGCTTTTTATTTAAAATGAAATCACACATAGCCTACAAGGGTTTGGTCTGGTGGCCAGCAGACGATCTGCTATGTCATTCATGCCGTGGTGTAGGTCACAGGTTCAAGTCTCTTCTTAACCTGAGGGTCGTTCTTGTGGGTTGGGTGGTTCCTCCTAGCGGTTATAGTGGCAGCCGGTGGGATTCGACCCTGTGTAACGTGAGTACAATACCATTGCTATTGCTGATTCCACTAGATATAAAAAAAAAATGAAATCACACACATATTTGCTTGAAAATGAAATTTAACAATGCAAATAGTTCTACTCTTAACAAAAGGAGAGAGTAACTTTTCAAATGAAAATCCAATCTATACAACTATAATGTAAAGCTATGCAACTAATCTATGTCAACTTATAATCTATCCATGTGAATAGGAAATCTCACTTCACTCAAAAATAGAATGATTAAATAGACCTTCTATAAAACAATCTTAAATGTACATTAGAAAATAAAAACATAAGTGATTAAATGAACTAACAAAATCCAACAAGAAACACAAAATAAAATACTAATTGCAAATAAAAGAAAACCTTACTATCTCAAGGGGGACCTCTTGTGAGAAGTAGGTGTAAACACAATGCCATCAAGATATGATTAATCACACATTAAGTCACACAACAAAGGAATAGAATAGCATCTTTAATTGCAAGAACGAAATTAAGAAATAATATCCAAATCTGTGTCTGCCATGTCGAGAGGAAAATTTATAAAACTCTCACGCATAATTGTTTTAGGGTATTACTTCTTTATGATAATCAACAATGACTAAAATTAACATTAAAAGATAAAATAATGTCGTTTCCTCATGATTTTCTATCAACAACAAAATCATGAGGCAAAATATCTTCATTCACTAATTCCTCGCTCGCTTGATTCCCCTTTCCTTGGTGGTTAAATTTCTCTTTGACCGAGATGCTTCATTGTTTTCCTTATCAATCTAGGTTATGATGGTAGGAAAAAATCATTGTACCAGCTAATTTTCACCTACACATATGCCCTATTCTTCAGCTGAAGCTTCACAACCCATTAATCCTTAAACTTAGATGCAAAATCATAAATTAGATGCTGAATCATTGTAATTTAGTAGCTCAGCTAAATATTGAGTTAAATAATAAATATAAGTGATATTTATGAAATAGAAGATGATTATGTACTTTTTGTTCCACAAACCTTGTAAATTGATACCCAAATTAGAGTTATGAAGCTCGAAAAGGGGAGAATGTAGTATAAGAAGTTTGCCAAAAAGAGGAAATTTTGGGGTTCAATAGTTCCCCACAAGAAATTTGTTGGTATTTTGCTATATAATAAGTTAGAATCGTAGGAAATATGTCTAGGATGTAACTTTGATTACCGGTTCTAAGAGAAGCTACCTCTTGGAGTAACCATCACATCCACACACAATCATTAGGTTAGGGTTTCAATGCTAGGGCAAGGTGTCCACAGAAGCTCTTCTAGGGTTATAACATGTGTCAAGTAGTGAAATAAATCCTTTGAAAGTTTGAGCATGTTCAAATAGGTGTGAGAAATATAGTCATAGCATCAAGGATCAAAGGCTCCAAGTTCGTGAAGGGTCATGGAGTGGCATGCAACATAGAGAAAAATGCAAGGCTAGGTCAATGGAAGTGTATGCCGAGAAAGAAGACAAATGCATGATGTAATGGAGTGGGATGGACATAGGATGCAATGTAATGTTATGTGGAGAATAAAATAGATAATCTCATATAAAATAACCATGTGAAGATTTTATGCACGCTATGTAGAAATGAGTAGTGGAAGAATATGAATAAAATATAGTGTAAAAATCAAAATGCAGGAAACTAAAATACCTACAGTAAGGAAAACAAAACATAACAATTTTAAAACATAAAGAAAATGATAATGAGAAAACCTTAATAAAAATATCAATAACAAAATCATAAAACCTAACTAGTCTAAACCCTAATCCCTAGTTTAACCAGAGAGGAGGTTGGGTCATGTGAAATCAAACTTCCAATGTAGCCACTGCAACAGTTCTCGACCTGCAAAAACAAAGATGTTAGCAATTAGAATGCATAAAAGGAATTGTGAAAAAAATAAAATGCTAACTTATGAAACATGCACAACACCAAGAAGGGCATGTCTACTTATAGGAAAATGTGCCATAAGATTGTTCAACCCATGAAATTCAATCCTGGTAAACAAAAACACAAACTTGAAATCAATAATCACCAGCCATGACATGCATCCATTCATGATTAACACTAAACCTAATGTAAGTGAGGCAAGACACTACCGACTAGCAGAGAAATCCACTAGATATGAACCTTCAAGACAATCATCAACCCTATCATGATATTGAGGATGATCAACTTGATTACTTTGAAAAGAGGGGTTTTCACTAGGTGTGACTGAGATAGAGGAGGATTCAAGCATGGAAAAGATAAGCTTGGAAACCTAGTTTGAAGATGTCCATGGATCTCTTTGGGGGTATTAGCACCTAACATAGCCATTAGCGGAAGCTAAAGTGCCTCACCGTCCTAAAAAATCTCTGAGCCTTCCAACAAAAATCCATCAAATATCGGTAGTTTCATAAGATTAACAGGTGAATGCATATGGTCATCATTAATTGTGAGAGGACAATCATTAGTGAATATATTGTTGATTGGATTATATGTCTAAATACTGATAGATTGGTAGTTCAAAATATCATATTATTTAGATTCCCAAGAATAAAGTTAATCAACCATAAGAGTATTGAGTAGAGGATAGGTTAGTTGATTAGTACGTTCCCATATAGGGGATTGTAAGGTGTCATGTGCTTGTATATGTTCATAAGATGTGTTAGTGGGGCGGCAGTAAAAAAGATTTGAGATACTAGCTAGTGTACCCTCTTTAGTAAAAAAACTAGGTTATAGAGGTGGATGCATGTCAGTTGATAGAGGATGGAAAAATGATCTCATAGAAACATCACTCACATGAGAGGTTTTCAGAGGTGAGCTTGCATGGATCAAGATGATTTTGAGAGGAGCATGATGTGTGGAAACCCTAATTTTACCTAGTTTAGGGGCCTCATCGGGACTGTGAGAACCTGTCATAACCATCGATGGAAGTCGAAGTTCCTCAACTTTGTGATCTGTCTCTAAACATTCACATGGTGCATCATCAAATTTTGGTGGCTATTTAAGATCATAGGTGGATATGAATGGTAATCACTAGACGTGTGAGTGAATGTGTTTTTGGTATAATGACAATCGTTGAAGCGAGTAGTTTGATCAAGTTGAGTATTTGCCACATAAGGCTCTTCTTAGATTGGAAGTCTAGAAGAAGAAATGAGAGACCCATATTGGCTTGGCTAAGATGTAAGGTTTTCTTCTTCACATGTTAAAGACTACAGATGGAAGAGATCAGGAACAAGAGGTTCAACATCCTGATAATATGTTTATGGAAAATCACCTTAATGCACATGAGTGCACCCAAAAATAGTAGGATAAAGTCTTGAATGATTTGCAGAAACTACTGGGGTAGTAGGCTCATGAAATAAATCAGGATATGAACGATGAACATGGTCAGGTGAACAGGCACTAGTCTGACCAAGACTGATATCCTTCACATGAGTGTCATCCAGAGGGAGAGATGGACTTGAATGCATGACGATATGTTATGAAAATCAACTTTATCTGAGACAAGACATGAGTGTTTATTGACAAGTGAATGAAATCCAAGAATATACCTAGGCATATATTTAATGGGCTCAGGCTTGGTTTCATCAAAAGGGAAAGATGTTTCATCAACATAAGTTTTATATTTAGATTCAAAAGGATGTATGAGAGCTTCAGAGAGAAGACGTTTTGATTCATTTCTCTGAAAGTACTTTTCATCACATTTACGACCAATATTTCACTATGTAACAAATCAGGAGGAGGACGAGAACTCTCACAAGTAGTAATTTCTTCCTTGGAGGCTTGAGGTTTTTCTTGACTCAAAGAGGTAGGAAATACGATATTAGGGATAATATCTGGGAAACTTGTAACTTGTTGATTATCATTGTACTCATAAGAATCAAGATTTATTTAATATTGGAAGTGTTGTAGAGAAACAAGAACAAACTGTTGAAAACATTCACTCAAATACATCCAATTCACATCTCCTTTAGGAAATCCAACATAAAGATGAACAAATTTAGTAGCAAAATTCTCTAAAGACTCTTTAGGTTTCATCCTAAGCTTATTTATCCTTCTAAACACATCTTGAAAATCGTACCTTTGAAACACTTGTTGGAGCTTACCAATGAGTTACTTGAATGAATGGATGAAATTTGTTAGCAATGTGTGGCACCATTACTTAACGTGACTTTCAAGCGTGAGGGAGAAGAGAACAGAAACAAACTCTTCATTATCGATCTCATAAGATTCACAAAATTTAAGGAAATAAAACATGTGCTCGGTTATGGATGTTACATCCTCATCATCAAACTTTAACTAAGACAAGTGATAGAGATACTCATCATGGATTTAACATTTACAAATGGATAAGTTCGAGAAGCACCCTGGTAGCGAGATCTAGGACAAAGCCATTTATAGATATGAGACTAAATTGCTAGCTCCAAGGCCTCAGCTTGTCATTTGGCCCTCCTTTTAGCACTAATTTGTTGACGGTATGAAATGTACTACCAACAATTGGGGAAGTATCCCTAGTGTGAAGCCTCATATAGACCTCACACACATTGGGATAAGAGACCCATTTGATAACTGGGCCTGACTGCCACCATGAATATTTCTGCTCTTGGTTATCAAATGAGAATGTCTCAAGGTGGGGACAATAATGAAATTTCCAAACAGCTAAACAATGTCAGCCAAGATTGACAAACTATATAAGGAGGTACAAACAAGTCTCATAAAAAGTAATAAGAGGTATGCCATGAGACAGATCAATGAGCCAAAACCCAATCAGACATACATAAACAATAAAATTCAAGAATTTAATTGAAAAATAGTTGACAATAGATCACCGACATGGCAATAAATAAGTAAACATAGATTTGAAAGAAAAACATACATGCAACAACTATGAACCAGTCCATAACCTATTTTGTATATGAAAGCACACATACAAATATAGTGAAAATAGGAGACAACCAATACAACCACCATGAGCACAAATGGGGATCATTTATAAACATGAAGGACATCTTATTAATGATGCCACAACTTCAAGTGAATATCTTGGAATTGTTTAAAACCTAATAGTGGAACATGGGCTACTCATACCATTTCCCAATGCAAAACACTACCCTCACTACAACTCCACTCTACTAGCTGCCAAGACCATAGTGCCTATAGCTCACAAGCACAAATTGGCTATCTAATATTAGACTCAAGTTATAAATTCCCATGATAATGAGGAATGAGGGCATATTTATGGAGTTGTGCTGATTTTTCACCTACTGTGACCCTTGACTTCCCATCATGACTCTTTAAATTCCTCATTGTTCTCTCATGCCTACTCCCTAGTACATGATCAATTGATATCAACGTGACTGTTCACACCATGATGAGAACATTTGCATACTGATAGAAGGGATAATGTGAGGATAAAAGAAAAGTTTTAAGAGACCCCATATTGTTCCTCATTTCCAACATTGATGTGAAACCATGGAGGCTTGCATGAACTATTGAACCTCATACTATTGTGCCTCGCTTTCATCCAACCATTTTCTATTATCATGCCTTTGGTATGGCTTGTCTCTTTTCACAAGATCAATGTTATTTCTCATTTCCTCCCATCCTTGTATAGCCCTCTTCTACACCACAATTTTATTGTGATGTGCAGTCCCTATAGGGTGATATTGATCCTTCATTTTATAGTATGTGGCCATAGGAGAAGATTCCAGAAGACAACCACATTCTCCAACATGGTTGGCATCATGTCACATGACATAATATTATAAGTGTATTTAGAGTGATTTTTCCAAGAGGGAAACACATTCTTCTTTATGTGAGACATAAGTACTAAATGCATACACAGGTGATAGTGTTATACATTGGTCATTTCCTCACATGCATATGCAAGTCACACCTCACATTGGCAAGTTTCCAAAGAAAGGTTAATCAAAATTTTCATTGAAATTTGTGACCTAGTTTTAGCTTCAGCCCCTAGTGTGGGCAGCATATGTCAAGAAAAGTGTAGGTCACATTCTCTAGTTGGTGCATTAGAGAACGTGAACATGACCTTCAACCTTGAAGGAGTGGATGTAGCTAGGTCACATGGTCCTTCCACAAAGAAGTTCATGCATTTAGATTAGTGATAAGTGTTTAATATGAACTTAAAGGTTCATTTTGGTAGTGAAATTTGCATACTATGTGGTGTTCTCTATAGAAATAATGGAAAAACCTTTGTATCCATTGCAGCATACTAGCCTCCATCACATTAGAAGGGTGTTATTTCACTTTCGTTTTTATTCTCTTCACTTTTTAGGATTAATAAGGCTTTTTAGATTTTCATGCACTCCAACAACCACTTCTTTGAGAGAGCACCAAAATGTGCTCCGTATTTATAGATTTATAGTATGGGTGTTGATGAAAGGGTGGTCAATTTTGAATTATTCTCTATAGTTCTAAAGTGCGACATTTTCTTCCCTACATAGGTTTGAGGGATGATTCATTTTATTTTGACTTTGTGTGATCCATATCCCTAAATCTGAAATGTTCATAGAAGATAAGTAGTTGCATCAACCACTAGTTACTTCAAGTATGATTTATGACTTAGAGACCTTGGGAGGGGTTGTATGGTCACTGCCTAGGTTAGGTTGCATCGATCATCATATTTTACAATTTTTATTTGCGACTTGGTGACCTCAATAGAAGCCACATAATCAATCACAAGTCTAGTCACAGGGCCATCAACGTTTTCAAGTGTAATTTCACGAATTTATGACTTAAACCCATTTTCACTTCCCATTGCTGGTGAAAATCCACACCTCTAGAGTGTGTCTCACTACCTATTCTAGCTATACATTTTGGTCAATATAGAGTGGTGACACTTAAGTTCCTTCCAAGAATATTATGGCATAGTGGCACTTGCATTTCCTCCTTATTCTATACAAAAATATTCCTTCTATGGGAGCACTACAACCTATAGCATGCATTCCTCATCTTTGTTGTCAAATTCAAAGACCAAAACTAGTACTCTACCATTTTAATCTCTTATATAACACTATTAGCGATGTATAGATTAATTGGCTTCATGAACATAAGGCTCTTCAACACTTTGTAATGGTCCAACCAAGCTATGGAAGCTAGCAGAGGTGAGGATCTTGACATCAAAAGGGCTGCGACTGGCCATTGTAAATCACATTAACAATATGAATTCATTCGTGTCCACTTATTCTTTGGCATATTTTTCGTGTAACTATGGCATTATGAATTCCATTCCAAGAATGGTTTTATTAGCATTTCATATATTCCCGTTTTGTATTGGCTCGCGATGCAACTCAACATGTTGCATAATACATCTGATAACATGTCCCATGTCCCTTTAGATCGTCCTCACTGTTATCAATTGGAACAAACTTCAATAATAGGTAATTCCATTGTCAAACCCCTCGAGTATAAGATATCCATAACCATCAAGCGTATGGGAATGAGTCAATTTGTATGGCCCTTTGAAATATTTCCATGGCATCCATGTGAACTTTCTACAAACCATGACAATTACCCATAGCACACCACGCTGGAGGTGATAACAATCAATAATGTTTAATTACTAAGCGAATAGTGGATTTCATATAGTTTGAATGATCTGCAACAATAAAAATAGGAAATCCCACATACTTCATGGAGAATTTTGTTGGCAAATCGGTCCAGGTACATGACTTCTTAACATAGGTCCAAAAATATTTCATAGACTAGATCTTGAACGTGTTTTCCATGCCACAAGTTACAATATGATATGCATATAAGGATGAGAATTTAAACTCATAATTTCATTGTGATGTCGCCCAACTCAAGAAAATATCAACTTGCATATTCCAGTTTGGAAATTCTAGACTTGTATAGTTTTATCATTGCTAGCAAATAATTTAAGGGAAAGTTTTGATGCTTAGGTATTTATTTTATTCACAGAATATTCATGGACAATGAAACTCTTATGGACGTCTTCACTTGCACCATCAATCACTCAAATTATACCATTCTGACCACCTGAAACTAATAATGGTGAACTATTCACATCGGATGCCCAACTTCACATGAAACAATGATCCATCCTTATCATCATCAACATATGTCTACAAAACATAAATAACACCTCCTTCCAAGCATTGGTAAATGGTCACCTTGGTCATTAACATTTATATACATGCTCTTTCGATGTAATGTCATTGTCAAAACAATCATAAAAATAAATTTTTGTGCATCTTTTAGTTGTAGTTTTATAATTCCATAAGAGGTAATTTTTCCACCCTGTAGTTGTAGTGGTCATAATTAGCGTTGACTATAACAATTTCTTCATTTATATATCATCAAGATACAACCTTTGTGCCTATAGGATATATGCCCCTTTGACTACTCCTTGTTACAAATTAAAAGGTGTTGTCCCACTCGCCCTACATATCACCATAATACATGTGTTAATTACATGATGACATAAATGTAAAAATAATATTTCACAACTCATCAGAAACCAAAGCCTAGGGTGGATGAATGCATGCATCAATACTCAATTCTTTTTCAAAAATGGTCATGCTCTAGCTCTAGGTCCCTTTATACAAGTTTGACTAGATCTGAATGCACGAATTAACCTAATGGTTGAGGTGGTGTTAACATGTCAAGGGGAGCTTGTAATAACGAAAAGCTAGTGCAATGATATGTTAACAAGAGCATACAGATGGGGTAAACATGTGAGACTACAACAAGAAGTTGAATCTCATTCTGACCATCTTGGGTTTTAAGCATGTTCCGGGAAGACAAATTCTTTGTAAACCCTAACATAAAGGAGAGATTCCTTGGCCAGTGATACAAAACTCCCCAACTTCATTACGTTGAGCATGGTAGAGGAATAAAGAGTTGCGGGTGTATAGGGCTTCTAATGCATTGCGAAAACCACAAATCCCCTCCAACCCTAGTGCAATCATATCAATATGACACACAATTTGAAGATGATGTTATCGTGTGCTATCATTGACATAATATTTTTGTGGAAATGCATATAGAGGATAAGACAACCTTCAACAAGGTTGGGGCTTTATTCAACCATCTAGGGTTCACGTGCACATGATAAGGATAAGAATACATAAACCCTAATGAATTTGGAAGGGATAAGGATGATGGCGAAGCGAATTCATTGATAAAAGGTATTCCCATAAACCCTAATGCTACTGATGTGATCATGTTTCAAGATAACATGAGTAGGGATAAGATCATAGATAACCTAGAGAGTGGAGATTAATTCAAGTCAAGGTTGGACCTTCAATCACATATGCCTAGGGTTACAAGGATGCAAGGGGAATATATAATTTTGCAAACCCTAATGGACATGCATAGGTGGGGGAAAACAACCACGAACCTAGGGAAATATGGTACATAGTGATTCTTCCCATGATGCCAAACAATGTCGATGAGAATTCACCCTCTCTTTTAGAAATTTAGGGTTTCTCCCAAAACATAATATGGTGAACATAATGAAAGCTAACTTGAAGACCTATATTTCCATGTAAACTATTGAAAGAAATGTTTTGAGGCCATAGTGGTATTTTCAATGCATATTTGTAGTAACAAACCTCAAAACCCTAATGCAATCATGAGGTAAGTATCTGAAACAACACATGATGTTGGGATTCAATGTGTGAAGTGTGACTGGGTATATCAATAGGGCTTGATGGGAAGGGTTGTGGGGAGAGTTAGTATTTTAAGACCTTATGAAAACTTGTTGAATCCTTGAAAATCATTGCAAAAGCATGGGGGAAAACCACCCAATCCAGACCTTGGATAGTAGTTCCTTCTCTATTTGGTGTAGTGGCTCCAACTGGGGATAATGGGACTAGTTTCCTAGAAAATATTTTGATAATGTTGGTGGGGTGATATATGATGTAATGTGAGAATAACTAAGTCAAGTGTAATTTGATCTAACTAATAAACACATGCATATATCCTAGTTTAACACTATTTAGCTATAAATATACCCAAGAATTAAATACAATATGCGATCTACAATGATGTCCTACAATAATTGGTAATATAGGTCATTCAACAACAATAAGAAGTGAAATCATTTAATAGTAATCATTTTTGATAAATAGTTACAAAAAATGATAGTGAAATATATTTCACATATATAATCGTTCATGTATTCAAAATAGAGTTAAAGCCAACATCATACAAAAGTGCAATAACGCTAAACTGTAATTCAGATTTTCGCACATAAAACAACTTTAAAGAAGATGTATTGCCTGATACATAAATGAAACAAGATCATAAGATAAAAGTACCATATACGATGGGTCTTGCTCATGTGTTTCAGCAATATTAATCCAATCTCAACCAATCCAACACTTTCTAAGCGTAAAAAAGTGCATTTCAGTAGAGTATCCTAGATATTTGAACGAAAATAGATCATGTGCCATTTATTCCATTATAACCTCCTCAAAAGAACAGAAGTGCAATTTTTCAAAGAATGTTTCTGATAAAATTTCTAGGCCCCTCTCTAAATGCATGAGAGGGGTTTAAATACTAAACTATAGGTCGTAAACTAGATTATTACAAAAAATAGTTGAGGAGGTTTGAAGGACCTTCCTCAGATTATGCGAAAATAAAACTAAAACAAAAATAAACTAGATCTCTAACTCCTTCGCACTTGTTCCCTGAGATTGCAAATATCTGTCATATGTTTGAGTTGAGTCAGTTGGCTGATCGCAGATTTTAACTGCACAACAAATAAAGCGTCTATTAGCACTGGCACCATCTTTTTTGTTGAGGTTGTTAAGCACCTCAATGTCATCCACTCACTGTATGGTCTTACTAGAAACTTCCAGCATGCTTCCCAATTCAGCCTACTTAGCTGTCTGATCACCTCCTCCTTTTCTTGTGATGCCTGCGTCCACTACTACTTTATCTATTTGACATTTGGAAGAAATCCCAGTACACATTTTGGAAACAAGTTGGTGCCATCCATATTTTCGTTGATGGCTTCAATTATGCTATTCATTACTGTCACTGCTATCATTGTTTCCATCTCTGCTTTCTTCAACCTAGAATCCCAGTATGTGAAAAGGATGTCTTTGTGAGATTCTTCCAACTTTGACAGATTAACGTTCCTCCCATCCTCTGATTCTTGCCAAGTGACAAGGTTGGAAATCCTTTTTTGGATTTCATCATACTCACATCTCATGTCAACAACTTGGTTTGTTAGCTTATCACTAGTTTTGTAGTAAGGACTTATATGTAAAATCTTTTGAAAAAGTACCTCCTTCTGCTGCATCAGTTGGGAGTTAAGACTGAGTTCTTCCTTTATGAACTCATCGATTTGAGGATTGACCTTAAACTTATCTGTTATTGCTTTTATCTTCGCATCTCTTTTATCTAGGTCGACCTGATGTTGTACCCTCATTTGTTAAAATTTCTAATGGAGCTGGACTATTTCTAATTTTGCTTGTTGATAGGATTTTTATTGAGCTAATTGTTGATATAATAGCAAAATTATTTGTTCTTTTTCTTTAAGCAACATTTGGACCTCTGTCACTTTGGCAATAGTTGTTGTGGCATAGGCTCCTACATATTGTGAAAATTTTGTGAGATTTTCAGATGGGTCCATGGATGAGTCCTTCCAAACGATGTCCATTGGTTCATTTTCAGAAGTTGTAATAGTTACATCATCCATATTTAATTTCTTCCTCTGTCTCTTGACTACAAATTTGTGGGTGGAGCTATAAAATACATCTACTAGATTTATTTATTCAACTCTCAGAATAATTTCTAAAGTGGTTGTAACAAGAATGATTTCAACATTCCAAGTGTCCTTAACTCCTTCCTCTGTTGTTTCCATATTTGACTTGTGCTGCGTTTGCTTAGGAGTCTGTGTCTCAGATATTTTCTCACAGTTTGACTCTGTGTGAATCTTCTTGTTGAACTATTCCTATTCCCATTCGTATTCAATAATTGGGCTCCTTCCCAACTGAGTTGATGCAAAGACAATTTCTTCTTTTTTCTTTGCTGAATTTTGCTATGTTATTCCTCTGTAGTTCTAGCTGTGTCATTTTCAGACTCATTATTCGTATGTCCAACCCTAGTTTTAGATTGCTACTCTGAGTGCTTTGACTCATACTTAGATCTCTCTTGGGTTTCTTCTTCATAGTTTTCTCTGGACCTATCATCCAAGGTTATGCTAGGAGTTGGCTCCCTTATTGCCTCTATATGCACTAGGTCCAATGGGACCTTCAATAATCTTTTCTCCCTATGCAAATGGAAAGCTCTAAGGTCATCTGGTGTTAGAAGTGATGATGCCAAATGAAACACTTGTGAGTATGTTTCTTCCGATAGGAAGAGGTCATGAAAGGGGTCCCCTTCATGGCTGAATGGTTTTAATTTCACCATAGTAGTAAAATTCTTAGAAGTGTTGACTGGGTCATACTGCCTTCCCAGAAATGTAGCTAATTTTAGAGATTTAATAATATCTTCTTCTTTGGATGCATTTCCAAAATCATGTAGCTAAAATTCACCACATTGCAATGGAAATTTAGGACGAATGGCCTTCTTCTACTCTTTGAGTCCTCTGCTTAATCCACCTTCCCTTGCTATTTGGTAGGCTATTTACTTGGCCAATAATTTGTCGAGGACATAATATGGGAGAACATGTGTTGAAGCAATCCTCTGAAATACTCTAATGTAGGTAAACGTCTCCTCCCAAAACCATCTGGCTACTGGCAAGATATCCATTTCGGTCCCTTTAGAAAACCTAGGGGTTGTTCTATTGTATATTTCTTTATGGATGGGTAGCATGACTCCGTGACAAATTTTGTAAAAATGTGGGTGAAATTAAGATTCCCACAAAGTCTTATGGTACACATGGATCAGAAATGGGTCTTGAGTAGTCCACCTCCATCCCATAATGGGAATTTTAGAACTAAAACAAATTGAATCCATTACAAAACCACTCATGAAAAAAGTGGGATAAACCCTTAAACAGAGAGTTCATTTCCTCCTATATTCCATAATGGACTTTACTAAATTACCTGACAAAATTTTAGCCTAGTTCATTATAGTTTCATTCATGGCCACATCTATTAATGGGAGCCATTCCAGGGAAACTTGGTTTTATCGGGTTTATCGAACAATTTGCATAACATTGCTGCTACGAAACTAAAAGGGGGAGAAATGGATGCTATAGAGTACATACCCATTTTATCCTGTTCATTTTCTGTCCAAGTTTGGGTGATGTCTATTGGGTCTTCATTCTCCTTGGAAAATTTCTCATGGAACTGTTTATTATAGAACTTCTGTGGCCTTGGTAACTAGTACATTATTCATAGGTTTTCTACTGAGAAAGACCCCATGACCTCTTTCCTGTGATTCCTAAATGTTCAGTTTGTAATGTTCACCTCATCAGTTACCAAATTTTCCATGTCACTATATGGGATTATCTTTGGTCCTACAGCTATGCAGTACAGGAAAGAGCATGCTGTCTCAAAATAGGAGGCATCATATGAATCCTGGGAATCTATCGTGGCCTTTGTTTCTAGTGGCCTTGGGTGCTCTTTTTCTAACAAATTAGACATAGCCTCATAGGTTGTAGTTCCTTTGTCTCTACTACACATAGTATTGGATAAAAGAGGAATCATTTCTGATTTCTTAGATGCAGCTACCTTTTCGTTCTTTCTCATTATTTCGAACAATGCTCCCTGTAGATTTTTCCTAAATGGAGCAAAGAAGAAGTTATTGGATAAATAAAAGTAAGAATGACAATGAGAATGAATGATACAAATAACCTGAAATGGTGACAAGAAAGGAGTTTTAATCAAATGAAAATGAAAAGATATCGTGTCATGTCGAGCCGCTTTTTATCATAAATGTCATTAACCTATATTAAATAGCCACTAAAAGTCTCTTATCGATACTTTTATTGCTCATTAATGTATCACATCACAAAATGGGAACGATGGCTTTGAAGGTGGTGGACTTAAGTTGCAAGAATGCCGATTTTTCAATTGCGATGCAATGTCACAAATCGCATTTCACATGTTTGATTGTGCGCTTTCTTAAAGTTCCTTAAGTTACTATGAGATGCAAGATGTGGCATAAGTGGTCTGTTCTTTATTATTTAAAGTTGTTTACCTTATAAAGTTATTTTCATCACGTGACAGACTTAATCATGATTTTATGATATTTGGTTCTATTGGGCCCAAGCCTTTATCACATTTCGCAACATCATACAATTTGTAAGATTTCAAACTTTTCTTAGGTGTTCTAGTGTGATGCAATAAGGTTGACTATCTCATCACAATATCACATTTCACATGTTTCAATATGATTTGTGAGAGTGTGCCCTTTGTGAATGAAGATATGCGATACGAGCTTTATTTTAATAGGAAATGCCTTAGGACTTAGTTTTAAATGAAAATCCTAATGATATCTAAGTTAAGCGTGGTGATTCTTTTGATCATTTTTCTTGACGTTTGCTTGTGAATAAGGTGTTTGACACACTTGGTCCAATGGTATGCGAAAAGGCGAGGATTGGTAGCTTTTAAAGGGTTTTGAATCGATATATTGCTTTATTCCAAAAAGTTCAAAAGAAAGTGTCTAAGTACTAAATTTATTTTTGAATGATTTTACCATGGCTCCCCATTTATTAATAGAATATTATTTATTATACCAATAAATGGGGGGTTTGTTGAATAACACAACAATTCACAATTTGTTGGAAGAACAAGTTATCTCTGACATTTTTCTGAAATATCTAAAAACTTCCAAAATAAGGGTAGTTAAGAAAAATAAAAATACATGAAATACAAGATCATTATCTGAAGAAACAAAAAAATCTACTTAATTACCATCCATTTGATTATCCTCTTCAATATGAAATTGCCTTGTCTACATCTGTCATTACTTGGTTCTAAAGATAAAAACAAGGGACTCTTGTAAATTAGCTTTTAGATGTACTTAGTTGTCATAGGTAGAGCCTCTACTACCAGCAAGCGTCGATAGCCTTGATGGGGTTACCTTTTAACCAAGAATGATTCAGTGTCCCATCTAGATAAGAGTGCAAATTTTAAAGATAAAATCAGATTTATATACTTACTTACTTTCTCTCTCTTTTTTTTTGTTTTTAAACAATTCCTTTTTCTTCAAATTTTAATTTTCTCCTTCAAGGTCATTATCCTGGTTTGGTCGCCAAAATTGACAATGCCATTCACCAGTTGTAACTTTAACTGAACAAGCTAGCTTGTGATGAGACCCCTTGTCTTTTTATTAACATAATCTCAAGCCATTACCCTGTTTTCGTATGCATTGTTGGTAATGTTATCTTGTTATTTCCCTATGATCATGGTAATTTAGCTCTTGATGAGACCTCTTATCCTTTAATTTTAAGCATATTTTAGAATTACACTCTAAAAAGTGAGATCTTACTAGATGGGGATAATCATTGACTCCTTAAGAGTTTTTGGATGACAATTATAGAGTTAAAGATGATTCTCTATAGAGAGTCCTTGCTTTGTTATAGATACTTTTATTAACTGATAGTAGAACAAAGGTTCTTTTACAAGTTGAGTTTTACCAAAGGATAACTAATTTTTGTAGAGGACAAGAAATTTCAGAGAGATAGAACTTAGCTTACGTTTCAATTGTAAAAACCATCTTCTTAACAATCTCTACCTATACAAAAGAAAAGTAAAAATATAAACGAGACTATTTACAAAGGTAAAAAGAAAATCCTGCTTCAACTTTTATTTGCTTACAAAGTAAAAGCAATAATATACAATGAATAGAAGAGATTATCTTCTATGAATTTTTTATTTTCAAAATCTATCCATTAACAGGCAGAGAATCTCTCTTGCCTGATAGATCTTGCAATAAAAATGTTGATGGGCCTATTATCTGAAACGGGCCAAGCCAAATTATTTGGAATTTGGTACACTTGCCTTTTTCCTCGTGTGATTTATCCCATTTCAATACCAGGTCTCCGAGCTGAAAGGATTTTCAACTTACAAAATTCACATCAATTGAAGATTTGACTAACTGTTGATGATGTGCATGTGTGCTTTTGGTCTTTTCCCTTTTTTCTTTGAGCTTAAGATTTGTGATTGTCTTACTTGCATAGAAGAGGAAGAAGTTTCTTCAATAAATTGAACCAGGGCTATAGAGGGAATAACTACATTTGTAGGAAGGGCAACTTCTTTCCCATAGACCAAATTAAAAGGAGAAGTGCCTATTGAGGCCTTTTGTGTTATTCAATCTACCCATAGAGAAAATATTAAAGATTTGTGCCAATTTTTTGAACTTGATCAATGGTTCATTTGATGATTCTTATGAATTTTTGGTTTCTAGATTCATCCAAGCCATTTCAGTGAGGATAATAATTAGTAGAGTATTTAAGTTTAAAACCTCTTTTAAGAGAAAATCATATCATAGCATTGTCTCTAAAATAAGATGCATTATCAAACATGAGAGTAGATGGAAGACCAAATATGGTAATAATAAAATGATCAATAAATTCAATGATGTTTTCAGAATTGGCTACTATAAGTGGAATTGCTTCCACCCACTTTGTGAATTAATCAATTGCTGTAAGGATATATTTATGCTTCTTTGAAGAGTGAGGAATGATCTCAACTATTATGCCCAGTCCCCATTGTTCAAATGGTTGTTCAATGTTCACTGGCTGCAATGGTAATGCGGGTTTTCTCTGTCTCCCAACAACTATTTTAGAAACATTACCTTTCCTTACATAATTGTGTGCATCTTTAAATAAGGTTGGCCAATAATAGCTAGCATGCAAGATTTTATGTGTGGTTCTGTCCCCTCCAAAATGTCCACCAGCTGGTCCATCATGGAGTTCCTGCAAAACTTTTTCTTCCTTGGATTTTCCAAGACATCTAAGCAAAACAAAATCATAATTTTTTCTAAACAACACATTATTGGTTATTTGATATTGTCTAGCTTTTAACCTCAAAGCCCTGTTTCTTTTGTAACTTAATTTCATAGGGGCATATCCATTTTTCAAATAAAATATGATATCCGCATAATTATATTTAGTGTCATTGAGGCTTACCTCATATAATTGTATATCATCACCTGAATCTTGTAGTGTTAGTAAGTTGGATGCTCCTACTAACATTCTACAAAATCCTTGACCCTTTACAATTTTGGCTGGTCTAATATCAATGTCATATTCTTGCAGTGTTGTTACCCAATTTTCCCTTTTCTCACCTACATCTCTTTGCATTAATAAATTTCTCATTACTGGGAACGTGACTACTAGCTTGGTGTCAGTGTTGAGGAGAAAGGGTTTGAAATGCCTTATGGATTTCAAAATAGCGAAAGCTTGTTTTTCAACATCTGAGTAGTTTAATTCAGTCCCCTGCAAATTGGAGCTAAAGAAAGAAATTGGTGCTTCGACATTGTCATCATTGACCTGTGTTAATATAGCTGCATATGGTTTCTCTGAAGCAAAGGTATATAAAATGAAATGATTAGAAAAATTATAGGTTGCTAGTGAGGGAGCATTTATTATTTCTGGTTTAATCAGATGAAAGGCTTGATGCTCAATATGCCCCCATTTAAAAAGAGAAATTTTCTTAATCATAGATTGGAAGGGTAAAACAATTAGGAAAAAATCCAGGAGAAATCTTTTGACAAAACTTATCTGACCTAGGAAAGATTGCATGCTTTCCTTGTTCTGAGGTAATGGGATTCTAGAAATTTCTCTTATCCTATCAGGGTCAATGTGAATTCCTTCTTTGGGTATAATAAAACCAAGGAGATTTCCTTCAATTAAACCAAAGAAATATTCCTTAGGATTGAGGGAAATTCCATACCTCTAACAACGCTCAAAGATTTGTTTTAAATCCTTTAAATGATTGTCATGCCTTTTTGAGTACACAGTTATATCATCTAAATAGATTACCACTGATTTATTAACCAAGCCTTTGAAAGCTATGTCCATGGCTGTTTGAAATGTGGCACCAACATTGATCAAACCAAATGGCATCTTTTTATAGGCATAAGTGCCCCATTTGGTTCGAAACGTAGTATTTAGCTAGTCATCTGGATGTATTAGAATCTGATTATAACATGAGAATCCATCTAGAAAAGACATTAGTTATGAGCCTGCAATTGATTGCAGTATCTGTTCCATAGGAGGTAATGGGAAATTTTCCTTTTGACAATCTTTGTTGAGGTTGTGAAAGTCCATAGATATTAGAATATCACCATTTTTTTTTCTGATGGGAACAAGGTTGGAAACCCACCTTCAGTTCCTAATAGGAAAGATAATTTTGGCTTTGAGAAACTTATTCAATTCAGGTTTTATCTGATTTTATAAATTCGGATGGATCTTTCTTAGCTTTTGCTACACAAGTTTTTCATCAAATATCATGGGGATGGTATGTTGAATTGTAGAAGTGTCATATGTCTTAAGGTATTCATAGTTCCAAGCAAAGACATTCTTGTATTTCTTCAACAAATGAATGAAGGCTAATTTTTCATCCAGTGTTAGACCAAATCCTAGATTGAAATTCTGAGGCTTAAGGTCAGTTTCAATATTAACTAATTGAAAGCTTAAAGTTGAACTTTGGAGTTTTGAGTTAGTGGGTTTTTTATATTTGTCCTTGAGATCATATAAGTCCTTGAGCTCAACCATAGACTTAGATATGGAATTCATAGTCATTTCTTGCTTAAGCTGGGAGTCATGTTGATCTTCATCTATTATTTGGTCATCATAAGAGCCTTCATATGTTAGAAAAATTATGATATCTGTATCATTATTAAAGACTCGCCAATTGGTGATATTGTCAGGAATAGAAGGCCTAAAATAAATTCAATAGAAAATCAATTGAGGTTATTTTCTCCTGGTGGAATGAGCTTGGATGCAACATTAGAAAAAATATCAACACTTGAATTTTTGAGTCTTGGGATAGGGGAAATATTAAACATTGTAGAGTGAGGAGTGAGGTCCTATACTAATGATTGATAATGTTTCAAATGTCCAGACAAATAGTGTATGGTATTTCTTGCCTGTTTTATAACAATTTCCGAATCTCCAAACACTTGAAGTTGTTTCATATTAAGGCCGATGGCTTTATACAACCCTTGAACCAATGCTTCATATTCGACAGTATTGTTTGTGCATTCGAATTCAAGTCTGCATGCCAACATAGTTTTTCCCCTTCTGGGAAAACTAATATGCATCCTGCTCTGACTCCATCGTTAGATTTGGATCTGTAAAAAAAATTCCAAAATAAATAGCTAACTACAAGTTTATCTACAAAATATATACACATGGAAATATCTCTTTGAGAAAGAAAATTAACTTGTGATATAGAAAAATATTCCAAGAAGGGTGAAGTATTTGCATTAAAATTTCCTAGAAATGATTCAACTAAGTAGTTTTTGATGATATTGTTGTTGAATACGACTAGCTCATTATCTTCCTCTAATTTTGTAACGATATACTTTTGATGTTTTTGGGGGTCAACCCTTATTTGATTTGACTTTCCATTACAAGGATGCCACATGTGGGACCAGTCAGTTGCAAAATAGTCATGAAGCTTTTCTAATGAGTCTCTGCTAAGGATCAAGCCATAGAACTCAGGGATATCAAACACAAGAGTTTCAATGACTTGACACACTTTCGGGTTTGATGGGTCTAATTGTGATTTGATTGACTTCTCCTATAACTTCGACTTGGAATCGGTCTAGCTACAAAATGCAAGCGATAGATCTTTGGGGCTCCACATTTAATTTCGTAAAGATTGTTCTTAGTAGGATGTTGGATGAATCTCCAGAATCGACTAAATAATTGTGTAGATTCTTGTTGAAAACTTTAAAATTTAAAATAAATGGAGGAGTATGGGACTTGGATCTTCCTCCTATTAGAGAAATATCAGTAAGATAGATTTTTTCTAATGAGGTATTAGAAGGCCTTCCCATTTCTTGGGTAGCTTGTGAAATTACAGTAGTGAGAACTGGGGAAGTAAGGACTTATTTTAGGTCCTTGAGAAATAGTTTATGTTGATGTTTTAACTTGATAAGCTCATGGAATGCAATGTTCGGCCTAGTCATTTTCATATCTTCTACTATGTTATATTCCATTTCATCAGAGACTAGAAGGGTTTTAGCTGAAGGTGAATAATTTGTTTGAGGAGGAGTGGTTGGAGTGGATTTAGACAAAGAATTCTTACCTATTGCTTTATCTTTGGGAGTTGGAGTTGAAACCTTCTTCTTTGGATTTGTTTGTGGCAAATCAACAGGGCTTCTACTGCTGGTTGCAATAGGTAGTGCTTCTTGTGTTTCTTCATTGGGCAGGATAAAATCCCACATTCCTTGTAATTCGACTACTTGTTCATCATCTATTTTTTCTTCAGGTATTGAGACTTCTTCTTCCTCCACATCTAATTCACCATTTGATATGGTGCTTGGAGGCTTAGTATCAAAGGAGGGATTTATTTTATATGGTCTGAAAGATTTTTTTGAGGAAGTCTCTGCTACCTATTTCTTGATATCAACCATTTCATTGGACATGGTTTTAAGGACATTTTGTAGACCTTCAATATCAAAAGGATATTTAGGTGGTTTTCTCTTGGATTCATCCCTAAAAGTTACTTTATTGGATTTTTGTTCTTCTAATGCATTTTTCTTATCTCAGGCTAAAATACATTTTTCTACAGCTATGGCTTCTTTCATGTTTTCTACCAAAGTTGGTTTGGCAGCTCTATTGACAAAAATAGTTGTGTTTGAGGGTAGGGCGGAAATGTACAATTAATTTTGGACTTCATTGATGGGTTTATATTTTGTTGGGGCTTTATTTAATAACATTTTAAAACATGAATTGAATTCCTTAATTGATTCTCTAAGTTCGACTTCCAAGTTGGAGAGATCATTGATAAGATTAGTCGTTGATATATCATCTCCAAACCTGGTTAGGAACTTCTCTTGAAAGGCATCCTAATTAGTAGTGGAACTTGATGGTAATGAAAAGTACCATGATCCTGTTGATCCTTGTAAGGTATAAGGAAATAATCTTACAACTGCATCTTCTTCCACTACTTCGTTGAGGTTTATGGAGAACATAAAATTGTTTATGTGTTCCTTGGTTGGTAAGCCATCATCAGGATTGAACTTTGGTAACCATTTTTCTGGATGGGCAGGTAATGGATGTAAGGGTCCTGCCATTCGAACAACTCTTGGATTTGTCCATGGAATTTGTGGGTTTTGAGCCATCGTAGGTATCTATGTAGAGGAAACGTTCCTGTATTTGTAGCTGATTAGGTAGAGGATGCTTGTGCTCCAGTACCAGTGTAAGCCATGATTTAGAGTTGTGAGGCAGATTATTGATTTTGTAATGAAGTGGATGGAATGAATGAGGAGGTTTGAGGTGATGATGAGAGAACCTCACTATGGGATTCAGATTGTGGCTTCTTAGCTCTCTCATGGTTTGGTAGAGGGAATTCAAATGGGGGGATCCCAAATCTTTCACTTTGTGCTCTTGTTAACCTTTGAGATGAGGGAAAATTCGAAGAGACACTAGCTCGGGATAACTCAGATTCTTCATGAGATATCGAAATCCCTTGTAGCTTATGGATCAAAGACTAGATTTCAGGGTTTTCTATTGAAGAAGATTGACCTGAGTTCTTTGGGATCATAGTAGTGGATTCTAAATTTTTCTTTACAACTTCACGCTTAGGATTTGGAGATTTGGTATGCAATCGAGAAGTTGGAGGAGATGGTGAGGGAGTTTTACTCTTAGAATGGCCTATTGATTTGAATTTAATTTCCATTCATAGTTATGCCCTCCTTCTAGAGCCAAAATGTTGAAGCCTTGAAAATCATTGTGACAACATGGGGGAAAACCACATGGTCTGAACATTGGTTAGCAGATCCTTTTCAGTTTAGTGTAGTGGTTCTGGCTGGGGATAATGGGACCAGTTTCCCAAAAACGATTTTGATAGTGTTTCTAGGGTGATATATGATGTAACAGGAGAATAGATAAGCTAAGCATAATTTGATCTAACTAATAAACAAATGCATATATCCCAGTTTAATACTATTCAGCTATAAATATACCTGGGAATTAAATACAATATGTGATCTACAATGAATTCCTACAACAATTAGTAATATAGATTATTCAGCTGCAATAGGAAGTGAAATCGTTTAACAGTAATCATTTTGGATAAATAGTTAGACAAAACGATTGTGAAAGATATATCGCATATAAAATCATTCATGTATTCATAATAAAGTTAAAGCCAACATCATAAAAAATTGAAATAATTCTAAACTGTAATTCAGACTTTCACAAATAAAACAATTTAAGGAAGAAGTATTTCCTGATACATAAATAAAACAAGATCATAAGATAAAAGTACCATATATGATGAGTCCTACTCATGTGTTTCAGCAATGTTAATCCAATCTCAATCAATCCAACACATTCTAAGAGTACAAAAGTGCATTTCAGTAGAGTATGCTAGATATTTGAAATAAAATGGACCTTGTTCCAATCATTCCATCAGAACCTCCTCAAAAGTACAGAAGTTAAATGTTTCAAAGAATGTTTCTGATAAAATTTCTAGACCTATCTCTAAATGCACGAGAGGGGTTTAAATACTAAACATAGGTCATAAAATATATTATTACAAAAAATAGCTAAGGAGGTTTAAATGACCTTCCTCAGATTATGCAAAAATGAAACTAAAATAAAAATAAACTAAATGGCTAACTCCTTTGCACTTGTTCCCTCAAATCAAAAATAGCTATCATAGGTTTGAGCTGAGTCATTTGCCCGATTACAGATTTTAACTGTGCATCAAATATAGCATCTGTTAGTGCTTGAACCATATTTTATGTTGAGGTTGTTAAGCACCTCAAAGTCATCCACTGACTATATGGTTTCACTAAAAATTGCTAGTATTCTTCCCATTTCAGCCTACTTAGCTGTCGAATTGCCTCCTCCTTTTCCTACACTGCCTGTGTCCATTATTGCTCTAACTATTTGACATTCGAAAGAAATCCTTGTACACATTGTGTAACTAGGTTTGAGCCATACATATTTTTGTTGATGGCTTCAATTATGCTATTCACTGATGTCGCTGCTATCATTGTTGTCCTCTTTGCTTGCTTCAACCGAGAATCCCAATATGTGAAAAGCATGTCTTTGTGATATTCTTCCAGATTTGGCAGATCAGCCTTCCTCCTATCCTTTTATTCTTTCCAACTGATAAGGTTCAGAATCCTTTTATGGATTTCATCATACTCAAGTCTCATGTCAACAAATTGGTTTGTTAGCTTATCACTAGTTTCGCACTAAGGACTTATCTGTGAAATCTTCTGGCAAATTACTTCCTTCCGTTGCATCAATTGGGACTTAGGATTGAGTGCTTCCTTTATGAACTCATTGACTTGTCGATTATCCTTAAAATTATCTATTATAACTTGTTGTTGGAAATAATACTGAGAGGGGGGGGGTGAATCAGTATTATCAGATCATTAAAACTTTTTCAATGCTCAAAAACATATACGCTACTTCAGTTAAGTGAATGCGCGTGTACACGCTTTTGTGTCTAAAGCAACTAGCGTATATCCAGAAATCTTATGAGTCAGTTAGCTTATCTTCAGTAAATGCATCAGAACATTATTAACCATATTAACAGTAAACAGGTGCAGTATAACAGAACAGATCATCACACAAAAGCCACACACATGAACACAAAGATATAAGGTGGAAAGCCAATGTGGGTGAAAACCACCTGCTGCAAGTCATCTCAATCTTCTTCTTAATAAGAAAATCCTTTTACAATATTTGTATTGGTGCAGTCTTATACCAGTACGGGAGCTACAACCCCCTTTGCTCTTGTACTAGCCGATCCATTTACTAGTACACAGGCTGCTACCTGCTACACTTCTCCAAAGATCTCCCTTAGCTTTTGTACTAGCTTAGATACTAGTACGTAGGTGCTTGCCTACAATCTTCTCTCCTCCAGGTACCACGTTTCATCAATTTTCAGACTGGATACACTGAAGCACAACACATAATCTGAAAGGCCACTTTTCATCCAATTTTCATACTGGACCCATAACTATCATTGAAGCTCAAAACAATCATCAAACTCTGAATCACTGAAACCCTGTTAACAACACTGTCACCAGAACACATAGCAGACACAGAACTCTGTAATAACCATCAGACCCATCTGCAACTTCAAATATCAAGCTTTACAATGTATATGCTACTTCGATGAATCAAACCCGCGTGTATACGCGCTTTTGCCAAAGACAACCCGCGTACAGATCTAAAAATAATTTCTCATAACTTGCAGCTGTACCAGACATCAGTCATACTCATAACACTTATAGAACAATACATGCGTCAGTATGTAGATCTAGAATAAGCATCATAAAGATAGTTCATTTCAAACCATTTGATCCCGATCTCTCCTTAGATCTTGTTCTCAATCAGCCGGTGAGATCCCTCCTTAGCTCAAATCAAGCAATGCATCATCAACCCATAACCTGCATACTGGATCTCATACTTCTTCAGATATTCAAGAAATTTTTTAGATACACTTGCCTAATGATTTCCTTCTCCTTATATAGCCTTAGGCCTTGTTCAATACCAAGGGCCAAAACCATAGAAATCTAGTGCCATCATCTTCAAAACTAGGGATCAACACGTCCGTTGAGACACCAAGGTCCAAAACCATAGGCACAACTTCCAAGGAATAACCGCCATGGACCAAAGATAAGTTTTCCACATACACGCGCTTTTACTGAAGCCAACCAGTGTGTACACGCGACTTGGTATATAGCGAACCTGCGTATATGCGACTTGGTATATAGTGAACCTGCTTGTATACGCGACTTGGTATATAGTGAACCAGCATGTATATATTTTTCTTCATATTTGTAGACTGATCATCAATTCCTTGCTGCTATCCTTCTGCACTATGATTTGTTATCAGTGTGATTTGCCATCAAGGACAATACTTGTCTCATAATGCCAACAATCTCCCCCTTTGGACTTGATGGCAAAGCTGACTTTTTACACTTAGAACTATCATCTAATTCCTTTGAGCTGTCCTCCATCAGTCACATCTGACATATCTTCTGAAGATTCATCCAGTTATACATAAGTGAGATATTCTTCTATGAGAGGGTTGCCATCGAGGACAATACTTGTCTCATAATGCCAACACTTGTATCCATGCATCACATTCTACTAGGACGACCTAATGTTGTACCCTCATTTGTTCAACTCCCTACTGGAGCTAGGGTATTTTTAATTCTTCTTATTGAATGGATATTTCCTGAGCTAATTGTTGTTTAAGAGCAGAATTATTTGTTATTTTTCCTTAAGAATCATTTGGACCTCTATCACTTTGTCAATAGTTGACATGGCATAGGCTCCTATGTATTGCGATAATTTTGTGGGATTTGCAGATAGGTCAATGAGCGAGTCCTTCCAAATGATGTCCATTGGTTCATTTTCGGAAGTTGTAATAGTTACAACATCTAGCTTTCTTTTCTTCCTCTATATCTTAACTACATCTGTGTGGGTGTGGCTATAAAATACATCTCGAGGAGGTATTTCTTCAACTCTCAAAACAATTTCTGAAGTGGGCATAATAGGAATGATTTCAATATTCTGAGTTTCCTTAACTCCTTTCTCTATCATTTCTAGATTTTATTTGTGTTTTGTTTTCTTAGGAGTTTATACCTAAGATGCTTGCTTAGGGTTTGAATCTATGTGAAGATTCTTGTTGAATTGTTCCCATTCCTGTTCCAAGTTAATAATTGGGCTCTTTGTCGACTGAGTTGATGCAGAGACAATTTCTACTTGTTTCTTTGCTAAAGTTTTTTGCTATACACCTAGGGGGGATAATATGGGGTACAAAGGGAGGTACCCAAGGGAATAATGTAATAATGGGATGGGCCATAGTAATAAATAAGGTGGTTAACCCAAATCATGTAAGGGACCACAAGTAGTTAGTAATAATGTAATGGGCCCATGGTACTAGATAGATGGCATTAAGGGAACCATGGTAATGACACGCGGTATTGTATGTATGAGGCCTATATAGAGGTTAAAGACTCCACATTGAGAGATGTCAAGGATTGTTGTATGAATAGGCATATGGCTTGTGGAGTGTTCTCCTTCCGTAAGGAGTGAATGTATTGTGTTTCCCTACCTTAAGGGTTTGATATTAATAAAGAAGCAATTCTATCTCTATTAAAATCTTGTTATTTCTTGGGTTTATTTGCAATATATATATTTTCAAATTAGATCTATAACAAGTGGTATCAGAGCACTTTCTTGGGCAAAAGTGGAGAATTTTTTTCTTTTTTTTGCAGGAATTGGGTCAGCGAGTTGTAGATCAGGTCTATATTTTTTGGTTCAAAATTTTTAGAATATAATTGTAGATCTGGATTATTTGTGCAAAAATACCTGATTTCCAAAAAAAAAATGGTCGAATCAAAGTCCAGATGAAGGAGATATTGCTGATCTAAAAATTAGTGGTGTTGCAGACAATTTTTCAGGGCAGCGAGTTTGCAGCGTAGATCTAGATATCCTGGTGCAAGTTCTATAGAATTGAATTATAGATCTGGATTCTTTGTGAAAAAATACCCGATTTCAAAACAAAAAAATCAGTCAAATCGGAGTCTGGATGAGGGAGATATCGTTGATTTAAAATCAACTATTTGTCAGCAATTTTTTATGATGGCGGGACAGTTGTAGCATGGGTCAGCAATTCCAGTGCCTAGATCAGGATTTCTACCACATGGGAAGATCTAGAATGGCTTTTCACTTCCGAAAATAGGTCGTAATAGTGATTTGAAGCAATATTGATGGAATTGTGGCCATTTCAAGTTTTTGCCATGTAAATGAATTTTTTTCAAAACCCTCTTCATGGCGGTTCTATGTTTTAGAGGTAAAGATAATGGTCCTACTATTGAAGAATACATAAAACAAACTAAGTCAGTATGGGCAAAAATTGGAAGGATTCAGTGTGGCTTGGTTTCAAAGATGCGGCTTGCAGATGGTATTTCTCACTTGACAACAAGAAGTTGACTAAACTTTTAGATGCAGAATTTGAAAGAGTCCTTTTTATCAAATGGTCTCCTACTAGAAAAAAGGAGAATGAGACATATAAGGGTTTATTTTCTATGGGTGTCTCCTTATTTCAAGTTCATGGATTGATTCAAAAGGAGAAGATCGTTGTGTCTATAAATCCTAGATGCAAACATAATTTTATCAATGTTAATTTGGCAAAAAAATTCCAAGTTCTAGCCAAACACATTGAGAAGACACAGGTTGATGATGAGGATGTTCAAGTTTATAAGGATTTGAAGCTTTCTATGAATAAGTATGTGTTGCATGATGATTTTTATACTTCAGATATGAATAACGAGGATGTTGTTTTGGGATACCCTTGGATCGAATCAGTGGGTACTATCAATATTAATGTGCAGAAGAAATTCTTGAAGCTCTGGTATAAAAGAAGAAAATTAATATTTCCATTAATATACTGGTAGAGTCCAAGGAGGCTAAAGAAAAAGATGTTCCGGGGACTGACATATCAGATGATGAGCGTTTGATGATCGACCATCAAACACAAAGAAAGGCTGAAGTAGAAAAGGTTACCGGTGCTGATACATCAGACGAGGGCTCAGTGGTTGAAGTAATATTGGAAGGTAAGACACCACAACAGGCACCAAAACATGCACCAGATAATAGTCAGGCTCCAGTAAGGGGTGAATTAAAGAAAAAGACATCATGGTTTAAAACTTCAACATATCATCACCCACATCACCCCACAAGACAACAACCAACAAGATGGCAACCAATTAGCCACAAGGACAACAACCCCCGCATGACAAATAGAGAGGAGCAAAGATCCACCTACTACACATCAACATAGAATAGCTACCATGGTCAACTTCCATCTCAAGCGAGTGAGGCACCAACAAGATCGAGGGTTCACCTTTCTCTTGGATGGCACTAGTGGACTACTCTTTTGATTAGATCTTATTATTTGTGTTCTTCCCATGTTTCGGGGATGAAACATGTTAAGGGGGGTCGAATGTTATATACCTAGGGGGGATTATATGGGGTACAAAGGGAGGTACCCAAGGGAACAATGTAATAATGGGATGGGCCATAGTAATAAATAAGTGGTTAACCTGAATCATGTAAGGGACCACAAGTAGTTAGTAATAATGTAATGGGCCCATGGTATTAGATAGATGGTATTGAGGGAACCATGGTAATGGCCCATGGTATTGTATGTATGAGACCTATATAGAGGCTAGAGACTCCACATTGAGAGACATCAAGAATTGTTGTATGAACAGGAATATGGCTTGTGGAGTGTTCTTATTCCTTAAGGAGTGAATATATGGTGTTGCCCTACCTTAAGGATTTGATTAATAAAGTAGAATTTCTATCTATTTTGATCTTATTATTTCTGGGTATATTTCTATTATCTTATATTTATGGGATAGATCTATAACAAGTGGTATCATAGCTATAACAAGTGGTATCAGAGCTCACTTGTGTTTTGTTTTCTTAGGGGTCTGTATTTGAGATGTTTGCTCAGGGTTTGAATATGTGTGAAGATTCTTGTTGAATTGTTCCCATTCCTATTCCAAGTTAATAATTTGGCTCTTTCTTGACTGAATTGATGCAGAGACAATTTATAATTGTTTCTTTGCTGATGTTTTCTTAGCTATTTCATTTGTAGTTTTAGCCGTGTCCTTTTCGGACTCATTATTTCTATGTCCTCACTCATTTTGAGGTTTCTGCTCTGAGTGCTTTGACTCATGCATAGATTGTTGGCATTATGACTCAGATTGGGCGCTATGACATAGGTGTTGTCCTTGATGACAACTCACTCCAATGACAAATCTCAATTCAAGCTCACAGAATGAAGAAAGAGAGGTATACGCAGGTTCCCATTGACCAAGCCACATGTACACATGGATTCGTAGACCAAATGGCACGTATGGCATACATACGCAGTTTTACAAAAGGAAAGGCGTGTATATGTTGGAAAACATGGTTTTGGTCCATGATATTTGGTCCATGGTATTGGTCCAAGGTATCCTATCCGACATGTTGACCCCAAGTATTTGGTCCAAGGTATTGGTTCTGAGTGGTTTTAGACCATCGTATTGAGTAAGGTCTAAGACTATAAAAGGAGGAGAGGATCATTAGGCAAAGGCACTCATGAATCAAATATCTAATGAAGAGCAAGATCTAGAATATGAGTGATTGGGTTATGGTGCACAGCTGGATCTAAATTAAGGATTAACCTGAGCATGTGATGAAGGATAAGTTTTATTGATGGGTCAATACCTTAAGGCTTGAAGAGAAGTATCTTTGTGTGGTTTTGATATTTTATCTGAATAACTGGTGCATGTCGTAATCTGTAAATATGATGATCTAGGTATAACTGATGTCTGAATAATTGTAAAGGTTAAAATCATCATTTAGAAATCTATATGCAGGTTCATTATAGCAAAGGTGTATACACATTGGTTTGACATTTCAAAAGTGCATATATGTAGTTTTGCCTTGATGCAAGTGTGTATGCACACAGGTTTGTCACATTGAAGTAGCGTACACCTCATAAAAATATGCTTTAGCTACTTATGATTGCTATTACAGTGTTCTTGGTTCTAGCTTGGGTTCTGGTTACTGTTACTGAGTTCTGGTTACAGCATTCAGAGAAGTGATTGTTTGATTCAGTTTTGGTTGGTGCAAAGGAGATTGGTTGATGTAGATGTATTTGACGTTTGATTAATGTTATTGATGGATCCAGTTTGAAAATTTATGAAACATGGTCCCTAGAAGAAAAGAGAAGGTTGTGGCCTTCTGTAGGTCAACACCTACATATTAGTACATCAGCTAGTACAAGAGCTAGGGGGTTGTAGCTCTCTTCTAGGAGAAGCTGGAGAATGAGAGAAGGTTGTAGCCTTCTGCAGGTAGAAGCTTGCGTACTAGTATAAGACTGCACTAGTATAAAATATTGTAAAATGAAGTTTCTTATTAAAAGAAAGATAGAGATGATTGCAGCAGGTGGTTTTCACCCACATTGGGTTTCCACCTTATATCTTATGTTCATATGTGTGACTTTTGTTTTGTTTTTACTACTCCTGGTTACTATTTATATGGTTCTGATGCATAGATTAAAGATCAACATATGAAGAATTAACTAAATTATAAGTTTACAGGGTATACTCTAGTTTCCTTATATGTAGTTGCGTATACATGTAAGTTTCATTAACTGAAGTAGCGTATATGAATCAGAATATGGAAATGAAATATTATTGACTTGCTAGTACTGATTCACCCCCCTCTCACTATTATTTCCAACAATTGGCTTCAAAGCAGATCCTTCAGAAGAAGCTTGATTGCTTGAAGGAAGATATATCATCATGAGTAACTACAAAAGAGAGGCATCCATTAGACCATTGATCTTTGATGGGAGAAACTTCATTTATTGGAAGGTAAGAACCACAACTTATCTTCAATCTCTTGGAACATATGTTTCCATGAGCAATACCTATAGATATGGTAGGTAAGAAGCAATATGAAACCAATTCAAAGGCCGTCAATACAATATTGGGGAGTTTGTCACAATCAGAATTTGTCAAGGTTATGCAGCTCAAAATCGCCAAAGAAATATGGGACAAGATCATTCTAAGCTATGAAGGAGACGATAAGGTAAAACGTACAAAACTACAATCTCTCAGAATTCAATATCAAACTCTCAAAATACACAATGATGAAAGTATAGCTAATTACTTCCTACGTATAGATGAGATTGTTAATCGCATGAAAAACTTGGGTGAAGAGGTAAAGGAAGTTACTTTAGTTGAAAAGGTTTTAAGATCCTTATCTACTAAGTTTGAATCAAAAGTTTCTACTATAGAAGAAAAGAAGGATCTTCAGAGTTACTATGACATGACTGAATGGAATCTTAACTTCTTTTGAAATGAGAAAAGAAGGCCAATCAGATATGAGATAAGTGGAATTCAAAGCTTAAAGAAGAGAAGAACTCAATGAATCAGGCCATATTTCAGAAGGAGAGGAAGAAGCAAAGTTTATCAATAACCTTCAATGGGGTTTTGGAATATTTAGAGGTAAACTACCTCTCAAATGTTTTTCTTGTGAAAGAGTCAGTTGTTATGCTGCCAAATGTCCTTAAAAGGATAAGCTTGATAAAGATAAGGAATCAGAAAAATGGAATAGAAAACAAAGTGTAAGTAAAAGGAGCTACTATAGGCATGAAGATAGCGATGGTTTATCAAGTAGTGATGAAGATGAAAATAGTAATGATTATAGACTTCTGATGGCTTTTGAAGATGAATATTTCTTGGATGCATTAGATGAAGATGGTCTTTATGCAGAAATCTCTAGACTTAAATTTTTTTTAGAAGAAAAGAATATGACTATAGATACTCTAACATTCCAACTCGATGAAAGGAAAAAACACAATGAAAAATTAGAATGTGAAATTGTGGGTCTAAGAAAGGATATTGAGAAAAAAAAACTCTCAATCTTAGATTTGGTAAAGGATCAGAGACCCTAAATGAAATTATCAAAGTGCAACATTATCCTCTGATAAAGATAAGTCTAGGATATACTGAAGAAGCACAGAAACCGTCCACCTCCACTAAAAGCTATCTTGATGCAGTAAAGAAGTAGTGAACAGTTTGACAATCATCAGCAAAGGCATAAAGTAGATCACCAAGTAAATTGGGGTCAATCTATTTCAAGGATAAGTAGAAGCTACAACGAACCTTAGGTAAATCATACTTAGTTTGCTTCAAGAATGAATGTCAATGGAAACTACTATCACCAGGTCAGTAGGTTTGGTAATCGCAGGAATTTCTTTAATGGCCAATGTTTTTTATGTCATAACTTTGGACACAAAGCTGCTCAATGTGTTGCTTACAAGACCATCATAACTAGAGAAGCATGAAATCAAAATAATGTGGCACGGATCATGAAAAGGACCTACAATAACTTTTCGCTTCTTGAAAATGAAATAAAGTGCTCTATCTGTAACAACTTCGGTCATAAAGATTCTGAATGCAGGAGTAATTTTCAGCAAACATCTCAAAAGGAGAAAACTTCATTGGGTCCCAAAACTTGGAGAAAGAAAGAACTGCAACTAGAAATACATGGTATAGATTTATATGTAGAAGGACAAGAAAATCAGTGGTACATCAACAATGGATGCTTGAAACACATGACATGTGATAAATAAAAACTTCAATCATATAATGCCTTGGAAAAGGAAAAGAAGGTCACATTTGGAAATGACACTCATGCTGTCATAAAAGGTAAAGGTTCTGTTCTCTTAAAAGAAAAGGTTAAAGCTGGGAATGTTGTGTATGTTTATGGTCTAAATCATAATCTATTGAGTGTTAATCAAATGTGTGATCAAGGAAATGAAGTGGTATTTCGATCAAATGGATGTGTTGTTCGTGAGCTTGATATAGGAGAAACAATGATTAAAGGAATAAGAACTCCAAATAACCTATACATATTCAATGGAGGACAACAACAATGCTATCTAAGAAAAAATGATGAACACTCGCTATGGAATAGAAGATTGGGGCATCTAAGCTTCTCTCAGATAAGAAAAGCATGCAGATATCATGTTGTTCGTGATCTTCCTGATATCAGCATTCCAGAAAACACAATATGAAAATCATGTCAATTTGGTAAGAAAACCAGAGCTCATTTCCCTGAGAAGGAAGGATCAGCTAGAAAGCCTCTTGAACTTGTTCATACTAATTTATGTGGTCCATCAAGGAAAAAATCACTCATGGAGAAGAATACTTTATATTGTTCATTGGCGAATTTTCCCGAATGTGTTGGATTAGACTTCTAAAGCATAAAGATGAGGCATTTGAAAAGTTCAAAGCCTTCAAGGCATTGGTTGAAAATGAATCAGATCACAAAATCAAATGCCTTAGGTTTGATCTAGGAGGGGAATTTACCTCAGATGAATTCTTCGACTTTTGGGAAGAACATGGAATAAAAAGGGAATTCCTTACCACAAGGACTCCTCAACAAAATGCAGTGGTAGAAAATATGAACATAACTATTCAACAAATGGCTTGTGTCATGCTAGATGAGTCTGGAACTCTTGCAACCTTCTGGGGTGAAGCTGCATTTGTTGCCATCACTATTCTCAACAAAACAAACGTTCAAGTAAAAGGCACTCAAACTCCACATGAACTTTGGTATGGTAAGACTCCTACTACAAAATACTTCAAAGTTTTGGGAATAAAATGTTACATCAAAAGGACTGATGAAAGACTTGGCAAATTTGAACCTATAGTAGATGAAGGCATACTCCTTGGTTACTCTTTCCGAAGTAAACGATATAAGTGTTATAATAAAAGACTAGGGAAAATTGTTGAAAGTATTGATGTTGTGGTTGATGAAGCAGGCCAAAATCCAAAGTAGGTAGAAACTAAAAATTATGAAGAAGATGAGGATTATCCTTCCACATCAAATCAGACTAGTTCTAAAGAAGAAACCAATGAAGCACTAGAAGAACAGATAACGGTAGAAGAAAAGACTCCATACAGGTATGTTCAGAAAAATCATCTAGAGACTCAAATTTTGGATAGAAAGAGGCAGGGGTGTAGACAAGAAGAACTATTACAGAAGCTTCAAGCTATCTAGCATTTCTTTCCACCATTGAACCTTAAAATGTACATGAAGCATTCAAAGATGAATGTTGGGTCAAGGCCATGAATGAAGAGCTTGAGCAAATTGAAAAGAATAATACTTGGGAATTAATTCGTGGACCTCATAATAATAATATCATTGGAACCAAATGGATATTAAAAAACAAGTTGAATGAAAATGGAGAAGTTATTAGAAACAAGGCTAGACTTGTTTGTAAAGGATATGGTCAACAAAAAGGTATAGATTTTGAAGAAAATTTTGCACCTGTTGCTAGACCTGAAGCCATAAGAATGTTCCTTGCTCTTCCTAGCTTTCAGAACTTCAAAGTATACCAAATGGATATAAAATCTACCTTTCCTAATGGAGACATTGATGAAGAAGTATATATTGAGCAACCATATGGATTCATCCTTGGAAATAATCCAAAACTTATATCCAAACTCAGAAAAGCTCTCTATGGTCTAAAACAAGCTCCAACGGCCTGGTATTACCCTCTCGACAAATACCTCCACCCTTTTCAAAAGTATTAGCTGATAGAAATTTATATACAAAGATTGACAATGATAAATTCCTAATACTTGTTGTGCATGTTGATGACTTTGCTTTGGTAATGCAGAAAGAATTTGAAATGTCCCTACTTGGTGAGCTCACATATTTTCTTGGTTTACACGTTCAACAAAATAAAGATGGTATCTTCTATCACAAAGCAAGTACCTCAAGCAGATCTTGAAAAAATATGGCATGGAAGAATCTAAACCAGTATGTACCCCTATGGTAACAGGATGCAGTCTCAGCTCCAATTATGAATCAACAATAGTACATCAACCAACATACAGATCCATGATTGGCAGTTTTCTTTATCTAACAGGTACCCGACTAGACATCATGCATGCAGTAGGAATAGTTGGAAGATTCCAAGCAAATCCAAAGGAACCACACCTTCAAATAGTCAAAAGGATCTTCAAATATCTTCAAGGAACTCAAAATTTGGTTTATGGTATCATAGGGACACAGATCTTACACTTCATGTGTATACAGATGTAGATTGGGTAGGAAGCATGGATGATAGAAAAAGCACTAGTGGTGGTGCATTCTATATGGGTTCCAGATTAGTATCTTGGTTCAACAAGAAAGAAAGTTCAATATATCTACAGCTGAAGCAGAATATGTGGCTGTTGCATATTGCTGCACACAACTCCTTTGGATGATGCAAACATTGCAAGACATTCAGATCATATGTACTCCACCCATCTCCATTCTATGTGATAATACAAGTGTAATCAGTATTTCAAAGAATCCAGTCATGCATTCCAAGAGCAAGCACATACCTATCAAATATCGTTTTCTTCGTGAACAAGTGCTTGAAAAAAAGGTCAAGTTGGAGTATGTTCCCTCCAAAGAGCAGGTTGTTGATATATTCACCAAACCACTGCCTAGAGAGACATTTGAATATCTCAGACAGAAGCTGGGAGTAGTTGATGCATCATCTTGCTGTTGAAACTTATCTGTTTCAGATAAAAGTGGTTGTACACGAGTTTCATGAAGCGTATCCACGTACATACGCCGATTTTTGTGGATATAGTCATGTATGTGTTGGTTTGAAGAAAAACAGTGGGCCAGACTCAGGATGAAAAGAGTCTGATATGGGTCTATCAGTGATCATCTGGCACAGGTTCAGGGGGAGCACATACTTCTAATAATGCATTGTTGGCATTATCTTAGAAGATATCGGTACAAATTCACAAGTTATTTTGAGTCCGGTGGAACAAGTGCAAAGGGAGATCATGGTTGATGGTCTGGATGGTGATTGACAGATACTATTGATGATAGTTGTTGGTAACTATCATAGTCTTATTTTAGATATTTTGTCTCTATGTCATGTATATCTTTTATTATCAAGGTCATGAAACGACCTATTTTGTTTCCCCAGTATGCATGGGATGGATGATGTAATGTTCTTGTTTTGTCATGTATAAACTTTTGGTATATCCCCACTTGGTTGGGAGACGAATGTATGTATGAGTCTTTGGTGATAGGAAGGTCATTTATGATAGAGTCATGTTCTTCTCGTAGAACATTTTTTTGCAGACCTTTCTTACATTCAGGGGGAGCATGGGAAACACTCTTCAACATATTAGAGACTTCACCATGTACTTAGGGGGAGCATAAACCTTTTCCCTCGATCACAAAGGGGGAGAGTGACTTGTGGTTACCATCAAGTCCAAAGGGGGAGATTGTTGGGATTATGACTCAGATTTGGCACTATGACATAGGTGTTTTCCTTGATGGCAACTCACTTAGATGACAAATCTCAGTTCAGGCTCACAGAATAAAGAAAGAGAGGTATACGTAGGTTCCCATTGACCAAGTTGCATGTACACGTGGGTTCGCAGAGCAAATGGTGCATATGGCATACACACGCACTTTCACGAAGAGAAAGGCACATACATGTTGGAAAACTTGGTTTCCGTCCGTGGTATTTGGTCCATGGTATTGTGATCCATGGTATTGGTCCATAGTATCTTGTCTGATGTGTTGAATCTAGGTATTTGGTCTAAGGTATTGGTTCTAAGTGGTTTTGGACCATGGTATTGAGTAAGGAATGTTATCACTTAGACTTTCCCTGAAGTTGTAAGAAGAGGGAAAGGGGTCTGAGTTAACCACAAACCAACCTTTAGGTACAAAATCTGGCCAATCTGTACCCAGAGAGGGCTCTATCTTTAAGATTTAGCTTTGTTTTGGGGGATATTAGGCTAGTTATGACAGCTTGGGGGTTTTGATTGTATTTGGTGGTGAAATTTAGTAGCAGAGGTGTAAGACTGAATAGTTTAGGCCATTGGGTTAATGGAGTCAAAGAAGATGGCTTAACTGGATTTGGTTTTTCAACAAAGGACGGCTTCACAGGGCAAGATAGCTAAATAGGGAGAAAATAGAGACTTGAAAAGGTGGAATGGACTTAAAAGGGATGAAGGGAATTTAAGAATCCTTCAACATGTTTTAAGAGGAGGGATCTTGGATAATCACCAATAAAAATCAGTTAAGAATTATTTACTAAATGATCAAAATGAGTAAACTAGGAAACATGTTAAATTAAGAATTCACTGCTTATGCTAGTTTAGAGGAAAAAATTTAGAATAAAAATGATTGAAGACAGATTGCACTTAAGCACTTTCTGAATTATTCCTTTTCATTTTACTATTCAGATATGGAACACAATTGAAATATTTTAACAAGAACACAATAACACGTGAGATATAGATACTTATTTGTCTGGTGTTTGACACACAAACCCTATGAAAGGTCCTTTGCATTAATTCTTTATCCAGCCAACCATGCAAGATTTGTCCAGCAACACTTTATTCCAAAATAATCAGTTTTATAGCAATGTCTAAGAATCCACCCTCAGTACTCCAAATGAGGGAGTATTTATACAAAAACTTACAAAAAATATCTCATAACAAAGTGAGATATATTCTAGGATGACTAAAAATAAGTTACATGAAAAATAGAGACAAATGGTCTCGTAGATATAAGAAAAGGCAAAATGATGGCTTGTTGTTCCTATTCTTGTGACTGTGTTGTAGGTAGGCCCTATGTTTGGCCATGTTGTTGTCTTCTTTGTAATTCTATGTTGGCTGCCATGCTTTTGATCTTTTTACTTATACTCTTTACCTGCTCGGATACTCTTTGACCTGTTTGATCCTTGTTTACTTTCAGTTACCATCATTTACTATGGTAAAAAATGGAAATTTACCTCTTTATCGAAGGTAAATCACAAAATTTCTATCATCTCTACCCACCAGTTTTCCTGCAGTATTCTAGTCCTTTGAAGTTTTCTAAGGATCTCATTAGCCTTAGTATATCTAAAAAAAATTAGGCTGAACTTTGAACAGGTGTTTTATTTCGTGCTTCACATAGAATAGGTTCTCAAGATTATCAAAAAGAACTCTGCCTTTAGGTATTGCTTTAACTGCACTGGAAGATGAGTTGGCCTGGATGTCTACATATTTAGCTAGCTTGTCAACATAGTCTAATTGTGTCATCAGCTTGTCATTGATAACTAAAGGACTGGGTAGTCCTTTACTCTGTAATATACCAAATTTCTTCATAAAGTCAACAATTTCTTCTTTCATGTTTAGGTATCTCCTTTCCAAATTCTGCATTAAGGACTTTTTAGTAACCTTCTTGATTTCCAAAATAGTCCCTGTTCTATCTCTAATGCCTAGTTCTTCAAGCTGGAATTTATTCTTAGTATTCAAAAAATTAATTAGTTTGGTAGCCTCTTCAAGCATTCTTCCTAATTCTTCCTTGGTTCTCTGGATTTCGTCATGGGCTAGCTTTATCAATTCCATCTGGTCAAAAATTATTTGTATAGATGGCCAAACATCATTTATTGACTAAGTGATGTTGGTACAAAGGATCTTTCTAATCTCTACCAAGGGTCTATCAAGTGTGAGGTCTTTTTCTAATGATTTCACCTTTTGTTCTAACCCTTTGTTTTCCATCACTTTCTGTACAAAATTGATCTTTGAAAGATCATAATTTTGTCCTATGGTAACAATTTGTTCTTTTACCTTTTGCAAGTCTGCAACTTGGAGCTTCAATTCCTCCATTGATTTTATTAATTCATCTAGGCTAAGAACTAAAATCCTTGCTTGTGTTGTACCTACTGTTGTTGTTCCTGCTACTGCTTCTGCTGTGACCACTGGAATGTTTGGTGCCAGAGTTGTTCCAAGGGTTGAAGGGACTACAATGGAAACTACTAGAATCACATT